>CM076574.1:781181800-781505004 GCA_034641835.2 Pinus albicaulis | reverse complement strand
AATAATTTCAAAATTTTCCTCCCTTTTCTAATTATTCATTCTTATCCCTAATATTCCCCCAACACTACATATGTCTCATCCTTAGGCCACTCTATCATGGTTGTGCACCAATGGAATAAATAACCTATACAACCTTCGCCACAAATTTTTCAAACATTTTTTTAGTATTGTGTGTGATTGTCTTTTTTGACTCTACAAATCCTATAATATTTACGGTAGTCTTGACACACATAGGAGCACTTTGGAACAAAGTTTAATTCTTAGGAATGACTTTGTGCATTGTGATTTTTGCTGCAATGAGATAATATATGAGTTGCATGGCTTCAACTTGAAAATTTCCACTTTTTGAGCTAGTTGTTGTTGCTCCGCTCTCCATTGGTTAATATTTCTTCCCAATGTTTCACTTTTTACAATTGTAACTCTGCATTTTTCCATGAGTAGATATATCAAATATATACGTATAGTTTCATTTTGTTGCTCCATAGTTTGAATCTTCGTCCCAATGTCTTTGAGCTCAACATTGTCTTGCAATTTATTCCATAAATCTGTGTTGGCCTCATATAATTTGGGCACTCATTTTCAATATATTTTTCACTCTCAAAATATTTGGAGGCTATATGGACCCTTTCCCTTCTTTCTACTTCTTCTGGTAGGATACTAGGATTGATCTGCAATTGTAGCTCTTCTACCTTTTCTTTAGGCCATGAATGACCTCTTAAATATTGGACAATTTCTCCTCTATGGGAGTGTTAGTTTCCAGTGGGACACCCAACATCTTACCATATATGCTCTGATATCCTCTTAGAGTGTCCCTTCCATTTCTTCGATTTGTTTCCTTGCTTCTTCCTATTTTGTGTGTGCTTATTACAGAGCCTTATGCTCATTAGTGAGTTGGATCAATGCCACCATGCTTTCTTGTGCCCGAAAATATAATTCCTAGAAAATGGACTACTGCTAAGAAAGTAAAACATGCATTGGTAACTAAGAAATAATTAGATATACCTGGGAAAAACTTGAGCCCATTGTTGGTCATTAATGCCCATGAAGTGTACTATAGCTAAGGGGATGTCTAAGTTGTGATGCTCTGCTAAATTCAAGTATGTTTGTAACGGTTGTGGTAATATCTCTAGTATAAGAGTTGCATTGGTTGCCTATGTCGTAGTTGTTGGCTCTATTACACTGGGTGTAGGAGTAGTTTTTCTAGATACCTCGATCATTAGATGCAATTTCTCTATTTGTTGCTATGTCTGATCCTGTAATTCACTCTGCTCCTATGCAAATTTCTCAATGGATATGATGATAGGGGAAGCTTATTGCTTCATCATTTATTCGATTTTTTGAACTAATTTCTCTAAGAATTCCTCCAACAGAGAATTTTTTTCAAGGCATGTTTTCTTCCTCACCCTTTTATTCTTTCTGACACCCTTATTTTGACGTTACAATGGCCTCTTCTCAGCTCTTGGAAAAACTTCCTCTTCCTTGGGTTCCCATTGGGGTGTGTTTGGACACTCTTGTTCAAGTTCCTGTGGCGAAGGTTATGGGCATTCCTTCGATTATGGGGTAGATGACCTTGTCTATTGTGGTCCTTAGCATTCCCCCCTTGTGCCATCATAAATTATATGTACCTAAAACTGCTCTTTAGGGGTTGGTATATGCTAATCCACCAACCAGTCATTCACTATTTGTGATAATACATTCTCATCAAGCTTGTAACAACACTTCCACCATTTCTTGTCAGGGTCTACACATGCATGTACATACATGTGGTGAGGAGTTGAATGGAACGTTATGATTTCCTTATATCCCTCAACAACCTATACCAAAATGTACGATACCTTGAAAATATCATAATTAATGACTTATTTCCATATATAAAATTTCAAATTTGTATTCATCTAGCTTTTTTTATCATAATTATACTAGAGTGTTCCAAACCATAGTCCAATGAATTATGACTTGTTTCGCAGAGGAAAGTTGGTATCTTGAGAGACTTTCCATTTTTTCAAAGACATCAGGATCAATAGCCATGCATAATGGAGCTCGATTTAGTAGTAAGGTGGCCCATTTCATCTAGACACTTGTGAAACATTTCGTTGGGGCAACCAATTCTCCTATGAGGCATTGCTCCTTTTGGCACTTCATAAGAATCTTACAAGAAATTAGTAGCATGGAAAATTTCACCACCTCATCACTTATAGAGGATATTAATATCCCCCTCCGTCCAAAAATTGAATTGTATTTTTCTATCACCTCCTTAGAAACCTCCTTTTCATTCATTTTTTCAAAGAGAGGTTATGGATCCTCTCCTACCATGGATAACCTGTTAATCCTAGATATGAGATATGAATCAATTTCTATAGGCTCATCGAGCCACATAAATCTATTTTGTACACAATTCAAGAGTAATTTAACACAAATATTTACTTAATTACTAGACCAAAATGGGGGATATCAAGAAAATTTAAAATACCTGATTTATCAGGTCCCTAGCCCATTGTTGAAGTTCACAAACATGTGGAAGTATTGGTTGCACTATAATAGTCATGTACTTGTCCTGAGAAAATTGGGGAAACTTTTTGGGGTATGTGATATCGTGGTCATTATATTTAAGCTTGTCAATCATGTTGATCATGTCACCTTCTTTCATAACCCCATTCAAAATTACATTCATTTACAATTTATACTTTGACTCTTTTAGCAGCTGAGTTTTTTATTTCGTAAAAAGTTGTGGAGGTGGCACACCATTGGCACCCTTTTTCCTTGATTTCTTGGGAACTAATGATGAGGCCATGGCATATGTATCTAACAACTAAAAACTTCCTCTACAACTACACTTTGATCTTAGAAATTCTCTTTGTTTTGTGCTTCATACCTCGACTTTACTCTTAAAAATATGAGACAATGAGAAAAGAACTGGATGTCATACTAGTGACTTACCTGGCTTGTGCTTATTTTCAACAACAATAACTTTTAGTAATCTTCGTTGCATCCTAAAATAACTGCACTAGGAAGGAACATAATTTTTTATTCTAGCCATGGTATAATTCATGCCAAGAAACCTTCCTAACATAGCCACTAATCTAGGATATGTTTTTCTTTAATTAAATTTAATGTCTTTTTATATAAATTTCCACAATGTCCCATCCACATGGGTGGCACACGATTTTGTTGGCGCCTTTTTCTACAATTTCTTGGTTTCTATTGCCATCATCGACCACTAGTTGTAGTCCACTTTTCATGTTATCACTGGTACTACACACTTTCCTTGGCTGCTTATACACTTGACTGTGCAACGTTCTTGGTGTGAAATGTGTTAGTCCTTCACTGCAACGAGATATATCTACTTTTCCAAGTTATTCACATTGTTCCTGCGGGCACAACATTATTTGGGTTCTTTGCTTAACAATTCTGACCTATGAATGCCAATAATGTTACAAAAACAAAGATTTTTTTTCCACTACAAACATATTGATTTTGTAAAGTGGGGCAGTTGTCTCTATACAATTTTGGTTGGCTCCCATTGTCAAGTTCATTGATGGGATCCTTATTCAGTTTCTCCAATTGTATTGTAATCACATTTGTGACATATTGGATGATATACAATCCAAGGCAATGCATCTCATATTTATTAGGGTGTTTCATACATTTGTTGTCATAAATCTACACAAGATCGTCAACCTATAACTTCTTTTGCTTGATATGAAAATCATGCCATGCCTTTTCCCTAGCATTCACCTCCTAATAGGTCAACATTTCTCATTTACTAAGTTTAATAAAGAGGGAGAACTATGTAGAAATTATACAACATGCATGTATATCTTGGATTCACCCGATCTAACAATGTACTAAAGTTAAATACTAAATCGCTTCTACAAATATTTTGTGGAATTAAAAACACAATCGCTAATAACATGAACATGAAGAAGATTCAAATCACAAACAACACATATAATTTCCTAGGGAAAGCTTACAGCTAAAAACCCCACTATCTTCTATTGTATATTCAGCATGGATCATGAAACAATTATACAGAAAACTCTTCTCACAAGAGCCCTTCAGTGCTCAGCCAATTGTCTCACATTTTCATTAGAAAAAATGACCAACACATAGCCATTTCTCAACCTCCAGAAATCATTTCTTTCTTGCACAATCCCTGATGAATGCAATCCCTAAAAGATAGGAATTCTTTACTTCCTCGACTGCGCAAGTATCATGGGCACTCTAATGGGTGTTTGGTTGCATGTGTGCAACCCAATAATCCTACAACTGATAGTAAACTTCCCTTTCACCTAGAACTGAACTGGGTCTCCACTGGATCTGACATGCATGCAGCTAATAATAGTAAATCCTCAATTTCATTTGGGAAAACTTATTGTGAATTAATTAATGTTTAATTGACTTGATCTCTCACTAGTGTATCTTTAGTTACAACTAGCAAACCTGAGTTTAACTCACTTAACTAAGTTAAACTAATTACAACCTGCATTAAATAATGCACCATTGCACTTCAAACTCTGTTACAACTAGAATTACTCTACATGCCTCACCAACAACCTCTAACTCGAAATCCACTAGCTAACTGAGTTTATCACTCTCGGTTAAATATTTAAAGTTTACATTGAGAATAAATTATAGTTTATTGTCCATCTTAATTAAGGGATAGCTAAAATATACATGCACCCAAAAAAATCGCTGTGGGCCCCACCCTAGTTTGGGTGCTTAATGAAACCAGGCGTGGGTGCTGAAATTTTCTTGTTGAATATCAACACTCCCTCTCAAAAACAAAGGGATTATCCTTCACCCCGATCCTGTCTCTTATGGTATTCTAATTTTCTCCTGGTGGGCGCATTCGTCAGAATATCTACATCCTGATCTTTCGTGAGAATATATTGAAGCAACATTATCCTTCTCTTCACACAATCTCTGAGATGATGGTACCAGATATCTATATGCTTGGACCTATCATGAAACACAGGATTAATCGAGAGTTTAATGCAACTATGATTATGACAATGAATCATTTTTGGATCCATATGAGAACCAAACAAACTAACCAGGATATTTCTCATCCAGATAGCCTCATGACATGCAGCTTGACTCGCTGCCATGTATTCCGCTTTCGCTGAACTGAGTACCACAAATCATTGTTTCTTGTTGTACCAGGAAACTGTTGTCGATCCTATGCTAAATATCCCTCTTGAAGTAGCATCCTCTTCCCTCCAATTTCCTGGAAGAGGAGTATCCTTGGGTTTTCAGCTCTCCATGTTAAACTTACCCTATATATCCTTTGCATACTTGCCTTTAGACACAAAAAGTTCACCATCCCGCTGCCATATTTCCAATCCAAGGAAATAATGAAGGAGTCCCATGTCCTTCATTTTGACCTCCCTTGCAAGATCCTCCTTGCATGAGTGTATCAGCTTCTCATCACCAGTCCAAATTATATCATCAACATAAAGAAAAATGATCAATAGCTTACCCTCAACCACAATCTGGTACAGGTTTTCATCTGCTTCAATTTTGGTGAAGCTCGTTTCGGTGAAATAGTTGTCTATCCAAGTGTACCAAGGATGGGGTGCTTGCTTCAGTCCATATAGTGCTCTTTTGAGTCGGCACACATGCGACTCACTGTTGAATATTTCAAAACCTTTAGGCTGCCTTATGTACACCTCTTCCTCAATGATCCCATTGAGAAACATAGTTTTCACATCCATCTAATGAATGCGCCATCCCATCTGCGCTGAGAGTGCAAGGATGGATCTTATGGAAGAGTACCTTGTAATGGGTGCAAAAGTCTCATCATAATCTATGAGAATGCCCAGGCCACAAATATGTCCTTCTATTTCTCCACACTCCCATTAGAAGCTTGCTTTAACTTTTAGATCCATCTCAATCCAACCATTGATTTGTCGACCGGTCTTGGGACTATCTCCCATGCACTGTTCTTGACAATGGAGTCATACTCCTCCACCATTGCATCAACCCAAGTTGGCTGTTGCACTGCTTCATGAAAGGAATATGGTTCAGTCACAATACATTTTCTCATAAGAGCCATGTATCCAGTAAATCGGTCAGGAGACTGTCTCTGTCTGTGCTGTGAAGTAGGGGCTCCTACATTCTCTGCAGCATCAAGTCTCAATCTATCAGCTTCTGTGGTGCACCTTTTTCCATTTCTGATGGATGGCTCTACATGAGTGCTTTCCTCCACTCCATGAACCTCCCATGTGGCTGATCCACATATTGAGACTCATCCTTGGCAACCAACAGTTCCTCATCTACATGTAAGTCCAACTCCCTCTCAAAGTCCGACAACCACATAGCTTTCTCCTCATCAAATTTTAAATCCCGTCGCACAACAGTCATTCTGTTGTTTGGAAAATACACGCGATAATCATGGGGTGTTTCAGTGTACCCCACAAAAATCCCAACCTCAGTTGTTAGTTCTAGCTTCTTCATGGCATCCTTGGTCACATGCACATAAACACATGAGCCAAAAATATTAAACTGTGAAACATCAGGTTTCTTACCAGTGAAAGCCTCTTCAAGTGTACTCATGCCAAGTACTCTATGAGGACAACTATTCTGCACATGTACCGTTGTATTGCATGCTTCTGCCCACTGATGCATCGTAGGCCTTGATCATGCAATATTGCTCGTGCTACACCCATAATAGTTTTGTTCTTCCTCTCTATGACCCCATTATGCTGTGGGTTATGAGGTGCTATGAGTTCTCTTCGAATTCCTTCTTTGCTACAGAAGTTCTTGAATTCGTTAGAGATGTATTCTCCACCATTATCACTCCTCAAAGCCTTCACTTGCTTCCCCGACTCTTTTTCCACCAGTGCCTTAAACTCATAAAAATTAGATAATGACTGATCTTTCTTCTGCATGAAGAATATCCAACACTTACGAGAAAAGTCATCAACAAAGATTACATACTTATGTTTTGTTGTCGAAGCAACAGAGAAAAAACCACACACGTCCGTGTGAACTCTCTCAAGGATCCTCGAAGATTGGTTTTTCTTCTCATGAAAGGTGGCCATTACATATTTTCCCATAGTACACCCCTTGCATGTGTCTTACTATGCAAGTGTACCTGTGGGAAGACCATTAGAAATCTGTTGCATGACTTTCAAGGATCCATGGTCAAGATGGCCCAATCTCCTATGCCATAATTAGCCCTCATCTCGGCTCACCACTTGATCTGCCTCGCCCATCATTGTTGTGCATCCATCTACCTCTAGCTTGTAGATATTATTAACTCAAATCCATATCCTCTTGGCTTGTCCTTTTGTTTTATGTTGCAGGAAATCTTTTCCTTCACTAAAAACAACATCATAGCCATATCTGGTGTTCCGTCTGAACTCCTTCTGCACCAAATTCGATCACAGTCGTTCCCAATCTGGAAAATTTTCCCTTCCATTGACAAAGTCTTGATAACTGTGCCAACTCTTGGGAAGTCTTTGGAGAGCCAAGCTCACCAAATCATCATCATAAATTGTTATTCCAATGCTCCCCAGCTCATCTCGACATCGGATAAACTTTGTTAGATATTTTGGAATGGTGTCGCCCTTTTCCATCTTGATCTTCCTGAGTTTATCTTTGAGCACCAATTTCCTATGGTCGTTGCTACTTTGGAATAGATCCATCAAAGCCTTCCACATTGAATATGGTGTGGCTTTCCCACGAAGGCTTGAGACAATGTGGTCTTATACTCCCTCCAACAAGATCCTCCTCACCTTTGCCACTTTCTTTTGCCATGCATCAATATTTGCAACATCTTCCACATCGTGTTTAGGAACATCATTGTCAATGAATTCCTTCAAGCCATTGTCTTCGAGTACTACCTCCATCATGTCCTTCCAAGAAATATAGTTCAAGCTGCCATCGAGTGCATATTCTAACCTCAAGCCATTGAAAGCCATTTCGATCTTGAATCATCTGTAGCACCAAGAAAGTATTTCTGCAAATTCGAATTCTATCCAGTCACAAACTCAGCTCCTTCTTCACTTCTGCAATTTCCTGTGCTCAGATACCATGTAGAAATTATACAAAATGCATGTATATCTTGGATTCACCTGATCTAACAATGTACTAAAGTTAAATATTGAATTTCTTCTACAAATCTTTTACAGAATTAAAAACACAATCACTAATCACATGAACATGAAGAAGAATCAAATCACACACAACATAGATAATTTCCCGGGGAAAACTTACAACTAAAAACCCCACTATCTACTATTGTATATTCAACATGGGTCATGAAACAATTACATACAAAACTCTTCTCATAATAGCCCTTTAGTACTCAGCTAATTGTCTCACACTGTCATTAGCAAAACTGACCAACACATAGCCAATTCTCAGCCTCCAGACAACCTACCTTGCTTGCGCAATCCCTGATGAATGCAAACCCTAAAAGATAGAAATCCTTTCCTTCCTTAACTGCACAAATATCATGGCCACTCCAATGGGTGTTTGGTTGCATGTGTGCAGCCCAATAATCCTACAACTGATAGTCAACTTACCTTTCACCTAGAACTCAATTGGGTCTCCACTGGATTTGACATGGATGGAACTAATAATAGTGAATCCTCAGTTGCATGTGAGATCATTGATTGTGAATTAATTAATATTTAATTCACTTGATCTCTTACTAATGTATCTTCAGTTACAACTAGCACAACTGAGTTTAACTCACTTAACTGAGTTAAACTGATTACAACCTGCATTAACTAATGCACCACTGCACTTCAAACTTTGTTACAACTAGAATTACTCGGAATGCCTCACCAACTACCTCTAACTCGAAATCCACTAGCTAACTGATTTTATCACTCTCGCTTAACTATTTCAAGTTTACTTTGAGAATAGATTACAGTTTATTTTCCATATTAATTAAGGGATAACTAAAATAGACATGCACCCAAAAATAGCACTGTGGGCCCCACCCTAGTTTGGGTGCTTAATGCAACTAGGCATGGGTGATGATATTTTCTTTTTGGATATCAACAAACTAGAGATTAAAAGCTTCATTACTAAATTACATATCAAAGTATATTTTTAAGAGAAAATCATTTTTCCAAACTTACTTGCAAGCAATATTTCAAAATACAATATTTTCAAACGTTCTATTTTGGTTTGATTTTCTCTACAAGTGCATGTGATGTGCAACTTTATAAGTTCAATACATAAATTTGGGTTTTCATTAAATTGATATATAATTGTAGTCTAAACCCTCTCTAAAATGAAAATTTGAGATACTAATATTTTGAATAAATTAATGAAGTAAATAACACCAATATGATTTTACGGTTATGTAGCAGCCATGGGAGCTTGCATTAGAAAAGCTAAACACCAAACGAACAAAATTAGGAAAAAATGACAAGCAAACAAAAAGATAACTTCTCAGAGAACCGCATTAAAGAAAAATTCCAATATCTAATTAAACGGAACAACATATAAGTGAGAGGAAGAAGCTTACCTTAAGAATGTGATTGCAAACAATGGCACAATACTCTTTGTGCCATTAATATTTTCTCAAGCAATATTGTCAATTTGGAAGTGAAGGTTTGGAGTTGAAAGTAATATCACCAAGTGCATGATCATGATCATTTATCATATATTCAATGATAAATCCCAAACTCATTATGCTACCCATGAAAAATATTATATATTATTATGCATGGCATATGCACTTCTCTTCTCCCCATCACATGTCAAATGTGTTAACCGTATGGAAATCCATGAAAGTAGTTTTTAAGAAGGAGGAAATTAATGAATGAAGATGAAATCAATCTCTTTGACATTTTATAAATGGATAGTGAATTGACAAAATAATGAATGAAGAAAGAGAAGTTCAAAAGTTGGAAAGGTAATGATGCTCAATGAACCTTACTCATGATCTTCCTTGATCAAGTCAGATCCTATCCCACATACTAAATGAATATCCTATCGCAAATACTAAATGAATATCCTATCCCAAATGGTGTGAGGTATAATTGGGACTTATAATTGGGATATTTTATAAATGGATAGTGAAGTTACACGATATTGAATGAAGAAAGAGAAGTTTGAAAGTTGGAAAGGTGATGATGCTCGATAAGCCTTGCTCGTGATCTTCCTTGATCAAGTCAGATCCTATCCCACATACTAAATGAATATCCTATCCCACATATTAAATGAATATCCTATCCCAAATGGTGTGAGGTATAATTGGGACTTTAGACCTAGTAGACCCCCATACTGTTGGTAGTTCATTTTGGTTTGTGAGCAGAAGGTTGTGCAAGGAAATAAGGGAATAAAGAAGACTATGGCTGAAAATAACGCTCCCTGAACTAATGTGATTCCCATATGTCATAGATATATTCATTAAACATAAATGAATTCATACACCCCTACAACATGCATTGAAACCTTCTCAGCAACTACAACATGTATTATTTGAACACAACACGTGGTTTAACTCGAAAATTAAACATTTGATAAGGATTCATTGTGTGAGTGAAAATCCAACTCTATTTCAAAAGAAAAGAAACAAAGTTCATTTGTTTATGTAGTGAAACATTTATTTACAATATACTTCAACTATACACTATTCACACAAAACATTGCCACAAACCTTGTTAAGACTCTGTAACTCATTCATTGATCTCATTATTGATATGAAATACATAAGTGATAAAGCCATGGAACTAGAACAAAACCTCTGGATATTTCATATTTATAATAAGCATCATTAGCACAAGTTATACACAAGCTCCATATACCTGAATGTGAAAACTAAAATTATGATCATTTGTATTACACTGTCTAGCCAACACCATTACAATAAATAGAGTAAATATTGACAATATAATAATAGACTATTAGATCCATAGTACAATCATCAAAAAAACTAGATAGAAGAACTATTATCCAACAACAGATCAAAAATAACATCAAATAAAGCGAATAATAATAATAATAATAAATAAAATAATAAAAAATAAATAAATAAAAAAAAATAAATAAAAAAAAAAAAAAAAAAAAAAAAAAAAACTAATCAAACAACAAAACCCACTACTATTGGAAACAACTCATTTTATAATTTTTTTCTTCAACATCCTACTTCAAGGAATCCCTAACCATCTTAGCTAGATAGCTTGCCTAATGTGTTATCCTCATACATTTAGAGTTGCAACCATTCATTGGAACAAACCAGTGAGTCGCCACCACTACCCATATCTAACCAATTTGCATAACTAGAGGATACATTGTCGGCTGAGGAATATTTCATTTAACGCGTAGTCTTCTCAACCTTCATCACATATCTGTGTAGTCTATCAGGCATCTTTTGCATGTCATGTGTGGTTTCCTCCATCCTCTGTGTGATTTCTCCACACTAAGAATAAATTTCAAAATTTTCCTCTATTCTCATTGTTCTTTTTTATCCCCAATACTCTCCCAACACTACTCGTGGCTCATCCTTGGGCCACTTTTTCATGGTTGTGCACCAATGGAAGAAATAACCTATGTAGTCTTCACCACAAAATTATCAAACATTTATTTAGTAGTGTGTGTGATTGTTTTTGTTGCCTCTATCAATCCTATAAATTTGTGGTTGTCTTGACATGCATAGGAGAAATTTGGAACAAAGTTTCATTCTCAGGAATGACTCTGTGCATATTGATTTTTGTTGTAGCGAGATCGTTTATGAGATACATGCCTTCAACTTACAAGTGTTTTTGTTTCTCCACTATTCATTGGTTAATCTTTCTTCCCAATGTCGAACTTTTGATAATTATAACTCTACTTTTTTCAACAACTACATATAGTTTCATTTTTTTGCTCCATAGTTTGAATCCCCATCCCAATGTCTTTGAGCTTGTCACTATCCTGCAATTTATTTCATAAGTCTTGCTGGACTCATATAATTTTGTGCACTCATTTTCAATCTCTAGTGCACTCTCAAAATATTTGGAGGTTATCTATACCCTTTCCCTTCTTTCTACTGCTCCTGGTGGGTTAGTGGGATTAATCTCTAATTGTATCTCTTCCACCTTTTCTTTTAGGTCATGAACAACCTCTTCAATCTTGGAAAATTTATCCTCTATGGGAGTGTCAGTTTCCATGGGGACACCTGACATCTTACTATATCGTGCTTTTATAGCCCAGTAGAGTGTCCCTTCTATTTCTTTGACTTGTTTCCTTTCTCCTTCCAACTGTGTGTGGGCATCTTATAGATCTTCGTGCTCATTAACAAGTTGGATCAAATCCACCTTGGTTGTTTGTGCGTGAAAATGTTTTTTCCTGGGAAATGGATTGTTGTTAAGAATGTAAAACATGCATTCGTAACTAATAAATAATTATAAATACCTAGGGTAACACTTGAGCCCATTATTGGTCATTAGTGTACATGAAGTGTATTGCAACTAGGGGAATGGCCAAGGTGCGATGCTCTACCAAAGTCGGGGATGGGTCTGATAGTTATGGTCATATATCCAGTACAAGAGTTGTAGTTGTTGGCTCTGCTACCCTTGGTGTAGGAGTAGTTTTCCTAGATTAGTCAATCATTAGATGCAATTTCTCTAGTTGCTGCTACATTTAATCTTATAATTCCCTTTGCTCTTGCACAAATTTCTCAATTGCTATGATGAGAGTGACAATTCCCTGCTCTATCACTTCTTTGATTGGCTCAACCAATTTCTCTAAGTCCTCTGATAGAGAAGGTTTTTCAAGGCTCATTTTCTTTCTCACTTTTTGCTTCTTTTTAGCATCCTTATTTCAACCTTACAATGGCCTCTTCTCACCTCTTGGTGTAGCTTCCTCTTCCTTGGGTTCCCATTGGGGTGTGTTGGGACACTCAGGTTCAGGTTCCTATGGTGAAGTTTTGGGTCATTCCTTCAGTTGTGGGGCAGATCACCCTATGTATTGTGGCCCTTGGCATTCCCCCTCTATGTCATCATCAACTATATGTTTCTATGACTTCTCGTCAAGATTTGGTATATGCCAATCCACTAGTCATTCATTCACAATATGTGACACTGCATTCTCATCAAGCTTGTAACAACACTTCCACCATTGTTTTTTAGGGTCTGCACGTGCATGTACATAAATGTGCTAAGGATTTGCGTGGAACATTGTGATTTCATTATAGGCTTCAACGACCTATACCATAATGCATGGTACCTTCAAAATAGCATGATTACTGAGTTATTTCCATGTATAAAATTTCATATATGTATTCATCTAGCTATTTTTATCATAAGTATACTAGACTGATCCAAACCATGGTTCAATGAATTTCAGCTTGTTTGGTATAGTAAAGTTGGTATCTTGAGAGACTTTTCACTTTTCAAAGAAATCAGGATCAATAGACATGCATAGTGGAACTTTTCATTCCTATCTTATGACTGCAAACAGTCTTACATAAATTGATTTAGTAGAAAGGTGGCCCATTTCATCTAAACACTTGCAACACATTCTGTTGTGACAACCATTGCTCCTCGAGTCACACAAATTTTTGTTGGCTCATCAAGCCACATAACTTTGTTTTGTACACAACTCAAGAGTTATTTAACACAATTATTTACTTCGTTACTGAGACCAAAGTGGGGGATATCCAGTAAATCTAAAATACCTGATTTATCAAGCCCCCTAGCCCATTGTTGAGGTTTACAAACCTGTTGAAGTCTTGGTTTCACTATGATAGTCATGTACTTGTCTTGAGAAAATTGGGGAAACTTGTTTGGGTATGAAACATCATCGTCATTATATTTCATCTTGTTAGTCATGTTGAGCATGTCACCTTCTTTGATAATCCCTTAAAGAATTGGATTAGTTAAACATTTATACTTTTCCTCTTTCAACAATTAAGTTTTTGGTTTTGCAACAAGTTGTGGAGGTGGCAGACCACTAGCACCCTTTGTACTTTATTTCTTGGGAACTAATGATGAGGCCATGCCATATGTATCTAACAACTGGAAATTTCCTCTACAACTACACTTTGATCTTAGAACTTCTCTTTTTTTGTGCTTCATACCTCAACTCTATTCTTAGAAATATGAGACAATGAGAAAAGAACGAGATGAAGTAAAAGTGACTTGCATGTGTTGTGTTCATTTTCAATTGCAATAACTCTTAGTAATATTGGTCATATCCTGTAATAACTTCACCAGGAAGGAACATCGTTTGTGATTCTAATCATGGTGGAAGTCATGTCAAAAACCTTTCTGACATAGCTGCCAATCAAGGATATATTTTTCTTTAATTAAATTTAATTTCTTTTTACATAAATTTCCATGGTGTCCCATCCACATGGGTGGCACATGGTTTTTCCAGTGCATTTTTCTACAATTTCCTGGTTTTAGTTTCCATCATTGACCACTAGTTATAGTCCACTTTTCATGCTATCACTGATACTGCACACTTTCCTTGGTTGCTTGTTCACCCGACTATACAGTGTTCTTGGTGCACAGTGCACTAGTCCTTCACTACAATAGGAAATATATGTTCTACCAAGCATGCCACAATTTTCCTGTAGGCACAACATTCTTTGGGTTTTTTGCTTCATAGCAACTACCTACAAACATCAATAAGGTTACAAAAACAAAGGAAAAATTCCCCTACAAATAGATCAATTTTGGAAAGTGGGGCAGTTGTTTCTATATAATTTCAATTATCTCCCATTGAGAAGTTCATTGATGAGATCCTCATTTAGTTTCTCCAACAGTATTATCATTGCATTTATGACATATTGGATAATATACAATCTCATCCAATGCATCAGAAATTTCCTTGGGTGTTTTAGAAATTTGTTGTTATACATCAACACGAGATCATCAACTTGGAATTGATTTTACTTGATATGGCAATCATGCCACTCCTTTTTCCTATCATTCACCTCCTAATATGTCAACATTTTTACCCTCCTAAGTTCAATAACAATGGATAACTAGAGATGAAAAGCTTCATTACTAAACTACTAATCAATAAACCTAAACAACATGAATAATTTTTGAAAATATTGTGAAACAACTCTAGAGTTGGTAACTTGATTGGTTGGGAGCAATCTCCAATTCACTAAGAACAATGAGAAAGGATAAGCTTAACTTTTACTACAGTCACCTAAAATATACATTCTTACTACATTATAAATTAGTAATATATGTACTTTAAAGCTATAGATATGTGTGCAATGCTTAATAATCATAATTTATTTATTTATAATAAAATAAACTCAAATAGTGGAGTGTAATTAGGCTCTGCA
Organism: Pinus albicaulis; assembly: GCA_034641835.2. NCBI lineage: Eukaryota > Viridiplantae > Streptophyta > Pinopsida > Pinales > Pinaceae > Pinus > Pinus albicaulis. The sequence goes on along the minus strand of CM076574.1, from coordinate 781,489,751 downwards.
AGGCGTATTTGGGGGCGTCAAAGGTTGTAAATTATGATTTTGACACTTCAACAAATTCAATTTATTTTTCCATTATTTAATAATAAATAATCATTAGTTTTCAAATAATATATGGTTACCCTTAGATTATTAAAAAGATTGAATTCTGAGATATATTCCTATTAACAACAAAATTATCTTCATGAAAAAAATTGGCAATCCAAGATGTTTTTCCACAAAGTGCTTTTTTGTTGAGCTGGCACTAGCAGTCAAGAAAAGTTGTTTTTGTCAGTGAATAAAAGCATGACCGTTAAATGCAACCAATCCATATTTGTTTCCGATCCTTGTCCAAATCTCTGCCTCTCACGAATTTCCTCCTCCTCCCACCCATGGCTACTGCGCTGCATGTTATGTTTGCATGTTGTTGCATTGTGTTGCGCGGTACGGGGAGGTGAATGTAGACAGACATCACATCAATTCAATTTTAAATTAGCAGGCGCGAAAGGTATATGAATGATGAGATATCCACCCATATCCTTCTCAATCCCAGGTATGCAAATTTCTCTACATAGATTAGATTGGCATACACTGCAAGAATTAGAATCAATATGAATTTGTAATTTCATGCATTGATTTTTTTTTAAAACGTTCACACAGACGATTCTTAATATGAATTTGTAATTTTCATATGTTGAATTTTTTTGAAACCTTCCCACTGATGTTAGATTGGCTTAGTAATTGGAATACACTGCAAGAATTAGAATTAATATGAATTTGTAATTATTTCATGCAATTAGCTTCGTTCTATCATATATTGAATTGCTAGGCTAAACGCGTAAATATGAATGGGCACCTGCTTCAGTTTTTGAATTGCTAGGCTAAACGCGTAAATATGAATGGGCACCTGCTTCAGTTTTTGAATGAACATAAATTTCTAGGTTAAACGTATTTATATCAATTCATATTTACATGGGATTAGGTAAATTGCTTTGCATTGAGTCTCTGTTTCTCTTCTTTTTCTAGTTATAGATTCAAGTATACATGATTAGCCCAAAGAGTGGGATTAGCAGGAAGTAGTTTGATTTGGGATCAATGTTGCAATACGAGGGTCGTTCGGCTGGCCCTTTTCAATATCGTAACTGGGAGGTGCTGCATAAGATATGGAAAACGCAATGGCAAACAGAGGTTGACTAACCCTATCTTGTCTTGGTCAAGCTCTTAACTGGGCGGTGCTGCATAAGCTATGGCAAATGCAATGGAAAAGGGAGTCTGACTACCCCTGTCTTGTCTTGGTCAAGCTCTTAACTGTGTGGTGTTGCATAAGCTATGGCAAATGCAATGGAAAACAGAGACTGACTACCCCTGTCTTGTTTTGGTATGCCGCCATAGGATTATTTCCTCCTGCAAACTGCTTCACAAGCCCTGCCCCTGATTAGCACAGAATTAAGGAGGTGTGTTATTCAATCCTCCCACATCGACATCGTCATCGTCATCCCAATCCTCCTCTCTTGAATCTTCAAGTAAAATCCTATATAGTCTCTTTGTTTCAACTTGCTTTGTCTTCTTGTGTTAATGTTCTCTGACATGGTCAAATTCTGTATAGTCTCTTTGTTTCTGTGTCTTCTTTCTTTTGTCAATTCAATTTTGTTAAATGCATATAAATAGCTCTCTATTATCAATTTTGTTGTTAAATGTATACAAGTAGCTCTGCTCTCTGTTTTATATGCAATTCTGGATGATAAGGCCATCATTGTGCTTATTCAATCCTCCCACATCGTCATCCTCATCCTCCTCTCTTGAATCTTCTGGTAAAATCCTGTATAGTCTTTTTGTTTCAACTTGCTTTGTCTTCTTGTGTTAATGTTCATTTGATATGGTCAAATTCTGTATAGTCTCTTTGTTTCTGTTTGTCTTCTTTCTTTTGTCAATTCAATTTTGTTAAATGCATATAAATAGCTCTCTATTATCAATTTTGTTGTTAAATGTATACAAGTAGCTCTGCTCTCTGTTTTATAAGGCCATCATTGTGCTTTTACTTATACTGTTGTTGCTACTCTGTTGTGGATGTAGCATTCCCTTACCTGGTTGGGCTTTGGAAGAAGTCCAGAGAAATCCAGATTTGGTATACACCGATAAGGCGACACCCTACCTCTGAAGAACGCCGATTCAGGTATACACAGAGAAGTTTCAGAGAAGAAGTCCAGAGAAATCCAGATTTGATATACATCGATAAGGCTGGAAGGAGAAAAAAGGAGTATATCTCATTAGGGTGCGACACCCTACCTCTACCTCTACCCGATTCAAGGGAAGAACACCGATTCAGGTACACAAATTATATAAAAATTTTCAGAGACTATATGCCCATCTAATTCTCTCTCCGATTAATTGAAACATAGATTTCCATTTTAAGTCTTCGATTGATCTGAATAGGCTATGTTTGTTTCCTTCCTGAGAATGCAAGTTTGTCATACACGCTGGAAATTCCAACTTGATACTTTTCCTGGACCTGGACAATGGGAATTCCAAATCTATGATACAAATAGTAGAATCCAATAAATTTATTTATGACCTCCTTAAAACTGTAATCACCTAAATGTTTTGAACCCATTTTTTGGGAATCACATACAAATTCCCAACATCTCATCTCATCTGATCTCAGCTGAGTAAAACGACTCTGATTCCCAACATCTCATCTCAGTTTTGGTTGTCCTTGGGATGGGAGGCGTCTCTGATCGAGAGACTTGTTCAAAAACTGTGACTGATTGTGCTGCATGATTCCAGTCTTATTCAACCAGCACAGACAGGTATGAATCATTTAAGAAATATAAATAGAGTGATGTTTTTCTACATTCCATGTAATGAAATAATGAAAAAGATTTGTTGTGTTTTCTTGCATTGCATTAGTAGATAAATAGTCAACAACATCTGAACTGATTTCCTATGCATTAGTAGATAAATAGTCACAAATCAAAATAATTTCCTATCATATTCTTCCCAGCGCCAGTCCCCTGGATAAACTCATCCATGGGTATATTTTCTTATTTTTCATCTAATTCAGATAACCCGCCAAATTTTATTTGTTTCAATAAATAATTGGATTTCGTTGTTGTGGGATTCATTTTTAGCTGTGTGATGGGCTCTCAGCCAGAATGGGAATGGGAGGCAGGGAGCAATTTGTTTCAATAAATAATTAGATTGGATTTCATTTTTGTGGGATTCATTTTCAGCTGTGTGATGGGCTTTGAGCGAGAATAGGAATGGGAGGCAGGGAGTAATTTGTTTCAATAAATAATAAGATTGGATTTCATTGTTGTGGGAGTCATTTTCCACTGTGTGATGGGCTCTCAGCGAGAATGGGAGGCAGGGAGAAAACCACTGATGGGCTTCAGGATAAACAGGTGCCCACCATTACCATTTTTTGTGTTGTTGCTTTTTCCCTTATAAGAAAAAATTCTAGTAGATAAACCATAGTAATTAAGAGAATTTCAGTAGATAAACCATAGTAATTAAATCTTAATGGTTGAAAAAAAAAATTATCGAATAGAAAGTCACAATCCTATCAGCTAAGAATAGATATAGAGATTAAAGTGGTCACAGTCCTGTCAGCTAAGTATAGATATAGAGATTCAAGTCCTTTCACCTCAGAATAGATATAGAGATCTAAATGATTTTATTTTTAAGTCAAATTACATGCTCCAACACTAATGTTCAAAGTTTCTCTTTAGTCAAGTTAAATTAAGAAGATGGTTTCAATCATCAAATTATGTTAGTCACTTTCTTAAATTATAAATCAAATTTATGCATTTTTTGTTCCACTATATGGAAAGCATGAATTTTCACTGAATTTGAAAATATATTATTTTTTGCAGAGAATGACTGGAATATATGTGCATGACCACAACATATGAAGCATTTACATGTCCATCATGTTCATGACAGAAGACATGAAATGATTATGATATTAATCATTTTCAAAAGAAATTAACATTTATTTATTCATTGTGTAATTACTATCTGAAAAATTCACAATAAAAAAAAATATTTTTTTATTGAAGGGGCTAAAAAGCCTCTTCTCAATACCCTTAAGAACCACCATCACGAACCATGGTGGTTCTTAAGGGTTTGTGCATCCTCTTTCCTTTTAAACTTATTAGTTTTTATTTTTCCTCTTTGATTATGTTTAATAGTAGTTAGTATCATAGATCTTAAGTTAATAACGTTTAATGACACATCAATCTACATTATGGAACATACTTGAAATTTGAAATCCAAAATCAACTTCTTAATTGTTAATGCATGTTTTACACATTTTAATTTCTTAGATGTGAAGTTTCATTTGGCAAAGCTTAGTATCTCAATTTTCTTGTATCTTATGAATTTACAACATTTTTAGGGTGTAATTGACATTCGATGTTACTATGTTTGTGTATTCTTGTATTTTGAGGTGTGTTCATGATTGTAGCAAAGTTTGTGGTTTTGGTTTGATTTGTATAGTTGTGTACTTACAATGATTGTGTATGACATTTGGATATGTACTTTGGAATGTGTGTGAAATTTCATTTGGCAATGCTTAGTATCTCCATGTGCTCGTATCTTATGCATTTACAATATTTTTAGGGTGTAATTGATGTGTAATGTTTCTATGCTTGTATTTTGATGTGTATTCATAATTGTAACAATGTTTGTGCTTTTAGTTTCATTTGTATGATTTTCGTGTATTTACGATGATTGTGTATGTCATTTGGATATGTACTTTGAAATGCATGTGAAATTTCATTTGGCAATGCTTTGTATCTCCATGTGCTTGTATCTTATGCATTTACAATATTTTTAAGGTGTAATTAATATGTGATGTTTCTATGCTTGTATTTTGATGTGTATTCATAATTGTAGCAATATTTGTGGTTTTAGTTTCATTTGAATGGTTATGTATTTACAATTATTGTGTATGACATTTGGATATGTACTTTGGAATGCTTGTGAAATTTCATTTGGCAATGCTTAGTATCTCCATGTGCTTGTATCTTATGCATTTACAATATTTTTCGGGTGTAAATGATATGTGATGTTTTCATATGTGATGTTTCTATGCTTGTATTTTGAAGTGTATTCATAATTGTAGCAATATTTTTGGTTTATTTGTATGATTATGTATTTACAATGATTGTGTATGACATTTGGATATATGCTTTGGAATGCATGTGAAATTTCATTTGGTGGTGCTTAGTATCTCCATGTGCTTGTATCTTATTCATTTACTACATTTTTAGGGTGTATTTGACAGGTGATGTTTATATGTTTGCATATGCATGTATTTTGATGTGTATTCATAATTGTAGCAATGTTTGTGGCTTTAGTTTCATTTGTATGGTTGTGTATTTACAATGATTGTGTATGAAATTTGGATATGTATTTTGGAATGCACGTGAAATTTCATTTGACAGTGCTTAGTATCTCCATGTGCTTGTATCTTATGCATTTACTACATTTTTAGGATATAATTGATATGTGATGTTTCTATGTTTGTATATGCTTGTATTTTGATGTGTATTCATAACTGTAACAATGTTTGTGGTTTTAGTTTCATTTGTATGGTTGTGTATTTACAGTGATTGTGTATGACATTTGGATATGTACTTTGAAATGTGTGTGAAATTTATTTTGACAATTCTTAGTATATCCATGTGCTTGTATCTTATGCATTTACAATATTTTTAGGGTGTCATTGATATGTGATATTTCTATGTTTGTGTATTCTCATATTTTGATGTGTATTCATAATTGTAGCAATGCTTGTGGTTTAGTTTCATTTGCATGGTTGTGTATTTACAATGATTGTGTATGACATTTGGATATGAACTTTGAAATGTGTGTGAAATTTCATTTGGCAATGCTTAGTATCTCCATGTGCTTGTACCTTATACATTTACAATATATTTAGGGTTTAATTGATATGGGATGCTTGTATAATTGCTTATGCTTGTATTTTGAGTTTTATTTGCATAGTATTTACAATTATATTGTATGACTTGTACTTTAAAGTGTGTGAACTTTTTTTGCCAACACGTAATGTCTATATAGGCTTATATGTTTATGCATTTACAACATTTTTTGTGTTTGCCATGAAAGTTTATATGTTTGAGAATTGTTTGGGTTTGTGCATTTACAATTTATTTGCTTGCAATGATTATAACTTTGATGCTTATTTTTCTGTAATAATCAAATTTTTATGCGTAATGTTTTTATGTTTGCAAAATTTGATATGCAATCATATATTAATGGAAATTTGATGTGCATTGATGATTTTGTATAATATTTGTTATGTGATTTTCCATTATATCTATGTATTTAGAATGAATGTGGATGACATATTGTATGTAATTCAAAATAAATTATGATTCTTGAATCTAAGAGAAACTCTCTATGTAAATACACATATAAGCATTACAACCCAATTTTTATTATCTACACATAGGCAATATATATATATATATATATATATATATATATATATATATAAAAGATCATAAAATTTTATACTTAATGGTTTTATGTTTATGTATGATATTATGTATTTGTAAGATTATATTTATATTTAATTGTATTATCTAATTGATTTTGTTTGAATAATTTTATTTGATTTGCATGATATAAATTTGTGTAGTATAATTATATTTAATTTATATTTTTATAATGATTTAATTATATTTTATAATTATAATTATAATTATATTTATATTTACATTTACATTTATATAATTTTTTATTTTGTTTGCAAATTTACTATTTAATAAAATATTTATTATTTTAACTTTATATATCATAACAAATATTAATTGTAATACTTAAAATTTATATTTATGTTTAAATTTTTATGGAACATATATAATTTAAATTTAAATACTTAATAATTTAAATTTAAATATATAATGTTTAATATATTGTTAAATAATTTTTTAAAATAAAAACATAATGTGTGATTCAGCTTTAAGGCAGAAATGAGCTACATTTTGATGACTTAAAAAGTGGATAAAAAAAAACTTCTATGAGTAATCTAGAAATGGTAAAACAAAATCACTTTTTTTCACTAAGCCTCCACTTTGAGAATATATTTAATTATATTTATACAATATTTAAAACTTCAATAATAATAATATTGGCATATCATTAAAAATTTATATTGATTTTTTATAATAATTTAAATTTAATATGCATATGATATTTGATAATTAAATTTTATATATGATAAATGTATAACATAATTTTAATTTAATTCATATAATTATATATTTTAATAGTTAAATATAAATTTAATAAATATTTGTATTTAAATATTTATTAAAAATAATGTTATATAACTATATAATATTTAAATATGATCTAACCAATATTAATAATATTAGAATAGGTATCATATTATTTTCTTGGAACATACTTCACAATTTCATGAATTAATGTTCTTTGCATAACTAATAGTAACCATGGGAGGATTTATAATCTACCATGAACTAGATAGGGCACCATTGAGGACTAATAATGAGGCATTATATATTTTCTATAATGTTGAATGGTTAGAGTACTTTGAAAAATTGCAAGGACTCAATGAGGAGGTTGCACTTGAATTCATGTGAAACCTCCAGGTTACAGAGATATTAGTGAGAGGAATCAAAATTAAAGTGGATGAACATGAAGAGAAAATTTTAAGGATGGAAATTTATTTTAAAGTTTATAAATCTTAATGAATCTCATTATTGTCTAATATGAAAACTATAAATTTTTGTTGATATCTTTATAAAAATATCCAAATTTCTAATAATTTTATAGGTAGAGTCCATATAGTTTTGGCAATTTTTAGTGTAAAATAATTTTATACCCAAAATTTGGGTGAATCATTTTTAGAAGAAATGGAAATTGGTGAATCTTTTTTTGGAAAATTAGCCCACTTGTGAATATTAGCCCCAAAAAATTTCCATGGAAGAGGTTCTAATTGTAGTTACATGACTTCCACTCATAGGATAAAAATGATTTTCATGGAATTATTCACTTCCGAGCATCAAAGAAGAAGTATTGCAATAAAATGAAATCTTGGTTAGGCACGGAAGGTTATTTGCAAGGATTTCACTACCAACACCATAGGAAAGTATTACCTACTTTCTGTCTAAGTTCATCACTTTTAAAGTTTGGAAAAACAATATTTTTTTGGTATCACCTCCAACTATTGAACCATCTAAGGAACCAAAAGCTTATCAATATGCATTTATTTTTGTGGAAGGCATTGTATCAAATAGTTTAGATCATTATAGAAGCTAATAAGTTAATAGTGTGTGTCCCTTACCATCGATTGATTAAACTCATAGTGTTAATTTTTTCATCAAGAATTGTTCTATTTTGTAACTATCACTTCAACAATTTCGAATAACATCTAGATTACAATTTTGACTTCTTCAATTAACCAATAAAAAGAGAGAAATAATAGATATAAAAATTATTCAATATGCATAATGAAAGATAGCCAAGAAACATGATTTAAAATGTTTGGCCAATGACGAGGGAAAAACCCCACAAGGGGGAAAACCCTTTACAATTCTTCAAATGTTCAGCAAAGAAAGTACAACATCTAAGATTCAAAGTCAAGCTTTGACTAGCCAATATCTAGAAACAATATCCAAAATCTAATTACGCTGTAAAGCGTTCTTATTTGAAAACAACTTTGCTAAATGACTACGTGTACCATTATGTACCTTTGATTTGAATGTTAGACGATTCAAACCATCTCAACCGTAGGATTAAATTCTGTTATTTTAATCAGTTATACAACTCCGTGAGCGAACTCATTGAGGGTTTAAAGCTAAATGCCATATCTGCAGATCTGCATGAGAAAGATCATGAGCGATGATAGAACAATGATTTACTGTCGGGTAGGAACAATGGGTGAGGACCCGCCAGATTATTCACCTCCCAAAACCACCGAGTTCAGAGGACTCCATTCGCCCTGCAGGCAAGAGTGGCTGACCAGCAGGGATCTCTAAACACATTTCGATATAATTAAGCGTTTTACTCCGTGAGCAACCTGATAATACTATAGACGTGCTCAGTCCATACGGGTCTCTCCTGTTCTATTTCCGGGCTCGACTTGAAGTCTCTCGGCTCAAAATGTACAGAGCAGCAGCTGCACTGGCTTCCAGAATTGGGTCCGTATGATAAAATTTCAACCGTCTGTATTCTAATGTTGTGCGAATGATTGATTAGTTATGTTGGGTGGCACTCCATGACTAACTCAGTAGGGTTTAGGGTTTAAGCTTTATTGATTTTAGAAATCTGGTCGAGAGACTATATACTAGAATGTATAGACTATATACTAGAACGTAGACTTGGTATTCTTGTCTGTTATTCACTTGGTATTCTTGTCTGCTATACATTTTCTATACATGGCGTTTAAGAAATGCAGTGGGAAGTGTTTGTGTAAGGAAATGATTGATATAGATTCACATTTGTGTAAGGAAATGATTGATATAGATTCACAGGGTATGTGAGGATCACTGGGTAATTGAATAAGAAGGCAAACTTAGAATTTCAGGATCTCATGTAAATGATCACATTTCGAAAAGCATAAGCCTCAGGGAGGCTTGAGCCCTGAACCCTACTTGCATCTCACATAGACACGTGTTTCCATGTTCCTGAATCCTATCTGAGTTCCACGGCAAATGTTGTTGTCCTATATTGCAAATCCTCGTTAAAACTGCTGATTTTTTATGTTTGCAGAAATTGGGGTATATATTGGTTTTGATTGGGATATGTCACATTGTACATAAGTCCTGTTTTTGTGTTGCAGAGGTAATACGAATGCCTGGTAATTAAATGCCATTTGCATGGCACCAATTGAGAATTAAACCTTTCTTGCGCCGTAGTCTTTTAGAGCATTTTTTTACCATTTTATTTTATTTGCCTTAATCAACAATAATTGAACATCTCCTCGCTGTGGGTTGTAAGAGAACCTAGCTTCTTTCGGTGCTATGTGTTCTGTATGAATGTCCATTTATAGTGATTAGTCATGTACTTGAGTCTATGGCTGCATGACATGTATCTCTAGTTTTATTTCTTTTCTGGTAACGGTGTTTGAAGCTTTTTCACTAACTATTTGAGCTACTACTATGAATATTCTGTTTCTTCCTTACAAGGCATACACAGTGCAGCTTTGGCTCTAATAGGTGGCATCAATGGACTATTATTGGAGTTGTATGTGACATCGATGTAACTCACATAGGATTGTAATTGTTGCAGGAATTAGAGAATCCTCTGATTTTGATACATGAAAAGAAAATTTCAAATTTGAATGCAGTTGTCCGAGCAATGGAGCTGGCCTTGAAAGTAAGAATTAGTATTCTTGTACTGTGTTAAATGTGCCAAAGAAGTGTTTAATCTGAACAATACATTATTGTTTTTTTTTTCAAATTCCAATGCTTGCCTTGGAAGGATGTTAATTTGATTTTGTTGTTTATTCTTTCAGAAGCAAAGAGCTCTTCTGATTGTTTCCGAGGATGTAGAGAGTGATGCACTAGCAACTCTAATTCTAAATAAAATTCGTGCTGGAGTCAAGGTATTCAATAAATATAGCTTTATACTTACCTAGAATTTCCTAGATTTTTATCCAAGATATTGTTGCTGGGTAAGATTAAAGTCTTTGGCAACTTCCTGTGTGAAGCACAGATCATAGTTGTATTTGTCTTAAATGGTGTGCATTGATTTGTGCTAAACAGGTCTGTGCAATCAAAGCTCCAAGCTTTGGAGAAAACAGAAAAGCCAACTTGGAGGATCTTGCTGTACTTACTGGTGGTCAAGTTAGTTCCTTGCACCTCTCTATTGGATGTTTTTTTCTTGCAACAGTGATTATTTTGAACCATGCACATGGTAACAGTTGTTTTTATTTGAATATATGAAAGAAGTACTAATAATTTTGCTTACCATCCTAGGAAATGTGTTTAGTATTTTGTTTAGGATTTTAGAGAGGGAGGAGGGAAGTTCTATTATTTAGATGCATAGTCTAGATTTGATAAGGGGCCATTCTGCAGATGATTACAGAAGAACTTGGCATGAAGCTTGAAAAGGTTGAAGCTGATATGTTTGGTTCAGCAAAGAAGGTTAGTGTTAAGTCCAGTCTGTTTGATTATTGTCAGTCTGACATATGTCCATCAATAAATATCTTATGATAGGGTTCTGGAGTTTGTTTGAATTGCGTCCTTTTGATACTGTCAGTGGAACTGTAGCCTACAGATTTATTCAATTAGCAAACGCACCCAAAAATTTGGGTTTGTTTGAGTGGAAGCGAGAATACCTACCACTTACCTTACTGGTATTCTTGGTTTATTGGTTTTGGTGGGGTGCTAGGTAACTGTATCGAAGGACGACACACTTATTCTTGATGGAGGTGGTGATAAGAAGGATATAGAAGAAACATGTGAGCAGGTGTGCATTGGCATGTTTCATGTTATCATAGCTTAAATTTTTTATTAAAGTCGCTTTTCGTGCTTGTGAACATTTTTGAATGGGATTAATGAAAGCTATGGTTGGCCTTGATTAACTGACACGCTGTGCTGGTAATAGATTCGGGCTGCCATTGAAGCCAGCACGACAGAGTATGATAAGGATAAGTATCAGGAGAGGTTGGCAAAACTTTCAGGAGGAGTTGCAGTTCTGAAGGTTTCGCAGTTTGCTTAATTTCTTTTATTTAACTATTGAATTTTGTGTGCATTTTCATTTAATAACAGGCGTTTTGTGCTATTCCTTTATCGTTTTGTCTTTCCTTTTTGCAGATTGGTGGTGCTAGTGAGGTGGAAGTAGGGGAGAAGAAAGACAGAGTTACAGATGCCTTGAATGCCACTAAGGCAGCAGTAGAGGAGGGTATTGTGCCAGGTAAAGTGCTGCTTACAGTGTTTTATGCTATTTTAGGGACGTGATTACAAGAGTAAGCTCCCGTATAAATTATTACCTTTTTTATTTAATCTTAAGTGGCATGTCTTTAAAGCATATGTTTCTGCAGGAGGTGGCGTTGCTCTTCTTTATGCGACAAAGGAGCTAGAAAAACATCAGACTGCTAACTTCGACCAAAAGATTGGAGTGCAAATTATTCAGAATGCATTGAAGGTTGAAATTTATAACGTGTATTTTGAGTTATTATAATACGTGTATGTTGCCTTTGTTGTCCATAATTCTGATTTAGGATATTGTGTGATTGTGAAGATGCCTGCATATACGATTGCTGAAAATGCCGGTGTGGAAGGTGCAGTGGTTGTTGGGAAATTACTGAAGCAAGATAATCTTGACCTTGGCTATGATGCTGCCAAAGGTAAAGAACTCATTTCAACTGTCCTTTGTAGTGGCTGTTTATAATGGAATTTGGCATATTATGTTAACGAGGGGTTGTGGCATTTCAATTTTCAACTGAGGGCATTATGTTAATGAGGGTTTGTGGCATTTCAATTTTCAACTGAGGGCAATATGTTAATGAGGGGTCGTGGCATTTCAATTTTCAACCAAGGGTGTTGTGCATGAACTTTGAAGTTTTGTTTTCATCTGCTAGACTAAAGCGAACATGTTAATTGTCTTACTGTTGGACCAGGTGAATACGTTGACATGGTGAAGGCAGGGATTATTGATACCCTGAAAGTGATCAGAACTGCTTTGGTTGATGCTGCAAGGTAAGAGTTTAACCTCTTGTTGCCATCACTAGCATATTTATTATTTGCTATACATTTTTGTTAGCATATTTTTTTTGTCTGCTATACATTTTTTGTTTCAATGGCTTCATTCTAAGGGCATTTCTGGAATCTGTATACGTCCCTCCTTGCAGTGTGTCTTCGTTGTTAACCACAACAGAGTGCGTCGTTGTTGACATTCCGAAAGATGAGAAGGAAGGCCCAGCAATGGGCGGCGGTATGGGTGGCATGGACTACTAAAGAGCATACCTAGACCCCGGTGTGCCTTCTACGTGGTGTCCTGTTCGGAAAGTAGGGTTAAAGTTCAGGTTGTCTGGTGTCCTAGTTTTGAAGGTTAAACTTTGGGTCAATTAGTTTGATAGCAGTTAGTTTGACCCTTGTTATTGTCTAGAGCATTACATTTCCCCCCTACTGGGAGCAATTGCTTGTGTATTCAAGCTAATTTACAGGAAAATTTGTCGATTGAAGTGCCTTGCAGTTTCTAACTTTCTACAACCTATCTTTTCTGCCGGGCAAAATTGTAATCAAAGAGAGACCGGTGAAATTTTTTCCTTATTCAACTACTGGAGATGATAATTTATTCAAAGAGCTAATTTTTAAGAATGACTCGTTTTCGAACAAAAATGGATTCGTGCAATATCTGGGTTCAGCTAATTGAGCAAGGGCATATTCACTGAGTGCTGACGCAACTACCATTCTCGCATATACATTCACCCCATGAATTACATAACAGTATCTTCGAGTTCCCTCCATGAACGGTTACAGGACATTATCTTCATGCATTCAGACAACATAGTAATCTTACCATATCTGCCTATGTTTTTGTAACTTATTTTTGTTATCACATATAGAAACAGTAATATTTCAAGTGTTTTTCTAATCGTAGTTTAACAAGTATCAAGCCAAGATAAGTAATCAATTATTTGCACAGTTATCATGTATAGAACCGAAAAAGATAATTTATTTACAGGACATTATCTTCATGCATTCAGACAACAGAGTAATCTTACCATCTGCCTATGTTTTTGTGACTTATTTTTGTTATCACATATAGAAACAATAATATTTCAAGTGTTTTTCTGATCGTAGTTTAACAAGTATCAAGCCAAGATAAGTAATCAATTAATTGCACAGTTATCATGTATAGAGCCGAAAAAGATAATTTATTTACAGCAGTTTTGACTGGTGATCCGGAACGTTTGGCCCAAAAATGCATAGCTTCATAGTTTCAGCTTTTATGGAATTCCTTCTGTTTTGGCAGAATTTACATGTAAACCTAAACCTAACCTAAACAGACAAACATCGAATCAGCGTGATTATAAATGCTCTTTTATACATAACGGCAAGGGTTATGCAAGTCATAATCGCTGGGAAGGTTTATCCACAGGTTTATTACTTTTTAACAAGGTTGATATTCATTTACACTTTGAATTGATGTTATATTCTAAATTTTAATTCTTTGAAGTTTTGTATTTAAGAACATTTTTGGGGTTTGTGATTAGGTCTGTGATTTATGGTTGTGATTTCGGGACATCAAGTACATCTATATTTTAAATTGTTGAACATAAAATTATTTGAGAGCTAGATTTCATTGGGTTAGGTTTGACAATCTATATTGCAATCTATATTTTAAGTTGTTGAACCTAATTATTTGAGATTGAGATTTAGACTTTATTGAGATTTAGATTTCATTGATTTCATTGGTTTTGGTTTTGGTTTAGGTTTGTCAAATGTAGAAATAAGATGGATATATAAGTTGTTGAACATAAAATTATTTGAGATTTAGACTTTATTGGTTTAGGTTTGTCAAATTTAAAATTAAGATGGATATAAGCTGATTTTATTATTAATTATAGTTATAATAATAAATAAAATTATTAATTTTATGTTTTTTTTTTAATTTTTATTTTAGGTAATTTGACACTCAAAATGTTTGATTGATAATTATAATAATAATAATTATTTTCTTTGTTTTAATTTTTAATTTAATTTGATTTTTATTACATGTATGAAATATTATAATGTCTTATCATGTAAACATTTTGAATATATAAAGGTAAAATTATCAGTTGTAGATTGGTTTTGCCAATGGTATTTTTATGTGAAGAAATATAAATCAGCTAATTAAAATAAAATTGAGATAAAATGATTAGTTGTAGATTGGTTTTGCCAATGGTATTTTTATGTGAAGAAATATAAATCAGCTTAAATCCATCTTAACTTGGATCTACCAATTCAAAATTCTTTTAGAGTGAAGAGGGCTTTTGAGGTTCAAACTTCTTTTAGAGTGAAGAGAGATTTGATCTCTCTCTGCACTTGTAGATGCTGAGTTAAGATCTGCACTTGGTACAATACGTGAACAAATCCATCTTAACTTGGATCTACCAATTCAAAATTCTTAGAGTGAAGAGGGCTTTTGAGGTTCAAACTTCTTTTAGAGTGAAGAGAGATTTGATCTCTCTCTGCACTTGTAGATGCTGAGTTAAGATCTGCACTTGGTACAATACGTGAACATTTGAATCAATACGTGATACAGAGACTAATTGATTAATGAGATGGTTAGCCTAATTTGTGAAGTTGTCTATAATTGCAAATGACTTCTTCACACTAGGGCACACTGCCCCAAATTCTGTTGCATGCATAGTGGTACAAAAACTGTGACCATGCTTTGTGGTAAACAATTTAATTTTTCCTTTCTCCAATTTTTGTCATCTTTAAAACAACAGAAAATATTTCCGTTTTCAGGCCCTGGAAACCCAGAAAACTTCCAATAATTGATTAATGATATGGTTAGCCTTATTTGTAAAATATTTCTGTTTTCAGGCCCTGGAAATAACCCAGAAAACTTCCAGAATTGTCTGGCATTATGGCTTTTTCCTCTATATTACTATTTCCTATGTTACTACTTTACAGCGTTTCCTTTGCAACATATGGTGCAATTGCTAGTTAAGTTCATATGCTAAGAAATTATCCAAATCATAAACAAGAGAGAGAGAGAGTCAACAAAATTCAACTCTTGTGCAACTACAAATCTATCCAAGTCAATAGCGGTCAACATGCCCTAATCAGTCCTTCAATCAAAAATGAAAAAACCCCTTAAGATCTTGGTCAACAACTGTCAAATTCAACCTTAATTTCTAGTTAAATTCAAGATAAAATAGTCATAAAAAACTTAATCAAACTGATTTAAATAACAAAGAATTTTTGTTGTCAATGTCCACAATTTATCTCTGTAATCAACCCGAGTCAAAGTTCCAATATCTCCTCGATTTTTGTTCTAATAAGTGCGCCATGCCCAAACGAAAATACCCTCAAAATTTCGAATGAAAATAAGTCCAAAAAGTCAAAGTCAACATTGGTCAACGTTGTTCAAAGTTGCAGTCAGTTTCAGATTTCAACCACATTTAAT
The DNA here is from genome assembly GCA_034641835.2 of Pinus albicaulis. Lineage (NCBI taxonomy): Eukaryota > Viridiplantae > Streptophyta > Pinopsida > Pinales > Pinaceae > Pinus > Pinus albicaulis. The sequence goes on along the minus strand of CM076574.1, from coordinate 781,473,650 downwards.
TTTTCCCTCTTTCTTCTTCACGTGTGTGAGATAAGCCTTGCAATTTTTTAGATATATCAAACCAAAGAAGAGAGAGAGAAGCGTGTGATGAATGTTGTCCAAAGGAGCTTGAGGTGTCCTAAATATATATGCATTGGAGGAGGGACAATTTTTCCTCTAGGCTAATCTAATCAAATGTCATATTATGGGATTCACATGAAAAATACACTTTCCCCAATCTGAATGTGGTGCTTCAAAATTCAATTTGTTCCTCTCGAAAAGAGGAATTTAGTCCAATGGTTGGAATTTTTCACTGACCTTCCAAATTAACACTTCCTCTCATCTAGAGAGAAATGTCAACCGTATCATGTGATCATCACAAGTATATCGACATCATGTCATATACATCCATGCTCATCTCTACTTGTCTGTTCTCATCTCATGTTTAACACTCTCAAATCTAAAGAAGAAGAATCATTGTAGGGGACCTCCAACTACCACCCTAAATATATCACCATCAGGGAGACTCAACTACCACCTGAAATCATCACCATCAGGGAGCCATACCTAGCACCTGAAGCTAAAGATAGTGGGTGAGAACAAACCTACCCAAAAATAGGGATCACACTCTATCCCAAAGTCCCCGACAATAGGTGAGATCAACTTACCGAAGGTAAGGATCACACTCTACTATTTTTTCCTTGATCATCCATCTTAATCCTATAGAGTCTGATCGTAGAAAACTTGTATCCACCAACTTGGGCAAGATCCACCTACTACAAGGGGTAGGGATCAAACTCTATCCCAAGTCCCTCATCCCATTGACAGGATGGGGAGGTTATCCCACAGGGTGGGCAAGACAATAGATGGGGCATACTCTGACTAGGGGAGATCCCAGGTTTCTACACCAAGGCCTCTTCCATGGCCTACAAATGAAATCACAATTTCTAACTTTCATCCTCTACTTCTCGCAGCATTCTCTTCAACACAACATTCTCTTTGAGCAATGATTTCTTCAATGATTTTCTCATCTTTGATCTAATACCTACATCCCTTCCAGATCTGCTTTGATACCAAACTTGATCCGAACTAGATAGGGCACTATTGAGGACTAATAATGAGGCATTATATATTTTCTATAATGTTGAATGGTTAGAGTAATTTGAAAAATTGCAGGGACTCATTGAGGAGGTTTCACTTGAATTCATACGAAACCTCCAAGGTACTGAGACATTAGTGAGAGGAATCGAAATTAAGTGGATGTGCAGGAAGAGAACATTATAAGGATGGAAATTTATTTTAAAGTTTATAAATCTTGGCGAATTTCATTACTGTCTAATATGAAAACTATAAATGTTTGTTTATATCTTTATAAAGATATCCAAATTTCTAATTATTTTATAGGTAGAGTCCATATAATTTTGGCGATTTTTAGTGTAAAATAATTTTATATTGTAAAATTTGGGTGAATCATTTTTAGAAGAAATGGAAATTGGCGAATCTTTTTTTTGGAAAATTATCCCACTTGCGAATATTATCCCCCAAACTTTTCCATGGAAGAGGTTCTAATTGTAGTTACATGGCTTCCACTGGTAGGATAAAAATAGTTCTCATGGAATTATTCACTTCCCAGCATCAAAGAAGAATTATTGCAATAAAATGAAGTCTTGGTTAGGCAGGGAAGGCTATTTGCAAGGAGTTCATTACCAACACCATAGGAAAGTGTTACCCACTTTTTGTCTAAGTTCATCATTTATAAAGTCTAGAAAAACAATATTTTTTTGGTATCACCTCCAACTATTGAACCATATAAGGAACCAAAAACTTATCGATATGCATTTATTTTTGTGGAAGGAATTGTAGCAAATAGTTTAGATCATTATAGAAGCTAATAAGCTGATGGTGTGTGTCTCTTACCATCGACTGATTAAACTCATAATGTTAATATTTTCAACAAGAATTGTTCTATGTTGTAACTATCACTTCAACAATTTCCAATAACATCCATATTACAATTTTGACTTCTTCAATTAACCAATAAAAAGAGAAAAATAGTAGATAGAAAAATTATACAATATGCATAATGAAAGATAGCCAAGAGACAAGATTTAAAATGTTTGGCCAATGACCAGGGGAAAAGCCCACAAGGGGGAAAACACTTTACAATTCTTCTTTTATTACATTTTCTTCAAATGCTCAACAAAGAGAGTACAACATCCAAGATTCAAATTCAAGATTTGACTAGCCAATATCTAGAACCAATATCCAATATCTAATTAAGTTAATATGCCAAGCAATTATCCAAATCATAGACAAGAGAGAGAGAGTCAACAAAAGTCAACTCTTGTGCAACTACAAATCTCTCCAAGTCAATAGCAGTCAACATGCACTAATCAATCCTTTAGTCAACAATAAAAAAACCCCTTAAGAGATTGGTCAACAACTGTTAAATTCAACCTCAATTTCTAGTTAAAGTCAACATAAAATAGTGATAAAAAAACTTAGTCAAATTTATTGAAATGAGAGAAAATTTTTGTTGTCAAAGTCTGCAATTTATCTCTGTAACCAGCCCAAGTCAAAGTTCCAATATCTCCTCGATTTTTTTTCTAATAAGTGCACCATGCCCAAACAAAAATACCCTTAAAATATTGAACCAAAAATAAGTCCAGAAATTCAAAGTCAACAGTGGTCAACATTGTTTAAATTTGTAGTTAGTTTTAGATTTCATCCACCTTTAATTTTTCCCTCTTTCTCCTTTACATGTGTGAGAGAAGCCCTACAACTTTTTAGATATATCAAACCCAAGAAGAGAGAGAGAAGTGTGCGATGAATGTTGTCCAAATGAGCTTGAGGTGTCCTTAATATATAGGCGTTGGAGGAGGTGTCCTTAATATATCCATTGTTTCACACAAGCTCGGGAGAGATAGTGTTCAGGAATTCTGAACAAATTCGGAAAGATAGCAGAGAGTAGCATGGAGGAAGTCGTATTGCAGAGCAGCAACATCGAAAAGAGGAGAAAATCGAATAAAGAAGAGAGTACTTAGCATAATTCCTAAGGAGGAATCAATGGCGAGGTTTGAAGTTTCGAGTCAAAGGTTTAAGGATGGATGACGGAGATTAGAGCGGGAAAAAGAGGGGATGAAGAGCCAATACTGTTGAGAGGACGATTGCGATTAAATCATAGATCCAAAGACAATAGATGAGCGGTTGAGGAAGAGTGGAACGAACACGTGTCGGTAGTGCGAAATTTCACATCGGCGATTGAAATACTTAAGAGTTAAGGATTTTCGCAAGTTAAAGCTTTTAACTCCCGATGCAAAGTGGTATGGAGGGAAAGTTGCATGGGCCGTTGGATCATATAATAGATCAACGGTGGGAAATGATTCACGATTTCGAAAATCACATAAGTTAACAGATACCGTTAAGAGTTTTCACATGTTAAGTTATTTAGTTTGCAAAGCGAGAAGGGTGAAGAGTGTGATGCAATGGAGTAGCCACGTGTTGGCTTGGCACAAATGCACATGTCGCAAGTTTTATGGGTTAACATATTTGTAAAGATTTGGGAGTTGCGGGCAACGATTATTATGTGTTGTGATTGGTCGGGAGAGCGTGGGACCCTCCAGTAAGGAGGTCCCGTGCATTTAAATGTGTTTTGGGTTATGAGCATTATATGGTCAAGAACGTTGTTGATATTTTTCGTGTATGTATATATTTAACTCTGATATTTGCCCCCGTTGCGTATAAAGGAAGTTATGTGGGTCCTAACCCACAAGTCCATGAGTATTTGTGTAATTTGCAATTACAGCTGCATCAAAATGTGACATTATTGCACTCAATTGGAAACAACTTAGATCCATCTCTTTCATGCACTAAGGGCAATCAAATTCCTCAAGGGGAAAACATTTCTTCAAGCTTTATAGTACAAAAATAAAGTTTGCACCTTGAGGGATTTGATACCTCTGGGCACGTGATAGATATGGTGTTAGATGGATACAAGTTGGTTATTCTATCAATGTGAAAAAAAACACACAAAAACTAATAAACTTATTCACTAGATATAAAAATTATGATATTTATGGAAAGTTGAAATTTAGATACCCAAAAGTAAATATATGGGTAAATGAATGTTACATGGGTAAATGATTGTTCATTAATCAACCCTCTAACGAGCTACTAATTAAAGTAAATACTTAGCATAGTGCCTTTCACAAAGAGGATAGGTGCCTACAATTTTCTTATTTATGAGATAGGAATGGAAAATCTTATTAACAATTTCTCTCTTTCATTATTGTTTTAATAATAATTTGTTTACAATATATGTTAATCATTTTTAAATATATATTTAAATAAAGAATCTTAATATTTGATAGCATTAATTGAAACTCCAATAAATAATAATTTAAATAGATAATCATATTTATAAAATGTACTATATTAATTATTCATGTTATATTTAAACATTATAAAATTTAATTTATGTAACAAAGATATTATTCATGCTAAACTTATAAATTTTATAATTTAAATTTTGGGATTACAAATTTAAAATCTCAATTTTATTTTAAAATTTAATAAATATAATTTTAATTTAATTTAAACTATATAAATTATATTAATCTAATTTTTCTCATAATGTTCCCTATCCTTCTATTTAGATGTAATTCTCACAAGTAATATATTGATTTTAAAATAGGTATATAGTAATAATGATTTCCAATCTTATTGTTAAGTAAACTTATCTCTTAAAATTCTAAAATTTCCCATATATACCATCTAAAATTTTATAAATTTGAAATAAAAACAAAGAAAATTTTATTAATTTTATTAAAATTAAAACCATTATATTAAAAGATAATTATATTGATCTATTTAATTGTGATTTTTTTCCTTTTCTTATAATCAATTTATATTTAAATTGTAAATGTATTTATAATATTTTATCAATAATTTAATTTAATAAAAAAATATTATTCGTATTGAATATATTTTTAAATTTTTGAAGTTCACTTCAAAATTTCATCCTAAAAATATAGCCATAATAAAATTAAAATATAGGACTCACTCAACTTGGAAAACAAAAAAAACATAAAATTAAATTTCATTCCATTAGAAAATAAAGTTATATAAATTAATAATTTTTAATTAATTTCTTTTGATTAAAAAATCAAATTATATATGTTAATATTTTTTAATTAAAAATTATATGTCTATATATATACATGTATTTGAGTCAGAAATCAAATTATAATAAGAGAGGGTATTTGGTCTCAGTAAAATTAATGTTAATAAAAATATATATCTTTATTAGAGATAACTTTATTAATAAATAATATTCATTTTTTTCTTAAAACTATTTAAAATAAAAATAATATTTTACTACTAAATAAATAGAAAATTATGACTTATTAACTCATATATCATTTTTCTTTCATAAAATTACAAATTAACATCCCAACACTTAATATATATATATAATAAAATTCAAAATACTCTTTTCTTTTAATTTTGAAAGCCATCTCAGTTAAAAGCATCTCTAAACAAATAACTAGTGTTATTTCATTGTTTTTAAATTCGCAAGCCACCTTAGTCCAAGGATCCTCAACCTTTATTTATAATCCAATGGACCCCATATTTGTGATTTCCAGTGCATCTAACATACACTACAACGAATAGAAATAATTGATGTAGATAAAATCATTTAAAATTTAATTTCATTATAATATACTATTCCAGCAATTATTATTCAGAATATTTATAAAAAAATACAATTATTTTATAAAATATACAATTAATTAGAAATTTATCAAAATATATTTCAAAAAAAAAATTAATTTTTTGTGTAACCAATAAAATAAAGTACTTCATAATGTTTCCAAAACATACCATTTAACAAAAAGTATAGTGAAGGCATATATTGTCCATTGTAGATCTACAAAATGAGTCTAAAACAAACATTAGTGTTTAAAGATAAAACTAATCATAGAAGTGTTCATGAGGTGAGAGGAAGCTTATCAGAAAAGTGTTTATGAAGAAATTGTAGAATAGTATAAAAACAATAAGAAGCTAAGCTTTCTGAGTTTTTACCATTCATTTCCATGGTAACTAAATATTTGCAAAGCAAAATATAGAATTCCATAAAATTAAATGAAATATTGCACTTATTGATTGATTTTCTATTAATTTGAAACACACACACAGATCATACATAGAAACCCCCACACACTACAAAATGGTTGGGTTCAATAATAAGCAAATAAGAAAAGAATTGGAGGGATCAATAAGAATAATATCAAAAAAGTGTTGTTGAAGAAATTGTACCATGATATAGAAATCATGCAAAGGCCTGTACTTAATAAAAAGACACTATGATCATTCAAGTTTTTACTATTCATTTATGTTCATCATATTTGAATTTTAGCATTATGATCATTCAAGTTTTTACTTCATTTATGTCCATCATATTTAAATTTTAACAAAACATATTACAAAATCTCTTAAAATTAAATCAAATATTATAATTATTAATTTATTTTCTATGTATTTCAAACTCTTTTGATTGAAGTGCACAACAAATTAACTCAACCATTCATTATCACACCATTTGAATAATAAAAAGAATTAAACACCATTTGAACAATCACGGTGTATACCAATCAATTGGGTGTCACATTCAACATACTTGAAACTAAATTAAATAAATAAATATCCATACAAATTAAATCATCCATTCATTATCACACCATTTGAACAATAACTACGATTACCAATCAATCAATTAGGTGCGAAATTCGATATAGTCGAAACTAAACTAAATAAATATCCATAAAGCTTACCCCCTTCCATTAATTAATTATGAACCTGATTGCTTCATCCACAACTTATTGGATACAATCACTACCCTACAAAAACACAAACACATAAATATAGCCACTACCTAGCTTTTTAAGAACGGCCAAAATTCTAGTTTATTAACCAACTACTCTCCCTCCAATTGTTACAAGTCCTTTTTTGTACTCTAAGGAACCACTATCTAGTACTCTAACCAACAAACTTGAGGATAGACCAATATCCTTCATTGTTATGGTTTGTTATGATGTCAAAAAATATTCCATTCTATAAGACTATTTTTCATCATTGAAAATATTCTATCACTCTTTGTCATTGTGATTATTTGTTATGATGTCAGAGAATATCTGGCATTGTAGATTCAAAAGCCAACAGCAAGATTCAAAGTTAAGAACTTACTACTTTTTCTTTGAGTTGTTTTTAGTGTGATTTTTTGGAGTTTCAGGTGTTAGAATCTAGTGAAAAAAATTGAAGTAAAATCTTGATTTCTATTATTTAAATTGGTTTTTTCACTATATATATGGATTCAGTGCCCTAAAAAACTCACACTTTAATTGTGCAAGGTTATCCATCAAACTTCTATTTTCAATTTATTCCTGCCTGATTTTAGAAAAAATAAACCGAAAAAAACCATCATAAAAACCTTTAAAAATTTTACCCTAAAGACTACTTGCTTTCTCTCTGATTGAGATTGTGAAGACACGTGGAGGATCAAACGTCAGAGTTGAGGACATACGTTTCAAGTATGTGAATAATTTTGCATCCAGAGTTGAGGTGGATGCACCTCAACATACTTGAATAATTTTTCTCCTCTAGAAAAAAAATCTCCTTTGTAATGTGATGCACGCAAATTTGTTTCATGTACATGCATTTTTAAGGAAAAAAATATTTTCCATGCAATATACCATGTTTCATGAAATATCTTCTCTAAGTGACACATCACATTATCTCTTGGTTTTTTATCCATTACTAACTCTTCTTTTGACATTGACCAAAGATAGCCAAAGTGTATATTACACCAAAACAAAAACAAAAATTGTGTCACACACCATCAAATATTTTCTTCAATGCAATACATATGAATTTGTAGTGTGCATAAACTAACTTTATAATAATGTACTTTTTCATCTTGGAAGGCAATTCTTGGCTAAAATTTATATAGACTTATAATTATATTTTTTTAATGTTTTATTCAAGTTTGTTTATTAAAGAGAATAAGAAAATTTTTAAATATAAGATCAACATGAGTTTTTTATTTCATCTTTCTTGAGAACTTCAATCAGTTTAGTGCAACATTGTAAAAGTACTACAAAATTACATAAACATGAGTTATTAGTCCCTGCCGCCTGCGGCATGGCAGGGACTATAGTAATCGGAACGAGAGAGTTGGCATTACTTTGAGCTGCTTATTAATCCCCGCTATTGCAAATAACCAATGCTTTTTATGTTATATTCCAACGAATATTCTCTGCCATCCAATCAAAAAAATTATCGTCTTATTTGGCCTCATATCGAGGCGAGAACAAATTTAAATAATTTTCATAGTGGTAAAAATAGTAATGTAATGCTAAGCATTTTAATTAATGCTAACATTAATTAGTAAACATTAAATGTTTACGATATCATGTAGTTATCTTAAGTTTATTGTAAGTTTCAATAACATTACCACTTATCGCCACTTGTGTTTAGTATGACAAGTGAGACCTCCCGTGTCAAAATTTTGTGATTGTGGTTTGCATGCCATCGCTTGATTCTCATTTAACTACATGGACGGGGACTGGACTAGGACCTTTGCTACCTGCACTTTCAGGCTTCCGTCATCTCATTCCTTCTGCCGAGTTCGCCAAGAGCCTTTGGATCTACTACTAAATAATATGCTGCTAAATAAGGATCAATCACCTTTGTCTCTGCGTCTGAAATTGGAGCCTACGCTGATGGAGCCGTAAATTCAGTGAGTATTAGTAACCCCCAAAAAAAATTAAGATGATGTGTTTCCTATTTTGATTTATTGTTGTGAAATTCTGATGCTGTGAACAGGATATTGCTACAAATCCCGCTGAAGTGGATATTGCTACAGAATCTATTGAATCTATTGAAATTGAAACTGCTATAGAACCTGTAGAAGTATAAATTGTTACAGAACTCGCTAATGTTTAAATTGCATGAATATGGCTACAGAACCAATGGGAGTGATGCCAGGAGAGACTATTATCAGTAGTGCTACAGATCCTTTGAGGGAGATTCTGAAGACAAATATGAGACATGTGCGTTGTTGCAGATCAAAAATCACTCTTAAGTTTGTTAATAAAATTTATTTTCATCGATATTCATACAAATATTCAATAAACAAAAAGCAAATGTTCAATAACCACATTTTAGTTCCATGGATGTAACATTTAGTAAGAACGACTAACATATGATCAAGGAGTTATAGCCGATGAATTCTAATTTTTATGCAGAGTCATTTTTATGTACAGGTGAGAGCTTTTTTGAATTACAAACAGAACTTACTCATGAATTGAATTGGTTGAAACATGTCTCCTCCTTGTCTGAAATGATGAATTGAATTTCCTCCTCGCCCTCCTTATGTTAGACTTCGTAGTTCCTAGCCCTTATGAGGTCGGGCGAGCCCCCTCGTTCCTCCTCGCCTTGGTGCTATTCATCACTTAAGCCTGCATAAATGTCTCTCTGAACATAGTAGCAGGGCGGCCTCCTCAATATTGAAGCCACAGTCAAAGCTGCCTGACGCGCCTCCCTCTCTCTTCAAGCCACAGGCAAACCGCCCCGGCCAAACTGGTGCGATATCATCGTATCAACTTCTACGCGCCTGGGGCTCCCGGCTGCCATAAGCGGCTAATTTGGTACTCGCCCTATTTATCTACATACAATAGCCTTCTGCAACAATTTGGTAGAGATTTTAAGAGAGAATTCCGTGTACTCAGTGGGCACTGCAACATCTAGTTCACATATTAATGCACTCACATTTGTCCCAGAAATGATGATCTATGTAATTCATGAACAGCTTGTGAAAAAACAGATTTATGAAAACTTCTTGAAAACAACCGTTTACATTCCTTGTAGCTATTGCATCACTCGGGTCAATATGCTAATAGCCGCCATTATCAACCTCCATTAACCCCTGCTTCCAAACCACTTATTGGATAGCATTTCCATCGATTGCCTCAATAGTAGGCAAGATGATTGTCTCAGCTCTGATCTGGTCATTTTTGTGTTTGTCTTGGACAAGGATTCAGATACATGAAGCCCACTTTAGTTAGCGAATTAACCAGAAAAAACGACGAGTGTTCTCTTGAAAATACTATGTTTCTGAGTCATTTTGACATCAAATAGGCTTCTGCACCTACATGATCCATCTGCAATGTGGCTGGCTCGATGACATTAGGAGGGCGAGGACGGACGTACCAGCTATCAAAACTTATCAAACAGCTCAGACAAATGTAATTCATGCGATGAATTCATAGCTGCACAGCTAGCACGCTGCATGATCCACCTTTCCCACAACTAAGTAATTATACATGTGTTTTTAAGCTTATACGATAGGATTCATATTGTATACCACTTTTCAATTGATAAAATAGATATCAAGTTGTTATATTGTATACCACTTTATTATTTTGATTTTATTGATGTGAAGGCAATTACTTTAGCAATAAGCTTCCATATTATAAAGATTTTATGTTTTATATATAATTTTCATGATGTCACTGATGGTGCAACAAATTTTCATATTAAAGACTTTTTAAATTACAATAATGTCACTAGTGATGTAACAAAGCACATTATCGTATACATGGCGGTGATAATCAATTGAGCATAAGTCCTGTTTTAAGTAGAATTCCATGGAGTTCACGTTTTAAGTCTTATATTTAATCATTTATAATATTGCACTTATGGTTGAATCTTGGAGGGCAAGTCTTTTGAAAGTAACCAACTACGAGCTCTAAGATCCATTCTCTTTTGAGTTGAGAAATTGCATGGACTATTCCTCTGATTTTTATGAGACAGAGTCACCCTACTGATATAATATCAGTAGCTAGTTTATGAAAATGTTTATGAAATTAGAAATGTTCAGCTAATCGGCCAATGTCCACAAAAAATCAAATTTGCATCCTCACTTATCTTGTCCCTACATGATAGGTCGGACAGTCCATAGTTTTATTTAAATTATTTTTTTACTTTACCTCTGTAGTTCGGTACTCTCTCAATAATATTGATTGGCATAGGCTGTAGCTTTTAAAATAAACCTAGCATATGAGCATTAGTTTCTAGCATATGGCCTAATCTTACTTTCTTGATCATGTCGGCAGGGACTAGCTGCCACGCAGCCTGAGTTGTTTATTTATAGGATTGGTAAAAATGATCCATAATTATTGAATTGTGAATATAGGAAATTTAAGCATTTTAAAATACAATATAAATACCAATCATAATGATCAATCTCACACAATTTGTATTTGTTAGCATTATTGTTTTCATTATTGCTTGCTGACTCTTTTTGGGGCATTGAAAGTATTTTCCTTCATCGAATTTCCAATAAGAAAAGAAAAAAATGAAAAGATTAGATAAAATAATAGCATAAAATATTATATTTATATTTAAAGATATATTAAGTGTATTTTTTATTAATTAAGAAAATTATTTAAATGTTATTTTTTCTCTAATTAGTAGAGTATTATTTTTGAAATTTAATTTTAATAAATTTGGATGTTATTTTTATTTTTATTTAAGTGAGTTTTTTTGAAAAATTTAAATATATAATTATAAAAAAAATCCATATATCATTTTTTAAGATTCAAGAAACTTTCAACTAAATAAAAATTTAAAGAAATGCTAAATATTTTTATTTTATTATTTTATTATCTTAAAAAATTGTTATTGATCAACATTAATCAATTTTTAGTGTAAAATTTTGTAATATATTATTAAAAAAAATTGAAAAATGTTTATTATAATTATAAAGTCTTATCTTCCACTTTTCTAGGTTGATGATATGAATAATGGGATTTAGAGGTACTATTTAATTATACCATTTTTGGATCATAAGTTGAATAAAATTTTCATAAGTTTAGTTTAGTTATCAATAACCAGAAAATGGATGGCAGGAATTTAACCTTTACAAACTACCAATTACTCCAAAAGGTACTTTGATTTGAAATAATAATTATTGTATTAGATTTAGGTTTCTTTTTGTATTTTTTTTAAGTTGGTAGTACACCATTAAAATAATAACTCAACTATTGGGATGATGAAGGTTGACCTAGTTATAATCTACCACTTATTTTACCAATGAAAGATTGAAAATCATTGTGAAGAAATATTGATTTTCTAGAATGACCAATTTCTACTAAGAGGAAACAGTAAATAAAAATTACTTTTGTGTCATTTTAACCATTCTAAGAAGAGAAAGCAATCACCATACTCTTCCATATAAAGACACAATTCAAGAAGACTAAACTTGAAGCTCTATTTGGCTCCTAATCATAGGATACTCTCATAGAAATAAATTTAGTTCCGAAATTGGGACTAAAGACTCGTGACCATCCATGACTATCCTAGCTCATAACCATTAAGATGCGTCAACATGGAGGAAATGATAAAAGTGAAAAAACCTACCGAGAATCAAATTACTATTATTGTTAATTTTATTGATGAAGTAGATTTAGATGTATTTCCACTTGATGTATATATAGTTTTTTTTGGAAGTCCCTATATGTACATGTGGGATGTAGTATTTGTGGGAAGAGTCATCGAGTACCACCTCATCAAGGATGGAAAATCCTTCACCATGGACATGCATAAGGGAAACCCTAAATTTTAGTTTGTAAGTGCCAACTAAGCTAATAAACTAATATATTCTAGAAATAAGTATGATTTACTATTTTTAAGAGACAAATAGTTTGTAGAGGAGTCACTTAGAATAAAGTAATCCTTGGAAGGGTATATCATGGAACAAAACAACAATTTGAAGACTTTCTACATGCATATAAGGGTGTGCTCTAGAATCCTTAAGGGATACCACCAAAGAGGGAAGTGGAGCATGAGATCCAATTGTTTCTAGAGTCTCCATTACAAAATGTTGGGTTGTACAAGTAATCATTTATAAAAATAAATGAGGTGAAGAAGTAGTTGTAATAGCTATCATAATATTGTGCTATTTGACCAAGTACCTCACATGAGGGTCTCCCATTATAATTGTGCCTAAGAAGGATGTGAATTGGTGGATGTGCATTTGTTATAGGTTTTTTAAAAAATTATGCTAAAAAATGGGTACCTTTTTCCTAGGATAGATGATGGGTACTTCACCACGTTTGAGTCAAAGAAGAGGATACGTATAAGGCCACCTTAAAATCTAGACAAGATTTGTATGAGTGGTTAGTTATGATATTTGACCTATGCAATGCACCGACTACATTCATGAAGTTAATGAGTGATATATTGTGCACTTTCATAAATTAATTTTTTATTGTTTATTTGGATGATTTACTAATATACATTGCTACCTAAGAGGAGCACGTCTCACATTTGATGTAGGTTCTAGAGACTTTAAAGAGGCAATGATTGTTGGAACATCTCAAGAAGTGTGATTATTCACAATAGCCTTTGGTGTATTTGGGATATGTGATAGGTGGAGGAGAGTTGAAGATATATGATTCCAAGATGGAGGTCATCATGAAGTGGTCAATAAGGTTTAGTAAATGTTTTTTAGGATAGTAAATTTGTTGAGGAAACATAGTACATGAATAAATTCATAGGTTTTTAGTAGTATAAACACCACTTCACACCATAACTTCAAGTGGAAATATTTTCCTAGGGGAAAGGCTTGGCGAAGAGCCTTTAAGGTGTTAAAGAAGAAGATCAGTCAAGCATTGGTTCTAGCATTACTAAACTTACAATATCCCTTTGAAGTGGAGACAGGTGCATGTGTGCATTCTACGAGAGCAGTCTTGATGCTAAATAATTAAATTAAAAGAAAAAAATACAAAATTCATACAAATGTAAAATAAAATTAAATCAAGAAGCCACCATACTAATACTAAAAATCTCCTATAAAGTAATAAATCAATATAGATCTATTTTAACCTATAACTTTCATACATTGTTTAGTTATGTTTCTATTTTCTTTTAATCCCTATGAATGCTTAATAAAACTTGGACTAAAATAGATCTATGCTAATACATATATCAACCCCACTAACAAATCACTAGAACCCAAGTAGGTAACAAAATAACCCTACCACTACACTATGTCCTACCTAAAAACAAGCATTGTTCAATTTGAATTTTGAATGGGAACACACTTGACAAGTGGTGGAAGTTTGATGATAATAGCCTCAAACATAGATGAAGTGATTTTATCATCATAAGCAATAGCTATATGATTTAGAGTGCTTAATGAAATACATGAAAACTCAATTTTATCACCATAAGAAACAACTAGGTGATTTAGGGCCCTTCATGAATTTTTCCTTAATGCACGTGAAAACTTAACTCAAAGACATGAGCTAGAAATAATAACAAATGCCTAAAAAATGATAGTGATTAGGTAATTTTATGAAAGCCCAAAATTTGGGATGTCAAAATTTTGTCTTCTTATTATTATCATGTCTTCAAGTGACTGTGATCATGAAAATACAAAAAAATCAAATGTGGTTTTAAGATACAATAAAATTATTTTTGGAGTAAATTTTAAGAAGGAATCATATAGAAGTGTATTTTAGCATAAACTAAACCCTCCTTATTAATTTTTGTGCCTTTATATTCACTGTCTAGTGCGTAAAAATGAAATCTAAGATATATCTATATATTTTGTAGCTAGAGATGAAAAAAACAAAATTGAACATTTGTTCTTGTTATTTAAATCATGTGTAAAAATGACTATAGTCATCTATAAAAATTATGTTTTCTTAAACTAGCTTCATTTCATCGTTTCTTATTGCATTATGTGAAAATTTATAAGGAAATACCCTACAACAAATGCAATAAGTTGGGGTTGTCTCATATTCACCAATCTACCTCTACGGTCTTCCTAATAGTTGATTGTCCATGATTTTATTTTCATTATGAGTACTTTTGGGATGTTATTTTCATATCATGTATGATTATGATGGAAAATACATCTATATTTAATATTTTTTTTAAATGTATCATTAAGAATTTTTAACTCAAAAATTGAAAAATTGGGGTTTTATTTAATTGGTTTGTTTTTAAATAATTTTGTTTGTAATTTTAATCTTTTGAAATAAACATGACCTTGTGAGGATATATATGGGGTTTTTATAATATTATTTTATTCTTCTCTAATATATATTTAACACTTTTAAATGATGGTTTGCTTTAATTTATTTTCTGTAAATTTGTGTACTTGAAGGCATGCTATTTGGTGAGAGAGGAATGATTGGTTTAGTTACTAGTCCTTTTGTTTCATTGTGCATGTCATAGAAATTTTTATACTAGAGGAAATGCCTCTTATGTGGAGATTTTCCTAGAAATTTATTTACTTTAAGTAGGTGTTTTAATTGGTTTATTTTTTATTATTTCATTTTGTTGAACATGTGCATATTTGTGGAGTAGTTGTATAATTTGGTTAATGTTCCTTTTGTTCAATAGGTCATACATATGCTTATAAAATATGAAATTATCATTCAGTAGAGTTTTTGTTATAAATTTATCCTTTTATTGTTATTTATTTTACTCTCGACTCTATTTGAGCATATTTCAGCTTTTTAAATTTAGAATCCTTGAATATTTGATCTTAAATGATATTTATTTAAATACTAAAAATAATATGACAAATGTTTTGTAATAATAACTATGCCCTTTCTGATTTTTAGACCTAGGTGCAGGCGCAGCCGTCCACCCTTGATCCCCAGCATCAGCAGCCTCTGTTGCTCGTCCATGGCCCCTCAGGTGGACATCACGGAGGCGGCTCCCCCTCCTGATCAAGCCCTGGCATTCTTAGCGTTGATCAGCTCTCTGAACTCTCCTCAAGCAAGGCCTACAATTTCAAAGTTCATCAAAAAGTTGGATGGGATTCAGGAAGTCTCTCTACCTCCAACAATCCCTCGAATGGCTACCTTCTCTCTTGCTGAGAAAGGCCTCATTGGGCAATTTACTAGTCCCTGGCCCTCTCTGAAGATTGTCCAGAAATGGGTAGAGCGCAACTGGTTGGACAAGATAAATGGGAAAATCTCAATCAGATTTTGTGGCAGGGGCTATTATACGTTCCATTTCGAGACCAAAGAGGACAAAGATCTCATATTCAGAAATGACCCATACTTCATGGACACCAGAGGGCTTTATCTAAATAAATGGACTCCTGATTTCGACCCGGAGCTCGATGTTCCCAATGTTGTCCCTGTTTGGGTCTATCTTCCTCACCTCCCTCTTCATTGTTGGGTAGATGATTCGGTAAGATCAATTGGTAATGTCGTAGGAAATTTTATTGACCGAAGCGAGTTAAAGGATAACATGCAAGCATGTGCAAGAATTTGTGTCAAGGTTGATCTAGAAAAGGGACTTTCGGAAGCGATCAAGTTAAAAGTGGACAACTGGACGCATATACAACAACTCGATTACGAACAAATCCCCTTCAAGTCCAAGGTATGAAATTAATACGGTCATTTCGCTAATAGATGTGTAAAAGTTATTGAAGTTGAAAACATAGATCCTGACACTCAATGGGAAGTCATTAAAAATAAAAATACAATGCCAAAATTTAAGAAATTTGGTGCCTCGGCCGTCCTCCAGCACTCTCAATCTATCAACCCCCCCATTCACCCTCATCTGGAACCTTCCTCAACCTCTCTTTATATCCCTAACCCTCCCTCAGCCTTTGATCCTCCCTTTTCCTCCCCCAACCCTTTCTCATCCCTTGCCTCCTCCGAACAGGATCTTCCTTAGTCGTCCATCCCCTCACCTCAACCTGATTCCCTTATTCATCCATATCCCTCCAAGTCATGTCCTTCATCCTCTTCATCCAAGCCCTCTTCAGCTCAGATTTTCACCCGGAATGCTGCAAAAGAACAGGGAATTACTTTGGAAATCCTTAAAATAATAGGCCCAGGAAGAAAACCCTCCAAACACCATCGTGAGGAAGCAACTCAGAAGGATATTTATCTAGGTACTCAACACTCAATAGACTCATACATCAGAGGACCTATACTCAAAGAAGCCAATCAATATGAATCACGAGGGAAGACAGGGACACAACCTGCATTCCTAAAATAATGAAAGTTCTCACTTGGAACTGCAGGGGACTAGGGCACCCCTACAAAAACTCTGTCCTAAAAGACCTGTTCAATCAAGAAAATCCAAAATCAGAAACTACACGAGCACTCTGGTAGAATCTAGAGGTGCCTCGGGAAGCATAGAAACAATATGGAACCAGAACATTTGGAAACAGACTGCAATTGTGAAGACTCGTGATTGGATCCTTCAGAACCAACAAGAGGATATCAAGACTACTGTCTATAAAATGTATGGGCCAAACCACTACAGAGACAAAGAATTTTGTTGGAATACTATGAAAGCTGACATAGAAAGTGAAGACAATACTAATGTCATCATTGGAGGCGATCTAAATCTGATCTTGCATGCCAATGAAAAGGGAGGAGGCAGTTCCAATCCTGATCCTGCAAGAGAGAAGTTGGAATCCATTATGCTTGACCATGATTTGGTGGACATCATCCCAAAAATTTGAAGATATACTTGGAATAATCATAGAATTGGGGTTGGAAATATTATGGAGAGGCTTGATCGCTTCCTTTTTGATGTTTCCCTCATCTCTCATTTTTCTGTGGCCTCCTCTTCCATCCTGTCTTGTTCAACCTCTAATCATTATCTTGTCTCCCTCACATTAGGAGACCATCCTTCCTTAGGACCACTCCCCTTTCAATATAATCTGCTCTGGTGTCAATTCTCTGAAGCTCGACAGATCGTGATCGGCTCTTGGTTGCAACATGTTGAGGGCTCCCCTAGTCATATTTGGGAATCTAAATTGAAATTGGTGTGCATAACACTCAAAGAGTGGGTCAAACTCCATTACAGTGAACCTGACATAGTAAAAAATGACATTAAGAGAAAGCTTGAAAGCGTGCAAACTGACATCGACACCCACAGAGTAACCAAAGAAAATTAGGACCATGAAAAAGAGTTATGTTGGAATTGGTATAAAGCTAGCAGGAATGAAGAGGAAAAATGGAGACTTACATCAAGAAATCTCTGGTTGCAGGCCGGGGAAAAAAACACTTCTTTTTTCCATAAGTAGGCCATAGTTAGAACATCAAGGAATAACATCACATAAATCATAGATGATGAAGGATAGAAGCACACAGAGCAGGAGGCTATCAAAACAGAAACGTATTTCCACTACAAAAACCTTTTAACCAAAAATGCAGAGCCAGAGGACTACAGTGATTTTTTGATTTATACCTTGAATATGATTACAGAGGAAACCAACACTTCTCTCACCAAGGAAATTGAGGAGGTTGAAATTCTTAATGCAATTTGGATCCTCCATCCTGACAAATCTCTAGGCACGGATGGTTTCTCCATAAGTTTCTACCAGACCTTTTGGGATATCATCAAAAAATACCTCATAAAAATTATTTTTTGGGTCCAAATAAAAAAGAAGGCTGAGAGATTCACTAATTCAACTTGCCTTGCCCTCATCTCCAATGAAAAATTCCCCTCCTCCTTTTCCAAATTCAGGCCTATCTCCCTCTGCAATTCTTCATATAAAATCATAACCAAAATCCTGGCTACCCGCCTCAAAACCCACCTTTCAAATATTATCTCTGAAAATCAAGGAGGATTCATCTCCCAAAGACAAATAAATAACTTTATCCTTTTGGTCCAAGAAGCCATTCACTCTAGCATGATGAGATATGATAAAGGATTTATCCTGAAACTTGACTTGGCCAATGCTTTTGACAAAGTGAGATACTCCTTCCTTC
This sequence comes from Pinus albicaulis, assembly GCA_034641835.2. Lineage (NCBI taxonomy): Eukaryota > Viridiplantae > Streptophyta > Pinopsida > Pinales > Pinaceae > Pinus > Pinus albicaulis. Next base: position 781,454,850 of record CM076574.1, on the reverse strand, counting down.
TCGTTGTCCTCCAGAAAATGGGATTTGAAGCAGACTTTATATCTCTGATTCAAAGTTGCATATGCAGTCCTTAGATATCCACCTTAATTAATGGAAGACTGAGGAATTTCTTCCAATCTTCCCAAGGCCTTAGGCAAGGTTGTCCCCTCTCTCCCTTTCTCTTCATTCTTATGGTAGAATCCTTCAGCAGGGCTTTGGACTTCAAATGCAAAGCAGGGATTATCATTGGCATCAAATTTTCCAATGGATTCAAGAATATGAATCACTCCCAGTTTCCTGATGATACCCTATTGATGGGTGGGCCTCCAATATCATTACCCAGAGGTTCAAACTACTTCTATACAAATTCATACATTACTTTAGAGGATAGATAAACTATCATAAAAGCTGCATTTGTGGGTGGAACACAACTATTAACACTATCCACGACATAGCTCAAATGTTTGGGGTCTCCTTCCAATGGAATTGGACCCATTTCAATTATCTTGGCATGCCTATCAGTGCTGGATAGTTGAAGACAGAGATATGGAATCTCAGCATCAAAAAAATTAAAAATAAAGCCCAGAAATGGGGATCCTCCTAGCTCAACATGGTTGGGTGCATTATCCTCCTAAAATATGGTCTATCCTCCTTACCCTTGTACCACTTTTCCCTTCTTCAGACTCCCATCAGCATCCAACACAAAATAGAAGCTATATTAAGACACTTATTATGGCAAGGAGGGAAAAATTAGAAGAAGAAGTTCAATTTGGTCAAATGGAGATAGGTAACGCAAAATCATGCAAATGGAGGATTGGAAATTTACATTCCTACATTATTGAACATTGCCTTTGGGGGCGGAATTGTATGGCATCTTATAACGGGAAAGAAAACTTGGTGGAAGCCAATGCTAGAGGCAAAGTACCTCTCCAAGTCAAGAGAAAATCTCCTAGATCATATTATTCCTCTCAGAACTTTCACTAAAATATGGGCTCTCTGTAAAAAATACATTCCTTTCATCGTCAATAATATCTCCAAAGTCCCTCAAGGAGGATGTAGTGTAAATATCTGGGAAGATAAAATCATGGGGCAGCCCCCTCTCTCTAACAACCCTAGTACTTTACACATTCAAGATTATCTCAGAAGCCAAGGGATCAATACATTGGACCAAATTTCCAGCTGGGAGGGGAATTCCAACTTATAGAAGGGCTGGACCTTTCCACTTGTACCTCCCCTCCTTAAGAATGATCAAAAACCTCTAAAAGGAATGCCCCATGGTGTTTCCCCTCTTAACAAAGGTTATCAAGACAACTTCATATGGGATCCGTCTGGTTCCTCTTATACAATCAAAGCTAGGTATGAGTCCCTTTTGAAAGATCATTACCCCACTCCACCTTGGGCCATCTGGAAATAAATTTGAAAATCTGAAGTGATTTCCAAGGTAAAAATATTCACTTGGATCCTGATCAATGGGAAGATTCTTACCTCTGAAAACTTAAAAAAAAGCTCGGTATCAGCTGCGCATCAAAATGTCCCCTTTGCCTTAAGGGTGAAGAGACTGCCTTCCATCTCCTTGTTGGATGCCCCTTCACCTCACAATGCTGGCTTTCACTAACTGAATGCTCCCAGATTGATCTTGATGCAATCAGCTCAATCCCAGATTTGATCATAAAATGGAAAAGAAGTTCCCTTGGTGAAAAAAAGCAAGTCGGTAACCAAAAGAGTTTTGGATACTCTTCCCTATGGTTTTCTATAGAATATATGGTTAGCAAGGAACAAGGCTATTTTTCAAGAACATAGACCCTGCATAAGAAAAGTCCAGAGCAAGACCTAGAGTCTTAAAAGTATTCTGTTAGCTCCCTGTAAACAACAAGATTGGAAAAATTCTGATCGCAGGGAGAAAATCGTTTCAACCACTTTGGGATTCTAGGATCTAGCCCTCCTGAATCCGGAGAGGGATCTCTCCAATAAGTGCAAAGATAGATTTATCTTTAAGGTTTTGGGTAATGATATTAGGCTAGTTATGAATTCTGAGGGTTTTTGTTTGTTTTGGATGGTTAAGTATGATTATTATTTGAGTGGAAAGCTCTAAATGGAGAGAGTTCCAAAGGTGTGAAGTTGCAAGCAAATAGAACAAGCTTTGGCTAAAAAGGTGGATGCAATGCTGGTTTTAATCCACTGGGCTATGGAGTCATAATAGGATTTAATCGAAACAACAGGTTCAAGAGTGGTCCATGGGGCAAGTCATCTATGTCTAAGGATCTCTTTAAAGTTGATTTTATGGAATGAAATGATACAACAATAAGAGTCGCTCGACGAAAAAAAAACATTGAATCTGGTGAAATGCTTTAAATAATAGGCGCATTGACCTTTTAAGAAAGACATAAAAGCAATCCAAGATCTGGTAAGTACTTTGAAACTAGCCAGATTTTGATGCACTTTCAATAGAAAAACATTTAAAACACAAGGGAAACACAAATGATAACAAAGAATGGTCTAAGATCTGGTAAGTAGTTTGAAACTAGCCAGCTTTCAACACACTCTTAGGGAAAATTTCAGACAGATTTTGGAGAAGAGACTAGAGGACAAGGCTAACCATAGACTTTCCTAGATCAGCTCTACTTAACATGAACTGAAAATAACATTCAAGAATAACAATTAGCCTGGACAGTAGGACGGGGGAACACCAACATTCCTAACTGCTTAAACTGAATTAAATCATTCCTAAATAATACAATATGGAAGAAAACATATAGATAAAGCTTATCAGTCAGAGAAGGGTATTGATATACAGTAAATCCTAACTCTATAATTGTTGGTCTTTATAAGAGAAGATGGACAAAGTGAAAACAGAAATAAAATAATGATTTACAATAAGAAAAAAATCACCGTCGACATAGACCAGGATCCCATAAATCAACTTGTATTGATGCTTCAAACCAGTTACATCTTTAAGTCCTGTGTTTTAGGTTAGCAATCATCTTCACTTCTCAACCTAACTATTCTATCACAAGTAGAGCTTCAAGAGCCTTTGAACACTATTTACAGGTAGAAACTTTGATCAAAAGTATATTTCAAAGTTCTGCAACCAACATTTTCTCATCTTCTATAGGAGTATTTATAGAAATAATGAGGAGGTGGGATCAGATAAGAGATCTCCTGGTTTCAATTAATACAGAGTTAATACTTCTCGGCCTTTGAGGGGCTCGATGGAGAAGTTTATAGATGTTTGTCTGTATTAATTGTTTTACATTTAAGAATTCGGCTCAGTGGGAGCTTTTGTTGACTTTAAGGCTCTGTTTTATGATATAATAACTCTGCTGATATTTTGCATTAAGTTCCTTTGGCATAATTAACTATTTGGCTGCGTTGAAGGAAAATATCTTCTTTCTTATCAATAAATTTGGCCTCTGCTTGAATGCTTTGAGGCAACAGGTGGCTTTGTGGTAGCTGAGAGGAATCAATTTGCCTCTGTTGTGGCGGTGGAGACCTTTCTGTCTAATGGTCTTTTAATTTGTCTTTAATTATGTTTTAATTCGGAGGATTAGGCTTTTGATTTTCGATCTTAGCTGTAATCCTCCAAAACTGTGAAAACAGTCTTCAATTGTCTGTTCTGTTGTGTCTAAGTCTTCGACACTGATACTCTTTCATTTTATTTAATTCTTTGTGTCTTGTTGATGTGCAGGGCCGCAAAGGGCTCATATGGCATCAATGCCCATGAAGCATTGACGAAACGTGACTTTGAACCCTTTGAAATGATCGTTTTGTATGTACAAAGGCATGGGGGATCGTCATCCCCGACCTTTAGTTTTCCTTTAATATGATGGAAAAATCATATAAAACCTGCAAAATATGAGAAACAATTAAGAAATCCTGCATTGATGGGTAAAAATGCTTAGGAGGCTGTGGGGAGAAGCGTGGCCATTGGATGGCAGCATCCAACAGTGGAGATCTGCGTGCAAAGGTTAAAAGGAAAGCGGTGGGAAGAAACAAGTCAGATCTGTCGATCTGTAGAGATCGACGGTTGGGAGCAACTGAGGAAACATCATATGAAAAGGCCGCTTTATAATGAAACGGGAGAAAAACAAAGGAAAACGGTTTAAAACCTATGGCGAATGAAAATGCATTGAGGAAATCTGGGGTTTCCTGGGTGATCGTGGACCATTGGATTAGATCCGCCCAACGAGATCAACAACTGAGGAGGCACGCGATGAAACACAATGGAAAGAGGGAAAGTGGTTTCGGGTGGAGAAACCAGCAGTATCGCGCGGATAAAAGGCGGATAGGCATTTTTTTCTTTTGGAATGCGATATGTGTCCCCGCCTGACATGTGGCATCAGAAAACAGCTTACATCGCATGATTTTTGAAAAGTATCCTCCGTGCTTAAAGTTACGCGATATGGAATACAAACTGTCAGATCTGGGGCCTCAGATCCAACGATGGGGAAGCGAGCACGATATAGGATAGATGTGCGAGCAGAAGCGGGAAGGGCGGTTTTATTATGAATCGCCTGATCAAGAGATCAATGGCGGAGATCAAATCTGAGAGGAGGCAGGACCCACAAGGGTCAGGCTCGGCGGGGTCAATATGAGTCGTTGGATAGAAAAGATCAATGGCGGAGATTGCCTCTGAGGATCGAATGAAATAATACAATGGCGGAGGAAGGGTTGATGAGGGTAATTAATGTGCAGAGATCAACGGTTGTGATTGGCCAAAAAACATTATGAATCAGGGCGTATGTTTTTAAACCAAAGTCGGGAAATGTAATTTGGACCGTCCAATCTGGACAAGTGGATGGTCCAGATGCAATCGGGGCTCGGCGATCGGCGGGGTGAAGAACATGGAGTGCACCGAAGCAATTGATTGTGGGTTGTCGATCTGCAGATCAGATTAACGGCGGAGAATGGATCGGGGGATGTCAATCGGAGGGGGGAACAAATTCTCTTGATAAAAACTTTGCGATGTGATCCTACGCAAGCCGTTGATTGGCTTTAGATCAATGGTGGAGATTGTTTCAAAACTTGCATTGGCGGAAAAACCCCTTAATACTTATGAAAACCAAATATTAACGAAATACAAAGGTTTTGGCTGTCAAGCGGGTTATATATATGAGGTTGGCGCCCGTCTACGGGGCCTTTGGACGTATGGAGAGCAAAGGCCTGGGGCTTATATATATGAGGGCCAATCGCATCGAAAGGTCGAGCTTGGTCTTTCAATCTACCCATTAAGAATATTGCAATGCGATTAGCGCTTAGGGACTTTTAACTCTTGGTCCCAGGCGCAAGTTATATGGAGTAAAGTAGAGGGTGGGAGTTTATACAAATGGGGCTCAATCGCATCGGAATTTTGATGCGAGGCTTTTCAATCTACCCGTTTATATTAAAAAACATTGCATGGGCGTGTTTAGACCAAACTTAGGAAAAAGTGGGTTTATTGAATTTACAAAGGAAAAAGGCAATCGTGAATGTGTTTATACAATGTTTTAGCGCCAAATGCGGGTTATAGGTTATATGAGGCGATAATAAGATCGGGGGGTTATGCAATAAAGAGCCAATCACATCGGAGGTCTCCACTTAACAAAAATACTTGCGCGCTCAGTTTTTCCGATGCGATAAGCGCCAAATGGACTCAGTACTTGGTTCCAGCACCAAGGCATATGTGGGGAAGTGGTTTAGGATCTAGCCCAAAGGGGCTTAAACCCTTAATACAAAAAAGGTGTATTTTTATGAATTTTTTAGAGTTTTGTGATGGATTTTGGGGTTTCGACAGAGTTTAAAAAGAATTCTTAAAATCTGTAATGTAAATTTTGTGAAGGGGGAAATGTAAAAAAAGGTAAAATAGAGGAAGTTTATGAGGAAAATAGGAGGCAAAATGAGGGTTAGTTTTGAAGTGGAGGGAGGGGAAAAATGGTTTTTGCAGCAGTCTTATCTTTATGGAAAACAACAGAATATCTGAGTTTGAAATAGAAACAACAATGGAGATTGAACCAAGGGCATGATGTCTTCATGAGACTTCAAGAGATAACATTTTTAGCAATAAAACCTGTTTCTTGAAGGCTCCAAAAATGTTTTAGCCACCATTTGATATGACAAATTTTATTGGTGGCTAACAATGGCTCCACTTGGGGATGGTGCCTTCTTGAAGGCGTCAAGAACTTCAGACTTGCATTCTCTGGGAGGCTGATTAGTGCCTTATCCATTGGGCTGCCTTTCTTACTTGGATGATCATATTTGTTCTGAAAAATGTTAGTAGCCATGGAAAACAATGGAACTTCATCAATACAAGCTTTCTACCTACCCAATCCTACCAATCTAACATTTTTTCTTCTTTAGAGTGCACTTGGATTGGCAAACTATTCTCATAACATTTTATTCTTTTGAAAGCATAAAAATAATCTAATTCTACTCCTTATTTCTCCATGAACTTAGATTAAACAGTTGAGTCCATATGCTTCTCTACCTAATCTACCAATCTGTTAGGATTAAACAGTCTAATAGATTTTATTCTCTAATTTCTAGAACAGAAATTCAAAAGCATACAAGTTAGGATTGAATAGTCTAACTTGATGTTGATATATGGCATAAAAAACAAGCTGCAAATAGATATTATTTTGCAGAAAATTAAGTCAAAATGGAAGGCTTAAGATCTAAAATTTCAAAGCACTTCCTTCATCTTTTTACAGCTCTGTTTTTGCTTCTTGTTTGAGTTGTTTCTTCCTTGTTCTCTGGTTCATATTTTAAGCTGATTAGAACCAGTTTTACATCTGTTTTGACTCAGAAAATGAAACAGATCTAATTCATTCTTCTTTAGGAAAATGAGGTTCAGATTTTGAGAATGTTTGAACCTTTAATTTCTATCCTAATCTACCTACCGATAAGCCAAGATTAAATTGTTTGGAAAATCGAATTCACTATCCTATCAACAGTAAATTTAAAACTAATCAGTCAAGATTAGGCTGTATGACTAATTAGGAGTGTGTTTTTCAGGAGTGGCATTTAAACTTGCACACTTTCAGATTTGTTTCTCTTTTTTTTGGTATGGGGTTGTACCTTTATTGTTTTTACAATCTACCCTCTTTTCTTTCTTTCACTTTTTTTTTGTATTTTTTATTTTTATAACTTTGAATGCAATGGTGGATGAAATATTTTTAATGAGAAAAAAGATAAAAATGCTTTCAAAACATGACATGGATCAAGAGAAGTAATGTTTAAGCATCCTTCCATTGACAGGACCCCCAAACAATTCTGCTCCATTCAACTCTTGTAAGAAAAAGGCATTATTACCAGCAGCTGAATGAATGAAGTAAGGGCCAAGCCATAAGTTGTAAAATTTCCCATTCTTGCCCTTGTCTTCCCTCCTTGAGTCCCACTTTAAAACTTTGTCCCCAATATTAAAATTATTGGCCTTTGTTCTTCTGTCAAAAAGCTTTTTAATGCTGTCTTCCTCCTGTAATGCTTTGTTATAAACCTCCTCTCTGGTTTGCTGAAGGTGGATAGTATGATTTATCCTTATGATCATATCATTTTCTTCAGACTGAACCTCTTGAATCAACTTCATAACTGGCACACCAAGGCTGGTTGGAAAAATTCCATCAGTGCCATACGCAAGCTGGTAGGGTGACATGCCAATAGATTTCTTCAATGTCAATTTGTCAGCCCAAAGCACATGCACAAGCTTTGTGTGCCAATACTTTTTGTTGTCCTCCAACAACTTCTTGATTATGTTCACTAAACTCTTGTTTGAATATTCTGCAAGTCCATTACCTTGTGGGTAATAGGCCATGGAATGCCCCAATGTTATATGATACTTGTGACAGAATTCAACCATCTTCTTTGATCCAAATGTTGTTGCATTATCAGTGATGATCTTGGTAGGGCAGCCAAATCTATAGAGAATATTAGTCTCCATGAACTTTATAATGAAAGAATCATTGGCTTGCCTACAGGGGATGGCTTCTATCCATTTAGTGAAGTAGTCTGTGGCAGTGAGAATCCATCTATGCTGGGCAGAGGATGGTGGATGGATTTCACCTATGAATTCAAGTCCCCACTGTTGAAAAGGGGCTTCAACAGTGATTGGATGCAGAGGTAAGGGTAGCAGCTTCCTTTTGCCTTCAAAAAGTTGACATTTATGACAGACAATTATCATCTTGTGTACATCAAGAAAAAGAGTAGGCCAATAGTAACCAGCCCACAAGATTTTGTTGGCTATTGTCTTCCAGTATAAGTGGCCTCCATACTCTCCTTCATGGAACTCATGCTAAAACTCAGGAAAACATTTAAGAAATATCCCACTTGCATTTTTCCAATAAAGACATATATCTATAATGCAATAGTTTACAACTTTCAATTTCAAAAACCTTGCCTTTGTTTTTGTCAAACCAGGAGGTGTATTTAAATTAAGAAAAACGTAAATAATATCAGCATACCAAGAGGAATTCATAAAATGGTCTTCAACAATAGGAGTTGAGATTTCCTCTTGATCATCTAAAGCATTAATCATATTAATATAAAGAACTTCAAAATTGGATTCAGCCATCAATCTAGCTAGACCTTGGCTTTTGATGAGATTAGTGGGTTTTATCTCTAAATCATATTCAAGAATAACAGCAATCCACTTACCTCTCTTACCATCTGGGTCCTGTGTTAGAATGTCTTTGACAACTGAATTTGGGACAAAAGCAATGATGTGTGAGTGCAAGATGTATACTCTGAAGTCTTTTAAAGCTTTAACCAAAGAAAAAGCTTGCTTTTCCATAATGTTATACTTCAGAGGGGCATCCCTCAAAGCCTTCCTAAATAATGCAATAGGCTGCTCTTTTCCTTGTGGATTTTTCTGTAGAAGGACAACAACTATTGTATGTTCTGATGCAAATGAAAAAATATAAAAATCTTTTGAAAAATCAGGACTTATTAGAATCAGTGTTTTGGTTAACGCTTGTTTCACCAGCTCAAAGGACTTCTTTGCTTCCAAGGTCCATTTTACCCCTTGCTCCTTTTTCAGCATGTTTGTAATGTTCCTAAGGAGCTCAGCCAAGTTGTATATGAACCTTCTAAAAAAGTTAATCTTTCCAATGAAAGATTGCAACTCCTTGATGTTTCAAGGATGAGAGATCTGCAGTATGGCCTCAATCCTCTTTGGATCTATCTTAATACCCTCTTCTGAAATAATGTGCCCAAGAAGTTTACCTTCTTGGAGACCGAAAAGTATTTTCTTAGGGTTCAAAGATATCCCAAACTTCCTGAAACTCTCGAAGACTGTTCTTAAATGTTCTAAGTGCTCTTCATTTGTCTTTGAAAAAATGGTAACATCATCTAGGTATATAATGATGAAGTAGCCCAGTTCCTCTGAGAATGCTATGTCCATGGCTCTTTGTAATGTTGCACCAACATTCATTAGACCAAAGGGCATTTTCAAATACATGAAATTTCCCCAAGGTGTATTAAAAGTTGTCTTTAATTGATCATCAGGGTGAACTAAAATCTGATAGTACCCTGATTAGCCATCAAGCAAAGAGATTCTTTTAGACCCTACCACCCTTTGTAAAATATGATCCATCTTACGTAAAGGGTAGTTGTCTTTCAACGAAGCTTTTTTTAAGTCTCTAAAGTCTATACAAAGCCTGATCTCTCCTGTTTTCTTCCTAACTGACACCAGATTAGATACCCACTCAAAATATCTAATAGGGACAATAATACCAGCTTCATACATTTTCTTGATTTCCTTCTCAACCAAAGGCAATTGTACAGGGTTTATTCTGCGCAGTTTCTGTTTGAATGGTTTTTTATTTTATTTGAGAGGGATTTTGTGCTGTATTATTTCAGTGTCATAGGATTTAAGATCTTCGTAACTCCACGCAAAAACATCAGAAAATTATTTAAACAACTCTATGTATTTGAGTTTAATGTGAGTTGGTAAAGTCTTAGACAGTTTGATCATCATAGGTTTTAGTTCACTGCCTATATTGCACTCTTCCACTTCAGTCTCTACAGGCTCCATTTTTGGCTTCTTGGCCACATCGTTAAAATCGAACAACTCTTCTAAAGGGGCCAGACCCTTAGGCAAACTCTGATCTTTAGACTGCAAGGTTTCTAACTCCTCTGTTTTTAACTCTGCAGTAAATTCTGTTTTATTTTCAAGTTTGCTAGACAGTAGATTTATATTGGCAACCTCGGGAGATGGTTCTTCTTCACCAAGAAAATTTTCTTCACTATTGCAGTCTGTTTCATAATCTGAATTTGAACTGTGTAGTTCGAATTCATTTTTGAATTGCATGAAGTCTTCTATTTGTTTGTCTCCGTCGAACACTTGCCAATATTTTTTTTCTATCAGAAACGGCTAGTCTGAATTTTATCTGAGTTGTGCAGTCTTTGGTTTCATATGGCATTAAGCATGCTCTAGCTGCAAAAGATAGGCTGTGGGTCGCGTTATTTCTTTTTCTTGGGACAAAAATTACTTGGTATTCCTCGAAAGTTTTTAAAAGATCCACGATATCATTTCGATAGGCTCTAAGTCTGGGGTGATTTGTGTTGTATTCCCCGTTGACTTGCCTAATGATTAATTCTGAATCCCCATGCACTTTAATTCTCTTGGCTCCTAACTTTTTCAACAAACGCAAGCCTAAAAGTAGGGATTTATATTATGCTCTGTTGTTTGAACACTGAAAGTTTAATTTACAGGAAATGCTCTCTGTGTGGTTTTTCTCAGTGTTGCATATCCAAACACCTGCACCAGCATTGGTTCTAATGCATGACCCGTCGAAGTTCATACTCCACAGAGGACTATTTTCGGGTTTATCTTGGGTACTGTCCTCTACGACTAATTTTCTTTTTTATTGTTGTTGAATATCATCACTTAGTTGAATTCGTTTCAACTCCTCAAGTTTTTTGTTGTGTTTAGGGTTTCTTTCTCGACTATCAAGGTTAAAAAGCAATGGATGCACGATTTGTAGCTCAAGGCCTGTGTTTGGTTTGCTAAAGTTTAAAGGTTCAGCAAACGGTTTTGACACTTTTGTGTTGTGCTCTTCTTCCTCTCTATCTTCCATCAATTCAGTTAAAGTCACCTATTCAGTGAAAGATTCATCGTTAAATAGGATAAAAGAATCAAGGCCTGTATTTACAGAATATAGAGGAGAGTTTTGTGGTCTGTCTTGGCTTGTAACCATGTATTGCATATGGGACTCCCTGTAAAGTCTTATTGTCTGATTGAAAACAGGGATGGTCACATAGGTCATGTCCATCTGCATAGTCCCTTGTAACTTAGCCCCCCAAGACCTAGATAATAACATTCCATACTTTGGGGGCACATCAGCCACAACAATATCCATGACTAAGCATTTGGCTAGAATCTGTGCTAAGTTAACGCAGAGGTCTTTGATCAATCCTAAACATTTTACTCTGCTCGAGTAAAAGGATTAAAGGTCTTTATAAGGTCTGGTGATTTCTAGACCTAGGCTTTCCATTACAGCTTTTGGCATTAAATTATGAGAGGCCCCGGAATCATGCATAGTGTTGTGCAAAATCTTGTCATGAACATTTAAACTCACAAAAAAGGGAGGAACAGGTCCCTCTTGATACTTACCTTCAATCTTTGGACCAAAAATAAGCTCTGGTTGGTCATCGTTAAGATTGACTGTGTCATTATTCTCTTCAATGTTTAAAGCCTTCAAAATTTGGGTCTTATATACATTCTGGGCAGCTAACTCAGTCAAGGGAACATATATTTTGATTTTGGAAATTTCTTGCTCCAGGCTTAAAGGTGTTTGATTCTTTGAGGTACTTGTCTCAGCCTTATTAGTTGCCACTCTATCAGCAACATCAGCTTGCTGATTTGTTCTATTTACATTTTACAAAATGGTTTTAATAGGAGTACTAGCTGAAGTATTAGTACTGCTAAAGTCTGCACTCTGTTTTTTATTGTTTTGAGTGCCTTTCTCTTTACCTTTATCAGAATTTACAGCTACTGTTTTTTCTTTTTGTCTCACAACTTTGGGTTCGTTTACAGTGTTGTTTTGTGAATATTTGTCATAGGTTTTGGTGTTGGGAGTTTTTTGATTGGTTTTACTTCTAATGTCATATTCCCTTTGAGATTCGATGATGAAATTTTCCATGTCTTAATAATAACTTTCATCGTCATCTCTTTTGTCATCATAAGGTGTGTATAGACCTTGCTTTCTATCATAATGAACCTCAGAGTCATCATTATCTACTCCCAGCATGTTGATATATTATTCCTCTGTTATTTCATCTGTTTCCTCAACCTCACTCACATAGTTTTGATGAAAGGGAGGAGTGATCTGTTGATCATCTTCCCTAGGTCTGTTTGGAGGCTGGTTCCTTCTAAAATTCTAATTTTGGTTCTGGTTTCTGTTTTGAGGAGCAGTTTGGTTTTGACTTGCTTGTGCTCTCTCAAGGATGCTCATTTTCTTCATCATCTCCTCCATCATTTTTTCCATCTTTGAGCTAGAAGTGGAAGGGGTAGATTCCTCTCTAAAGGAAACTCTTTTCAAATTCTTCATTCTTGCTCTCTTCTCCATCAAATTGACTTCCACAGCAAGAGCTCATTTTTTCATATCTTCAAGAGTTGCAGGATCTCTCTCTCTCAGTTGATAGGCCATCTCAAGGTCAAACCCTTCAGGAAACTTGTTTAGAGTTGAGCCTTGCAGAGGTTTTAGATCTGGGGAAAGTGCGTTATATACACTGTTAAATCTAGTGCAGTAAGCTTGTACACTTTCCCCGGTGTTTCTATGGAGGTTCTTGTAATCAGAAAGGACTTGGAGAGGATTCTTCTTCACTTCCCATTTGTTTAAGAATGTCTGATGGAAGGCTTGGAGATCATTGATACTATGGGGGGTTAAGCCTTTAAACTATTTTCTTACTTCTCCCCCCAAACTCTGAGCAAATAGTCTTAGTTTGACAGATTCATCATCAATATCATTACTGTCAAAGTATTCATTCATTTTATCCACATGTTGTGATGCATAGTAGCATTACTAGCATCATATAATGGAATTTTGGACTGATAGTCCTGTGGAAGATTGACTAATGGTACAGGAAGGACTAAGGGAGCATACCATGCTGCCATGATATGTGGTGGAGGTGGATTTACAAGAGGTGGATTAACAAAAGGGAAAGTGGGCTGAAGTGGAGTGGTTTGGACAGTGGATGTAGGATGAACAGATGTGGATGGACCAGGAATAGATTGCTGAGCTGATCTTGGATGAAAGCACCTACAAAGGAAAATGAATGGGAATCGAAATGGTGTTGTTCTCCTACGGATGGTAGGGGTTGCTTGGGAGATGAAAGTGAAGACTCCAAATCTGGGCGATCTCGTCACAAAGGAACGGGACACCCATGGTTGTTAGGACTACTTTTGATTGTTTGTGAAACTACAAGATTTTCGAGCTGAATTAACTCTCAAGGTGATCTGGCTTAGGTTAGAAAATTGTCTTGGATATTCTAAGGATACTTTTGAGCTATCAACACCTTTATCTCTGGCAGTGGTCGGTGGAATGCAGCTCTGGTAGCAGATGCTGAGCACCACTATGTTTTCGTTCTTCATGAAAAATTTCAACTAGATATGACAATCTTTAAGAGGTTAACTGATCTGTTTCACACAAATTTTAATCCTACATACCTCTAACTGAGTTTGAATGATATTACAATGACAAGGGTTCTTCCCAGTGGAGTCTTAAGGTCTGTTTAGGATTGTGGAGTCGCCAAGTGGAATTTTTTAGCTCTTTTGGAGGTAAAAGGTTTTATGGTCCACCACCATGTTTATTGAATTCCAATATGAAATATTTTTGGTTTTTCTGAGTTAATTTTCAATCATGTGGTTTCTAAGAGTGTCCTAACTCTATTTCAAAACTTAGCTACGGTTATGAGACAAAGAAAGTCTACTATTATGGCTAAGCCAGCTGATCCTTCAAGGTTAGATAAACTCTTATGAGAATCCTAGGGTTTACCTAGTTTGTCACTGATTCAAACAAGTTTCATCATGATTACCATTGGTTTGATAGTGCTTAAAGAGGCTGATTTTAATTCACTACATAATGTTCTTGAATCAAGGGTCTTCTGAGGTCTTAAAGGTACCTAGGCCGAAAAAACACTCAAAACTCCCCAGCGGAGTCGCCAGAAATGTTAGCTCCCTGTAATCAGCAAGATTGGAAAAAGTATGACTGCAGGGAGAACACTGTTTCAACCACTTTGCGATTCTAGGATCTAGCCCTCCTGAATCCGGAGAGGGATCTCTCCAATAAGTGCAAAGATGGATTTATCTTTAAGGTTTTGGGTAATGATATTATGCTAGTTATGAAGTCCGAGGGTTTTAGTTTTGTTTTGGATGGTTGAGCATGATTATTATTTTAGTGGAAAGTTCTAAATGGAAATATTTCCAAAGATGTAAAGTTGCAAGCAAATAGAACAAGCTTTGGCTAAAAAGATGGATGCAATGCTGGTTTTAATCCATTGGGTTATGGAGTCATAATAGGATTTAATCGAAACAACAGATTCAAGAATGGTCCATGGGGCAAGTCATCTATGTCTAAGGATCTCTTTAAAGTTGATTTTATGGAATGAAATGATACAACAAGAAGGGGAATTAAACAAATGAAGAACAAAGAGCAGCCCAAGATCTAGTAAGTACTTTGAAACTAGCCAGCTTTTGACTTACACTTAAGAAAGACATAAAATCAATCCAAGATCTGGTAAGTACTTTGAAACTAGCCAGCTTTTGATACACTTTCAATAGAAAAAAAATTTAAAACACAAGGGAAACACAAATGTTAACAAAGAATGGTCTAAGATCTGGTAAGTAGTTTGAAACTAGCCAACTTTCAACACACTCTTAGGGAAACTTTCAGACAGCTTTTGGAGAAGATACTAGAGGACAGGGCTAACCATATACTTCCCTATATCATCTCTACTTAACATGAACTGAAAATAACATTCAAGAATAACAATTGGCACAGACTGGTGGGAATGAGGAACATAACATTCTAAGCGCTTCAGCCAGATCAAGTCATTCCTAAATATTACAATATGGAATAAAACATAGATAATTTTTATCGAGTCAGAGAAAGTGTAATATAAGGTGAAAATCTGCTCTATGTTTTTGTTCTTTATAAAGAAGATGGACAAAAGTGAAAGTAAATAAAATAATAATTTACAATAAGAAAAACATACGTCGTCGACATAGACAGGATCACTGATGACTTGTATTGATGCTTCAAATGCAGTTCCACAATGACTTTTAAGTCCCGATGTTTTAGGTTGTAGTATCTTCACTTTTCATTTCTTTTATTCTATCACAAGCAGAGCTTCAAGAGCCTTTGAACACTATTTACAGGTAGAAACTTCGATCACAAGTATATTTCAAAGTTCTGCAACCAACATTTTCTCATCTTCTATAGGAGTATTTATAAAAAGAATGATCCAGTTGGATATTGGTGGTCACCCGCCTATTCCACTTGGGGCTCCACCATTGTCTATTTCAATTTTTCAGTTTCAGCACAGTTTACTATTTTTAGCAGTTTTTCGGGTCCTAAACTTCCGGAGCCGTTTTGAGGCCCTAAACGACGTTTTTTGGGAAAACGGAGAGGAACATGGGTCCATGGACCGATGTTGCTCGTTCCAAATTTGTAGTCCTCGGATAGATATTTCTAACGAGGTATGGTACGCGTCAAACGGAGATCGTATGCCAAAGTTACGCCCCTGGGAAGTTGAAACACCAATTTACCCAAACGGGGCCCATAGTTTTGGCGCTTCATCTCCTAGGGTTAGGGTTTTGGCTGTTTAGGGTTTCCCATTGTTTCTAAATGATAAATAGGCCCTCGAGCCTCATTGTAACTCAGTTCAGAGGCCTGTAGCCGCCACATCTCTTCTCAGAGATAGCTACCAGTGCCCTAGCTAGTTTTATTTCCATTCTGTCTGTAAGCAAATTTCGGTTCTTTGATATTAATGAAATGAAGTGTTATTTCCGCTGCATCTCTATCTTTATGGTTATGTGTTTTGTTACCACTTCGTTCTGCATAAATTCATATCGTTGTTAATAAGAAGTGCCTTTTCTCAATCATGCTCTGTGTCCCCAACGGTCGGGTATGAGCTGGGGCTCGTGCGGTGGAACCTTGCAAGAAGCCGACCTCGCAGGCCACGACGGACGCCCGCGGGAGACGAAAGAAAGATGGGGGAGAAGCGAGAGTCTGTAAATATTCTTTGGAGGAAGCCCACAAGAAAGACAAAGACGTGATGATGGATAACTTTGTGGATCCTTCGCGGCCCCACGGCGTGTGCATCCGGCGGCCACTACGGGCGCGACTATTACTAAGGTACAAGTAAATTTTGACATTCCCATATTTGAGGGTCAAATAGACGTAGATGCCGTAGATAAATGGTTGAATCTGTTAGAAGGATATTTCTCGGTTCATGACTTTTCAGACCGGGAGAAGATTATTTTTGCACTCCTCAAAGCTACCCCCATGTTAAGGACTGGTGGGAAACCTACTGTGAGAACAAGGACCAGACAGAACCCTCTCTGTTCTCGGCCGTACCAACTTGGAATTCTTTCCGAGACGCCGTCAAGGAACAGTACTATCCTGTGGGGAGCTATGAGGACAAGTACATACCATGGACCACGCTGCGACAACAAAGGGATCAAGATGTGCATGAGCTGACGAATCTGTTCCATACCCTGCGCACAAAGTTGGGTATCAAATATTCAGAGAAACATCTGGTGCTAAAGTATCGCAGCTGTCTGCACAAATACATTCAGGAGGAAATGGAGTTCCTTGACATCTCCTCGCTTGGTACGGCATACCGGTATGCTGCCAAGATTGAGCAGAAATTCAAGCAGAAAAAGCGAGACTTTGGATCTGCGAATCAAAAGCAAGGGAAAGGTGCTTCCAAACCGCAGAACAAAGGACCGAGCCAAGGCATGGTGGCTAAATACAACTCATCGAAGCCACAAGAAAAGAACAGCACCGCAAAGCCAAAGAAGGACACGGGAAAGTGGTGTGAGTTCCATAAGAGCTCCACTCACAACACAAGTGAGTGTCGGGGCAAGCAGTCGCTAGTGGCCGAGATGAGGGCTTCTGAGTCAGATGCATGCTCCGACTCCGAATCAGAACCTGAAAAGGGGAATGAAAAAGGGAAACAGATTATTGATGCGGAGCCCAACTCCACTGTTGCCACTACAAAGGTCCAGAAGGAGGAACCGGAAGATCCAGAGGAGGAGGAACGTCTCTTCCACTCCCAGATGTGGGTAAAGGGCTCCCTTGTACAGTTCATTGTCGACAATGGGAGCCAAAAGAACCTCATTTCAGCAGACGCCGTGAAGCGGTTGGGCTTGCCGACCACAGCTCACCCACATCCATACACCATCGGGTGGCTTCACCAAGGACGAGATCTCCACGTCAGCCGGCAGTGTCGCCTTCCCTACAGCATCAAGCCCTTCACGGATGAGGTATTATGTGCCGTTGCTCCTATTGATGTTTCTGATGTATTATTAGGACAACCATACTTGTGGAAGCATCATGTTGTGTATGAGTCTCGGCCTTGTGCTGTTATTGTTACTTTGGGAAACAAGTTGTACAGGATACCAGAGGTACCACCTCCTGCCGCTATCTCTTTGGTTACTGCAAAAAAATGCAGTAAGCTCATTTCCCAAACCAGGAAATTCGTTTTCCTGATGATCCGCCCCCAGGGCAAGAAGAAGACTGTGGCCACGACCTCCAGACAAGGCCCCTCTGCACGACAACAACAAATGGATAAGGTCGTGGAGGAGTACGGGGACATCTTCACCTCACCCACAGGGGTTCCTCTGCACTGTCAGGTCAAGCACCCGATTGATCTAACCCCAGGTGCGCCGCTACCCAATGGACCGATCTATCGGCGCTCTATTCTGGAGAATGATGAAATCAAGAGGAAGATTCAGGAGCTGTTGCAGAAAGGTCACATTAGACCAAGTTCATCACCCTGTGGGAGCCCGATCTTGTTGGTACAAAAGAAGTATGGGACGTGGAGACTCTGTATTGACTATCGGGCGCTGAACAAGATCACTGTCTGGAATAGGTACCCAATCCCACGGATTGATGACCTTCTGGACCAACTCAAAGGTGCAAAATATTTCAGCAAGATTGACCTGAAGTCTGGGTATCACCAGGTACCAATTGAACCCTCCGATGTGTGGAAGACTGCCTTCAAAGCCAAGGAAAGCCTTTTCGAATGGCTGGTCATGCCTTTCAGGTTGACGAATGCTCCCGCCACCTTCATGAGGATGATGGATGACATCTTGCGGCCATTCACCAACTCATTTGTAGTGGTGTACTTGGATGATATTCTGATCTTCAGCCAGACTTGGGAAGAGCACCTTCACCACATCCTACAAGTCCTCCAAACACTGCGGCAACACAAGTTGTGTGCCAATTTGGAGAAGTGCACTTTTGGCATGACCCAGGTTCAATATCTGGGATACATTATTGATGAAAGGGGGGTGCATGTGGATCCAGCCAAGATCCAAGTCATTCGGGATTGGCCAGCCCCAACCACTATGACAGAGCTTCGCAGCTTTCTGGGTCTTGCTAATTTCTATCGGAGGTTCGTGTTGGGATTCTCTCATATCACTTGGCCCTTGAGTCAAGTCACCAAGGGAGGAGTGAGAGAAAAAAAAATTTGGTCGGAACCTCAACAGAAGGCGTTCACAGAACTGAAAAACCGCCTCTGTTCTGCCCTAGTGCTCACTTTACCAGACTTGCAACAGCCATTTGAGATCAAGACAGATGCCTCTAACTATGCTATTGGGGCAGTTCTTACTCAACAGGGACATCCAGTGGCATTTCACAGTGAGACATTGTCTGACACAGTTCGCAAGTACCCCACATATGACAAAGAAATGTACTCCATTGTGCAAGCTTATCGACAATGGAAGCATTACATTTTGGGGAAGGAAACAATCATCCACACAGACCACAGGCCCCTGCAGTTCATACAGACACAAGGGAAGTTGCAGAATGATCGCCATCAGAAGTGGTCCACATATCTGCAACAGTTTCATTTGAACATCAAGTACAAGAAGGGTAGCACCAATCATGTTACAGACTGCCTCAGCCGACCACCGATCGTGGCGCTCACCACTGTGCTCAACTCTTGTGGGCACGAGACTTCTGATTGGCCGCTTCTCTATGAGAGTGACCTAGAATTCGGCCAAACTTACAAGGCACTCTTGGGGGGTACGCAAGTTCCAAATTTTCACCTCCAAGATGCACTTTTATGTCACATGGGACACCTTTGTGTTCCTTCAAGCGAGCGTGCTAAGATGATATGGGAAGCACACTACAATCGAGTCGCCGGGCATTTCTGGGCCCAGAACAAAGAGGGCAACTCGTTAAGCATTTCTATTGGCCGAACCTTCGAAAGCGCGATGTCATGTCACATCAAATCTTTCAACGTTTTCAGCCATTGCCAAACCGACCATCAAGAAGCAAGGCCTATATACTCCTCTACCTACCCCTAGTCGACCTTGGGAATCCATCTCTATGACGATATGTCGGCCCGCTCTACTTCGTTGCAGAAATGACTGTGCTTGTGGTCGCTGCATTCTCGAAGATGGCCATTATGGTGGCCTCGCAAGAAGAATATCAAGGCCAGGCCACTCAAACTCTTCGCAGTGTGGGTGCACTTTGGGATCCCACAGTCTATCATATCAGATCGGGATAGCAGGTTCCTCAGCACATTTTGGTCCAGCATCTGGTCGATGTTGGATACCAAGCTCACCAAGTCCACAACTTTCCATCCCCAAATAGATGGCCAGATAGAGGTCGTCAACAGAATGATTGTACACATTCTGCGCATGTACAATTCAAAGCATCCACGCACATGGGACGAGAGCCTCCCTTATGTATAACATAGTTATAATCGGGCTCTCCACAATTCAATCGGCCATATCCCCTTTCATGTGGGCTTGGGATTCCAGCCACTATGTCCCATTGACGTAGCCATGCCATTTGCAGCTGCTCACGCCAATTCAGCTCATGTCCAGTCTGAAGTTGACAAAGCCAGTAGCTTCATCGAGCGCATTCAACACATCCGCCAACAGGTTCATGATATATTGGACAGAGCCAATGCCAGGTACAAGCAACGCCATGATCAACACCGGGTGCCACACAACTTCCAGGTGGGTGACAAAGTATGGCTACATTTGCAGAAGGAGCGCCTCACTGGACCCCACCGCAAGCTTCGCCCGCTCCGATACGTGCCGTACACCATCACCAAGGCTGTAGGGAACAATGCATTCGAGCTCAGTATTCCACCATTCCTTGGTCTGCACCCAGTCTTCAATGTGGATCGCCTTCGTCCTTACTTCCCACCTCTACTGGACACCTCAAACATTGCAGAACAACTCACACCAATCGAGTTAAATCCAGACTGCATGGAACAGGCCACCACAGATTGCATCATGGACATAACCAAGTATTACCTCCTCAAGCAACAGAAGATCCAATTATATTCCAAGTTGTCAAAGCCGGGTCAACTCCCCGCACCAAGGAAAGTGAATTACTAGGGACCAAGTTCAACAAATTTCTCACTTTAACAATGTAGGAACTTAACGCAATGGGGATCAGAACTACAGAATAAACATATAAACATAAATACAGAGATGCAGCGGAAATAACACTTCATTTCATTAATATCAAAGAACTGAAATTTTCTTACAGACAGAATGGAAATAAAACTAGCTAGGGCGCTGGTAGCTATCTCTGAGAAGAGATGTGGCAGCTATAGGCCTCTGAACTGAGTTACAATGAGGCTCGAGGGCCTATTTATCATTTATAAACAATGGGAAACCCTAAACAGCCAAAACCCTAACCCTAGGAGATGAAGCGCCAAAACTATGGGCCCCGTTTGGGTAAATTGGTGTTTCAACTTCCCAGGGGCATAACTTTGGCATACGATCTCCGTTTGACGCGTACCATACCTCGTTAGAAAGATCTATCCGAGGACTACAAATTTGGAATGAGCAACATCGGTCCATGGACCCATGTTTCTCTCCGTTTTCCCAAAAAAACGTCGTTTAGGGCCTCAAAACGGCTCCGGAAGTTTAGGACCCGAAAAACTGCTAAAAATAGTAAACTGTGCCGAAACTGAAAAACTGAAATAGACAATGGTGGAGCCCCAAGTGGAATAGGCGGGTGACCACCAATATCCAACTGGATCAAAGAATGAGGAGATGGGATCTGATAAAATATCTCTTGGTTTCAATTAATACAGATTTAATACTTGTCGGCCTTTGAGGGGCTCGATGGAGAAGTTTACAGATGTTTTTCTGTATTAATTGTTTTACATTTAAGAATTCAGCTCAGTGGGAGCTTTTGTTGACTTTAAGGCTCTGTTTTATGATATAATAACTCTGCTGATATTTTGCATTAAGTTCCTTTGGCAGAATTAACTATTCGGTTGCGTTGAAGGAAAATATCTTCTTTCTGATCAATAACTTCGGCCTCTGTTTGAATGATTTCAGGCAACAGGTGGCTTTTTGGTAGCTGAGAGGAATCAATTTGCCTCTGTTGTGGTGGTGGAGACCTTTCTGTCTGATTGGTTTTACTTCTAATGTCATATTCCCTTTGAGATTCGATGATGAAATTTTCCATGTCTTGATAATAACTTTCATCGTCATCTCTTTTGTCATCATAAGGTGTGTATAGACCTTGTTTTCTATCATAATGAACCTCAGAGTCATCATTATCTACTCCCAGCATGTTGATATATTCTTCCTCTATTATTTCATCTGTTTCCTCAACCTCACTCACATTGTTTTGATGAAAGGGAGGAGTGATCTGTTGATCATCTTCCCTAGGTCTGTTTGGAGGCTGGTTCCTTCTAAAATTCTAATTTTGGTTCTGATTTCTGTTTTGAGGAGCAGTTTGGTTTTGAATTGCTTGTGCTCTCTCAAGGATGCTCATTTTCTTCATCATCTCCTCCATCATTTTTTCCATCTTTGAGCTGGAAGTGGAAGGGGTAGATTCCTCTCTAAAGGAAACTCTTTTCTCATTCTTCATTCTTGCTCTCTTCTCCATCAAATTGACTTCCACAACAAGAGCTCATTTTTTCATATCTTCAAGAGTTGCAGGATCTCTCTCTCTCAGTTGATAGGCCATATCAAGGTCAAACCCTTCAGGAAACTTGTTTAGAGTTGAGCCTTGCAGAGGTTTTAGATCTGGGGAAAGTGCGTTATATACACTGTTAAATCTAGTGCAGTAAGCTTGTACACTTTCCCCGGTGTTTCTATGGAGGTTCTTGTAATCAGAAAGGACTTGGAGAGGATTCTTCTTCACTTACTTGTTTAAGAATGTCGATATCGAAGCTGAGATCGATTACATAATTGCCACTTTAAGTCTTTAACCATATTTTCTTACTTCTCCCCCCAAACTCGAGCAAATAGTCTTAGTTTGATAGATTCATCATCAATTTCATTTTCACAAAGTAGCTTGCTCATTTTATCCATTATGTTATATGTGCGCGTAGCATTACTAGCATCATATAATGGAATGGATATATCTAGTCCTGTGGAAGATTGACTAATGGTACAAGAAGGACTAAGGGAGCATACCATGCTGCCATGATATGTGGTGGAGGTGGATTTACAAGAGGTGGATTAACAAAAGGAAAAGTGGGCTGAAGTGGAGTGGTTTGAACAGTGGATGTAGGATGAAGAGATTTGGATGGACCAGGAATAGATTGCTGAGCTAATCTTGGATGAGAAACACCTAAATTGGAAATGAAATGGGAATCAAGTGGTGTTGTTTCTCTCCTGGCAAGATGTTCACTTGTTTCAGGAGATGAAAGTGAAGACTCAAAATCTAGCTGATCTAAATCACCAAGAGACCTAGTTCTGAATGGATTTATTAGGTCTACTTTTGATTGTTGTAGAGCTACAAGATTTTCAGGAACTGAATTAGCTCTCAAGGGTGATCTGAAAACAGTTGAAAAATTTATCTTAGGATAATTCCTAAGGATACTTTCTGGGCTATCAACTATCTCAGGTGGGTCAGGGTCAGGATAGGCTCTAGTATGAATCTTTCTAGGAGCCACTATGCTATGTTTTTAGACCCAACTAAACAAGAAAATTTCAACTAGATATGACAATCTTTAAGAGGTTAACTGATCTGTTTCACACAAATTTTAATCCTACATACCTCTAACTGAGTTTGAATGATATTACAATGACAAGGGTTCTTCCCAGTGGAGTCTTAAGGTCTGTTTAGGATTGTGGAGTCACCAAGTGGAATTTTTTAGCTCTTTTGGAGGTAAAAGTTTTTATGGTCCACCACCATGTTTATTGAATTCCAATATGAAATATTTTTGGTTTTTTTGAGTTAATTTTCAATCATGTGGTTTCTAAGAGTGTCCTAACTCTATTTCAAAACTTAGCTATGGTTATGAGACAAAGAAAGTCTACTATTATGGCTAAGCCAGCTGATCCTTCAAGGTTAGATAGACTCTTATGAGAATCCTAGGGTTTACCTAGTTTGTCACTGATTCAAACAAGTTTCATCATGATTACCATTGGTTTGATAGTGCTTAAAGAGGCTGATTTTAATTCACTACATAATGTTCTTGAATCAAGGGTCTTCTGAGGTCTTAAAGGTACCTAGGCCGAAAAAACACTCAAAACTCCCCAGCGGAGTCGCCAGAAATGTTAGCTCCTTGTAATCAGCAAGATTTGAAAAAGTCTGACTGCAGGGAGAACACTGTTTCAACCACTTTGCGATTCTAGGATCTAGCCCTCCTGAATCCGGAGAGGGATCTCTCTAATAAGTGCAAAGATGGATTTATCTTTAAGGTTTTGGGTAATTATATTATGCTAGTTATGAAGTCCGAGGGTTTTAGTTTTGTTTTGGATGGTTGAGCATGATTATTATTTGAGTGGAAAGTTCTAAATGGAAATATTTCCAAAGATGTAAAGTTGCAAGCAAATAGAACAAGCTTTGGCTAAAAAGATGGATGCAATGCTGGTTTTAATCCATTGGGTTATGGAGTCATAATAGGATTTAATCGAAACAACAGATTCAAGAATGGTCCATGGGGCAAGTCATCTATGTCTAAGGATCTCTTTAAAGTTGATTTTATGGAATGAAATGATACAACAAGAAGGGGAATTAAACAAATGAAGAACAAAGAGCAGCCCAAGATCTAGTAAGTACTTTGAAACTAGCCAGCTTTTGACTTACACTTAAGAAAGACATAAAATCAATCCAAGATCTGGTAAGTACTTTGAAACTAGCCAGCTTTTGATACACTTTCAATAGAAAAAAAATTAAAACACAAGGGAAACACAAATGTTAACAAAGAATGGTCTAAGATCCGGTAAGTAGCTCAAAACTAGCCTACTTTCAACACACTTAGGGAAACTTTATTGCCTTTTGGAGAAGATACTAGAGGACAGGGCTAACCATATACTTCCCTATATCATCTCTACTTAACATGAACTGAAAATAACATTCAAGAATAACAATTAGCCTGGACAGTAGGACGAGGGAACACCAACATTCCTAACTGCTTAAACTGAATCAAATCATT
Source organism: Pinus albicaulis (assembly GCA_034641835.2). Taxonomy (NCBI): domain Eukaryota; kingdom Viridiplantae; phylum Streptophyta; class Pinopsida; order Pinales; family Pinaceae; genus Pinus; species Pinus albicaulis. Next base: position 781,430,301 of record CM076574.1, on the reverse strand, counting down.
CCTAAATAATACAATATGGAATAAAACATATAGATAAAGCTTATCAGTCATAGAAGGGTACTGATATACAGTAAATCCTAACTCTATGTTTTTTGTTCTTTATAAGAGAAGATGGACAAAGTGAAAATAGAAATAAAATAACAATTTACAATAAGAAAAACATCACCGTCGACATAGACCAGGATCCCATAAATCAGCTTGTATTGATGCTTCAAACCAGTTACAGCTTTAAGTCCCGTTTTTTAGGTTAGCAATCATCTTCACTTCTCAGCCTAACTATTCTATCACAAGCAGAGCTTCAAGAGCCTTTGAACACTATTTACAGGTAGAAACTTCGATCACAAGTATATTTCAAAGTTCTGCAACCAACATTTTCTCATCTTCTATAAGAGTATTTATAGAAAGAATGATCCAGTTGGATATTGGTGGTCACCCGCCTATTCCACTTGGGGCTCCACCATTGTCTATTTCAGTTTTTCAGTTTCGGCACAGTTTACTATTTTTAGCAGTTTTTCGGGTCCTAAACTTCCGGAGCCGTTTTGAGGCCCTAAACGACGTTTTTTGGGAAAACGGAGAGCAACATGGGTCCATGGACCGATGTTTCTCATTCCAAATTTGTATTCCTTGGATAGATCTTTCTAACGAGGTATGGTACGCACAAAATGGAGATCATGCCAAAGTTACGCCTGGGAAGTTGAAACACCAATTTACCCAAACGGTCACCCACAAGGTTTTGGCACTTCATCTCCTAGGTTAGGTTTGGCCGTTTAGGGTTTCTCATTGTTTCTAAATGAGCAAGAGCTCTCGAGCCTCATTGTATCTCGCTCAGAGGCATCAGAGATGCTACATTCTTCTCGCTTTTCCTTCCCTCCGCCGTTTTCTAGTTTTATCTCCATCTGGCTCGTAAGAAAATTTCAAAATTTTGATATTAATGAAATGAAGTGTTATTTCCACAAGACTTCGTATTTATGTTTATATGTTTATTCGTTAAGGGCTCTGCCAAATTCGGATCAAGCATTTGCTAGGGTCCGTTCGAATCCTTCGTATGTCCCCAACGAGGTCGGGGTATAAGGAGCTAGGGCTTGATCTGGTGGAACCTTTGCAAGAGCAGCCTCGCAAACCTCGACGGACGCCCATGGGGGACGAAAAGAAAGATGAGGGAGCAGGAGATCCTATCAAAATATTGCTCGAGGAGGCCCTCGAAAGACAAAGGAACGTGATGATGGATAACTTTGCTCAGATCCTTCAACGGCTACCCATCGGCGGCGCATCTGCATCCAGCAGCCACTCTGGAGGCGCGACTCCTTTTAAGGTACAAGTAAATTTTGGACATTCCCATATTTGAGGGTCAAATAGACGCAGATGCCGTGGATAAATGGTTGAATCTGTTAGAAGGATATTTCTCGGTTCATGACTTTTCAGACCGGGAGAAGATTATTTTTTCACTCCTCAAAGCTACCCCCCATGTTAAGGACTGGTGGGAAACCTACTGTGAGAACAAGGACCAAACAGAACCCTCTCTGTTCTCGGCCGTACCAACTTGGAATTCTTTTCGAGACGCCGCCAAGGAACAATACTATTCCGTGGGGAGCTATGAGGACAAGTACATACAATGGACCACGCTGCGACAACAAAGGGATCAAGATGTGCATGAGCTGACGAATCTGTTCCATACCCTGCGCACAAAGTTGGGTATCAAAGATTCAGAGAAACATCTGGTGCTAAAGTATCGCAGCTGTCTGCACAAATACATTCAGGAGGAAATGGAGTTCCTGGACATCTCCTCGCTTGGTACGGCATACCGGTATGCTGCCAAGATTGAGCAGAAATTCAAGCAGAAGAAGCGAGACTTTGGATCTGCGAATCAAAAGCAAGGGAAAGGTGCTTCCAAACCGCAGAACAAACGACCGAGCCAAGGCATGGCGGCTAAAGACAACTCATCGAAGCCACAAGAAAAGAACAGCACCGCAAAGCCAAAGAAGGACACGGGAAAGTGGTGCGAGTTCCATAAGAGCTCCACTCACAACACAAGTGAGTGTCGGGCCAAGCAGTCGCTAGTGGCCGAGATGAGGGCTTCTGAGTCAGATGCATGCTCTGACTCCGAATCAGAACCTGAAAAGGGGAATGAAAAAGGGAACAGATTATTGATGCGGAGCCCAACGCCACTGTTGCCACTACAAAGGTCCAGGAGGAGGAACCGGAAGATCCAGAGGAGGAGGAACGTCTCTTCCACTCCCAGATGTGGGTAAAGGGCTCCCCTGTACAGTTCATTGTCGACAATGGGAGCCAAAAGAACCTCATTTCAGCAGACGCCATGAAGCGGCTGGGCTTGCCGACCACAGCTCACCCACATCCATACACCATCGGGTGGCTTCACCAAGGACGAGATCTCCGCGTCAGCCGGCAGTGTCGCCTTCCCTATAGCATCAAGCCCTTCACGCATGAGGTATTATGTGACGTTGCTCCTATTGATGTTTCTGATGTATTATTAGGACAACCATACTTGTGGAAGCGTCATGCTGTGTATGAGTCTCGACCTCGTGCTGTTATTATTACTTTGGGAAACAAGTTGTACAGGATACCAGAGGTACCACCTCCTACGACTATCTCTTTGGTTACTGCAAAACAATGCAGTAAGCTCATTTCCCAAACCAGGAAATTCGTTTTCCTGATGATCCGCCCCCAGGGCAAGAAGAAGACTGTGGCCACGACCTCCAGACAGGGCTCCTCTGCACTACAACAACAAATGGATAAGGTTGTGGAGGAGTACGGGGACATATTCACCTCACCCACAGGGGTTCCTCTGCACTGTCAGGTCAAGCACCCGATTGATATGACCCCCGGTGCGCCGCTACCTAATGGACCGATCTATCGGCGCTCTGTTATGGAGAATGATGAAATCAAGAGGCAGATTCAGGAGCTGTTGCAGAAAGGTCACATCATACCAAGTTCATCGCCCTGTGGGAGCCCGATCGTGTTGGTACAGAAGAAGGATGGGACGTGGAGACTTTGTATTGACTATCGGGTGCTGAACAAGATCACCGTCCGGAATAGGTACCCAATCCCACGGATTGATGACCTTCTGGACCAACTCAAAGGTGCAAAATATTTCAGCAAGATCGACCTGAAGTCTGGGTATCACCAGGTACCGATTGAACCCTCCGATGTGTGGAAGATTGCCTTCAAAGCCAAGGAAGGCCTTTTCGAATGGCTGGTCATGCCTTTCGGGTTGACGAATGCTCCCGCCACCTTCATGAGGATGATGGATGACATCTTGCGGCCATTCACCAACTCATTTGTAGTGGTGTACTTGGATGACATTCTGATCTTCAGCCAGACTTGGGAGGAGCACCTTCACCACATCCGACAAGTCCTCCAAACACTGCGGCAACACAAGTTGTGTGCCAATTTGGAGAAGTGCACTTTTGGCATGACCCAGGTTCAATATCTGGGATACATTATTGATGAAAGGGGGGTGCATGTGGATCCAGCCAAGATCCAAGTCATTCGGGATTGGCCAGCCCCAACCACTATAACAGAGCTTCACAGCTTTCTGGGTCTTGCTAATTTCTACCGGAGGTTCATGTTGGGATTCTCTCATATCACTTGGCCCTTGAGTCAAGTCACCAAGGGAGGAGCGAGAGCAAATTTTTTTTGGTCGGAACCTCAACAGAAGGCGTTCACAGAACTGAAAAACCGCCTCTGTTCTGCCCCAGTGCTCACTTTACCAGACTTGCAACAGCCATTTGAGATCGAGACAGATGCCTCCGACTATGCTATTGGGGCAGTTCTTACTCAACAGGGACATCCAGTGGCATTTCACAGTGAGACATTGTCTGACACAGTTCGCAAGTACCCCACATATGACAAAGAAATGTACTCCATTGTGCAAGTTTGTCGACAATGGAAGCATTACATTTTGGGGAAGGAAACAATCATCCATACAGACCACAGGCCCCTGCAGTTCATACAGACACAAGGGAAGTTGCAGAATGATCGCCATCAGAAGTGGTCTACATATCTGCAACAGTTTCATTTGAACATCAAGTATAAAAAGGGTAAAGAAATAATAGTCGGGACGTAGATCGTGTAGGTTTTAAAACCCTGAACAAAAATTATCTACACACGAATCTTATAACAGAAAATAAACAATAGCAAGAGCATAAAACATAAAACAGATAAACACAAAGATTTTCCCCCGGATCCCAAATTGGGACTACCAGCTTGATTTTTCATTATATTCCTTTTAGTGTTACAACACATATATATACATGCCGAAGCATACATAAACCCCAATCCATTAACCCTGGATTAGAACATAACCGTAGTTCCCTTGACCGGATCTACAAAAATACCAAGGGCCGAAAACCATCGAACCCCAAAACCATGTGCAAAACCATGCACAAAACCATGGGCGGATCCGCCTATGAGTGGGTCCGCACAAAAAACAAATTTTGGCCGGGGCGCTGCCCCGGACCCCAACGGCGGGGACTGTTTCGCCCCTCGTGACCCCCCAGCTACGCCCGACGCGACATACAGCGCGTGGGGCTAATCGTGGAAAGAATATAACACATACCCAACATTCTCCCACTTGTTGTTTTCTTTCCACAGGGGGCCACAGGAGAGCTTAGTCATTGGGCCAATTCTTCAACACCCATTGTTTATCTACACCAAGAGAACTTCTGAGTGCTCACAGACTTCGTCAATGCATCTGCAACATTCTTCAAAGTGTCCACCTTTACCAGCAACACCTTTTTAGCCTCAACCATATCTCTAACAAAGTGATATTGAACATCAATGTGCTTTGTCTTTGAATGGTAAGCAGGGTTCTTAGCCAAGAAAATTGTACTTTGGCTATCACAGTCTATCCTTATAGCTTGTTGTACCAACCCCATACTTGAACACAATCTCTACAACCAAACTGCTTCCTTGCTTGCATGAGTGGCTGCTATGTATTCTGCCTCTGTAGTTGAAAGAGCCACTACAGACTGCCTTTTACTCATCCAACTGACTGCGCCTCCAAATAGGCTAAACACATACCCACTTGTAGATCTTCTTTGGTCCAGATCTCCAGCCCAGTCTGCATCAACAAAACCACGAATGTCCAACATTCTTTCCAATCCCGGTCTTCCCTGGTAGCACAAGCCATAATCACTAGTGCCACGTAAATATTTGAAAACCCGCTTCACTACTGTCCAATGCTCCTTCCCTGGGTTTGACATAAACCTGCTCAATACTCCCACTGCATGTGCAATGTCTGGTCTAGTACAGACCATTGCATACATCAGGCTACCCACTGCACTTGCATATGGAACACGAGAGATATCCTCCTCTTCTTCTTGTGTCTTGGGACACTGTTCAACAGAAATATTTACAACTAAAGGAATAGGAACCTTCATCGGTTTACTATCCCGCATATTGAACCTCTGCAATATAGTCTCGACATACTTCCTCTGGTTTAACCAGAGCTTCCTCTTTGCCCAATCTCTCTTAATTTCCATGCCCAAAATATAGTTTGCAGCACCAAGATCCTTCATGTCGAATTTGAAGAACAGTTGGGTCTTCAAATCTTGGATAATTTCTTTGTCATTTCCAATCAACAACATATCATCCACATACAAGACCAAATAAATAACATGGTCACCAATTAATTTAAAATAAACACACTGATCCTCCTTGCTTCTGGTGAAGCCAAGTCCCCGTATATAGGTATCAAATTTCTGATACCACATCCTTGGTGACTGTTTTAACCCATACAGAGACTTCTTCAACCCGCATACCAGTTCTTTCTTACCCTTCACCATAAAGCCTTCAGGTTGCTTCATGTAGATCTCCTCTTCTAGATCCCCGTGAAGAAATGTTGTCTTCACATCCATCTGCTCTATCTCAAAATCAAATGCAGCAGCAACAGATAAAAGTAATCTAATAGAAGTAACCTTGGCAACAGGAGAAAAAATATCACCAAAATCAATTCCCGGCACCTGGGAATAACCTTTCGCTACCAACCGAGCTTTATATTTCTCCACCTTGCCTTCTACATTCATCTTCTTCTTAAACACCCATTTGCTCCCAATGGGCTTCCTTCCAGCCGGCAACTCCACCAGATCCCATGCATCGTTTTTGTGCAAGGATGCCATTTCATCAACCATGGCCTCTTTCCAGAGTTTTCCATCCTCTGAATCTACTGCCTCCCTGAAAGTTCTGGGTTCATCATCAGTTATAGTTAAGGCAAAACCTGAACAGAAAGCAGATGGACTATACCTTTCTGGTTGCCTTCTTTCCCGAACTGATCTTCTTAAAGCCGGAGTTTGTGGCTCTTCATCTTCTGAGTCTTCTTCTGTTGTAGAGTCTGATTCATCCTCCTTTAGCTCAAACTCTATCTTCTCAGGTTCCTTTGGTATGATTTCATGTTTAACAACATCTTTCACCTCTCTAAACACCACATCTCGGTTGTACACAACCTTCCTTATTTTCGGGTTCCAAAGCTTGTAACCCTTTAAACCATCCTTATACCCAATAAAGATGCACCTTTCAGATTTATTATCCAACTTGGTCCTTTTCTCCTTTGGAACATGTACATAGGCATCACATCCAAATACCCTTATATGTGAAAGAGAGGGTTTCTTACCAGTCCATACCTCATGTGGAGTCTTATCCTCCAACGCTGATGAAGGTGATCTGTTAACTAAGTAACATGCAATCTCCACTGCCTCTGCCCAGAATTCTTGTCCTAACCCAGTACCACTGAGCATGCTTCTTGCCTTTTCCATTAGCGTTCTATTCATTCTTTCTTCAACTCCATTTTGCTGAGGTGTGTATGGAGTAGTTTTCTGTCGTGCTATACCACACTTCTTACAGAACTCTTCAAATTCCTTCTTGCAGAACTCCCCACCATTATCTGTCCTCAACGCCTTTATCTTCTTCTCTGTCTGGTTTTCCACCATAGCCTTAAATTCTTTAAATTTGTCAAAGACTTCAGATTTCTTCCTCAAGAAATATATCCATGTATTCCTTGAGAAGTCATCTATGAATGAAACATAGTACACAGACTTTCCCAGTGATGGAACTGACACAAGTCCAAACACATCACTATGCACAAGTTCTAATATCTTGTTCGCCCTCTTAGCACCAGAAGGAAAACTCACCCGATTCTGCTTCCCATATACACAATGTTCACAGAAATTGAAATCCAGAGAGAAATTAGACATACCTTCTACCATACCATTTCTATGCAGTATCCGAAGGCCCTTTTCTCCAATATGTCCAAGCCTTTGATGCCATAGCATGGTCTTTTCTCCAGAGACAGCTAGGCTTTCCGCTCCTCTTTCAAGAACCACAGAACTGTTACACCCATCAATAACAGTGCTACCTTGTAGCTTGTACAGAGTTCCAGTCCGAACTCCCCGCATTAATACCAATGCTCCCCGAACCATCTTGCAGGCATCTTTCTCAAACACTGTTTTTACACCTGCATCATCCATCTTGCTTACAGAAATCAGATTTCTGGCCAATGTAGGAATATGCAAAACACCAGGAAGTGTTCTAATCCTTCCACCTTGCAGCTTCAGCTTGACTTTTCCACGTCCGACGATTCTGGCCTTCCTATCATCCCCTAGGAAGACATCACCACCATCATATTTCTCATACTCGCAGAACCACTCCCTATGAGGAGTGAAGTGAAAAGATGCACCTGAGTCAATCAACCATGACTCATGATCTACATGTGTATTTGAAGAAGAAGCCAAATACACATCCCCACCTTCATCCGAGGTGGTTTTTGCCTCTGCAGAAGGAGCTTCATCAGATCCCTTTCCTTTCTCAGAAGCTTTAGATCTACATTCCTTTTTGTAGTGTCCTTCCTTTCCGCATTTCCAGCACACCTTTACAAACTTTCCAGAAGATTTAGATCTCCCTCTAGATTTAGATCTCCCACTCGAAACCTTATTCTTGTTTCTGTTCTGGGACCTTCCTCGTACAGATAAGGCATCTCCATTCCGACCCTCCATATTTCTCCGTCTCATTTCCTCCGACAGCAAGGCTGAGACAATGTCATCAAAATTCAAGGTAGTTGTATTGCTACCTATTGCAATAACCAGACTGTCCCACGAGTCTGGTAGAGAGCACAACAAACCGATGCACTTATCTTCATCTGAGATTTTAATATCAACAGACGACAGCTGACTTACCACAGTATTGAAGGCGTTCAGATGCTCTGTCACCGAGTCTCCATCCTTCATCCTCAGGTTATACAGCTTTTTCCGTAGGAACAACTTATTCACCAGAGACTTAGATTGGTACAAAGTCCCAAGTTTTTCCCACAAATTCTTCGTCGTATCTTCCCCAGATACATTCAACAATACTGAATCTGAGACACACAACCGTATTGTGCTCTTAGCCTTCCGATCCAGTTTCTTCCAGTCTTCATCTGAAATTGTCGTTGGTTTAGTACCTGGATCTACCGCGATCCACTGATCTTTATCCACCAGCAGATCCTCCATCTTGAGCTTCCACAACTCAAAACTCTGACCATTAAATTTTTCGATCTCTATCTTTCCGCCGCTCGCCATCTTCTTTCACCGCAAGAATCGATCCCGCAGATCTCCCACTGAACAGGGTCTGCCACAGGCCCGAGCAAAAAACCCTCAACAACAAAGGCATCCCCTTGAAGCCGAAACAGCTCTGATACCAAATGTAGGTTTTAACCCTGAACAGAAATTATCTACACACTAATCTTATAACAGAAAATAAACAATAGCGAGAGCATAAAACATAAAACAGATAAACACAGAGATTTTCCCCTGGATCCCAAATCGGGACGACCAGCTTGATTTTTCATTATGATCCTTTTAGTGTTACAACACATATATATACATGCCGAAGCATACATAAACCCCAATCCATTAACCCTGGATTAGAACATAACCGTAGTTCCCTTGACCGGATCTACAAAAATACAAGGGGCCGAAAACCATCGAACCCCAAAACCATGTGCAAAACCATGCACAAAACCATGGGCGGATCCGCCTATGAGTGGGTCCGCACAAAAAACAAATTTTGGTCGGGGCGCTGCTTCGCCCCTCGTGACCCCCCAGCTATGCCTGACGCAACATACAGCGCGTGGGGCTAATCGTGGAAAGAATATAACACATACCCAACAGACTGCCTCAGCCGACCACCGATCGTGGCGCTCACCACTGTGCTCAATGCTTTTGGGCACGAGACTTCTGATTGGCTGCTTCTCTATGAGAGTGACCCAGAATTTGGCCAAACTTACAAGGCACTCCTGGGGGGTACGCAAGTTCCAAATTTTCATCTCCAAGATGCACTTTTATGTCATATGGGACACCTTTGTGTTCCTTCAAGCGAGCGTGCCAAGATGATATGGGAAGCACACTACAGTCGAGTCGCTGGGCATTTCGGGGTCGAGAAAACAGTAGCAATCCTGCAGAAGTATTTCTATTGGCCGAACCTTCGAAAGGATGTCGAGAAGCACATCAAATCCTGCACTGCTTGTGCCATTGCCAAACCGACCATCAAGAAGCAGGGCCTATATACTCTGCTACCTACCCCTAGTCGACCTTGGGAATCCATCTCGATCGATTACATGTCGGGCCTGCCTTCTACTAAGCATGGAAATGACTATGTTTTCGTGGTCGTCGACAGATTCTCGAAGATGGCCGTTATGGTGGTCTGCAAGAAGAATATCACAGCAGAAGCCACTACTAAACTTTTTTTGAACGAGTGTGGGTGCACTTTGGGATCCGATAGTCTATCATATCAGATCGGGATAGCAGGTTCCTCAGAACATTTTGGTCCAGCCTTTGGTCAATGTTGGACACCAAGCTCACCAAGTCCATAGCTCTCCATCCCCAAACAGATGGCCAGACAGAGGTCGTCAACAAAATGATTGTACACATTCTGCGCATGTACAATTCAAAGCATCCACGCACATGGGACGAGAGCCTCCCTTATGTACAACATAGTTATAATCGGGCTCTCCACAGTTCAATCGGCCATAGCCCCTTTCAGGTGGGCTTGGGATTCCAGCCACTATGCCCCATTGACGTAGCCATGCCATTTGCAACTTCTCAGGCCAATTCAGCTCATGTCCAGTCTGAAGTTGACAAAGCCAGTAGCTTCATCGAGCGCATTCAACACATCCGCCAACAGGTTCATGACATATTGGACACAGCCAATGCCAAGTACAAGCAACGCCATGATCAACACCGGGTGCCACACAACTTCCAGGTGGGTGACAAAGTATGGCTACATTTGCAGAAGGAGCGCCTCACTGGACCCCACCGCAAGCTTCGCCTACTCCGATACGGGCCATACACCATCACCAAGGCTGTAGGGAACAATGCATTCGAGCTCAGTATTCCACCATTCCTTGGTCTGCACCCAGTCTTCAATGTGGATCGCCTTCGTCCTTACTTCCCACCTCTACTGGACACCTCGGACATTGTAGAACAACTCACACCAACTGAGTTAAATCCAGACTGCATGGAACAGGCCACCATAGATTGCATCATGGACATGCAAATCAAGAACACTCGCCAGCAGAAGATCCAACTATATCGAGTTGTCAAAGCTGGCCAACTCCTGCACCAAGGAAAGTGGTTCACCAGGGACCAAGTTCAGCAGAAATTTCCTCATCTCATGGAGGAACTTAACGCAATGGGGACCAGGAACGCAACAGAATAAACATATAAACATAAATACAAAGATGCAGCGGAAATAACACTTTATTTCATTAATATCAAAGAACTGAAATTTTCTTACAGAGAGAATGGAAATAAAACTAGCTAGGGCGCTGGTAGCTATCTCTGAGAAGAGATGTGGTGGCTACAGGCCTCTGAACTGAGTTACAATGAGGCTCGAGGGCCTATTTATCATTTATAAACAACGGGAAACCCTAAACAGCCAAAACCATAACCCTAGGAGATGAAGCGCCAAAACTATGGGCCCCGTTTGGGTAAATTGGTGTTTCAACTTCCCAGGGGCGTAACTTTGGCATACGATCTCCGTTTGACGCGTACCATACCTCGTTAGAAAGATCTATCCGAGGACTACAAATTTGGAACGAGCAACATCGGTCCATGGACCCATGTTCCTCTCCGTTTTCCCAAAAAACGTCGTTTAGGGCCTCAAAACGGCTCCGGAAGTTTAGGACCCGAAAAACTGCTAAAAATAGTAAACTGTGCCGAAACTGAAAAACTGAAATAGACAATGGTGGAGCCCCAAGTGGAATAGGCGGGTGACCACCAATATCCAACTGGATCAAAGAATGAGGAGATGGGATCTGATAAAATATCTCTTGGTTTCAATTAATACAGATTTAATACTTCTCGGCCTTTGAGGGGCTCGATGGAGAAGTTTACAGATGTTTTTCTGTATTAATTGTTTTACATTTAAGAATTCAGCTCAGTGGGAGCTTTTGTTGACTTTAAGGCTCTGTTTTATGATATAATAACTCTGCTGATATTTTGCATTAAGTTCCTTTGGCAGAATTAACTATTCGGTTGCGTTGAAGGAAAATATCTTCTTTCTGATCAATAACTTCGGCCTCTGTTTGAATGCTTTGAGGCAACAGGTGGCTTTTTGGTAGCTGAGAGGAATCAATTTGCCTCTGTTGTGGTGGTGGAGACCTTTCTGTCTGATGGTCTTTTGATTTGTCTTTAATTATGTTTTAATTCGGAGGATTAGGCTTTTGATTTTCGATCTTAGCCGTAATCCTCCAAAACTATGAAAACAGTCTTCAATTGTCTGTTCTACTGTGTCTAAGTCTTCGACACTGATACTCTTTCATTTTATTTAATTCTCTGTGTCTTTTTGATGTATAGGGCCGCAAAGGGCTCATATGGCATCAATTCCCATGAAGCATTGACGAAACGTGACTTTGAACCATTTTGAATGATCCTTCTGTATGTACAAAGGCATGGGGGATCGTCATCCCCGGCCTTTAGTTTTCCTTTAATATGATGGAAAAATCATATAAAACCTGAAAAATACGAGAAACAATTAAGAAATCCTGCATTGATGGGTAAAACGGCTTAGGATTCTGTGGGGAGAAGCGTGGCCGTTGGATGGCAGCATCCAACGGTGGAGATCTGCGTGCAAAGGTTAAAAGGAAAGCGATGGGAAGAAACAAGTCAGATTCGTCGATCTGTAGAGATCAACGGTTGGGAGCAACTGAGGAAAATTCATATGAAAAGGCCGCTTTATAATGAAACGAGAGAAAAACAAAGGAAAACAGTTTAAAACCTATGGCGGGGGAAAATGCATTGAGGAAATTTGGGGTTTCCTGGGTGATCGTGGGCCGTTGGATTAGATATGCCTAATGAGATCAACAACTGAGGAGGAACGCGATGAAACACAATGGAAAGAGGGAAAGTGGTTTCGGGTGGAGAAACCAACAGTATCGCGCAGATAAAAGGCGGATAGGCATTTTTTTCTTTTGGAACGCGATATGCATCCTCGCCCGACATGTGGCGTCAGAAAATAGCTTACATCACGTGATTTTTGAAAATTATCCTCCGTGCTTAAAGTTACGCAACATGGAATACTGACCGTCAGATCTGGGGCCTCAGATCCAACGGTGGGGAACTGAGCGCGATATGGGATAGATGCGTGAGTAGAAGCGAGAAGGGTGGTTTTATTATGAATCGTCCAATCAAGAGATCAACGGCGGAGATCAAATCTGAGAGGAGGCAGGACCCACAGGGGTCAGGCTCGGTGAGGTTAATATGAGCTATTGGATAGAAAAGATCAACAGCGGAGATTGCATCTGAGGATCGAATGAAATAATACAATGGCAGAGGAAGGGTTGATGAGGGTCATTGATCTGCAGAGATCAACGGTTTTGATTGGCCAAAAAACATTATGAAGCGGGGCGTATGTTTTTAAACCAAAGTCGGGAATTGTAATTTGGACCATCCGATCTGGACATGTGGATGGTCCAAATGCAATCGGGGCTCGGCGATCGGCAGGGCGAAGAACATGGAGTGCGCCGAAGTGATTGATTGTGGGTCGTCGATCTGCAGATCAGATCGACGGCGAAAAATGGATCGGGGGATGTCAATCAGAGGGGGGAACAAATCCTCTTGATAAAAACTTTGCGATGCGATATTGCGCAGGCCGTTGATCGGCTTTAGATAAATGGTGGAGATTTTTTCAAAACTTGCACTGGTGGAAAAACCCCTTAATACTTATGAAAACCAAATATTAACGAAATACAAAGGTTTTGGCTGTCGGGCTCGTTATATATATGAGGTTGGCGCCCGTTTGTGGGGCCTTTGGATGTATGGAGAGCAAAGGCCCGCGGCTTATATATATGAGGGCCAATCGCATCGGAAGGTCGGGCTTGGTCTTTCAATCTACCCATTAAGAATTTTGCGATGCAATTAGCGCTTCGGGACTTTTAACTCTTAGTCCCGGGCGCAAGTTATATGTAGTAAAGCGGAGGGTGGGAGTTTATACAAATGGGGCTCAATCGCATCAGAATTTTGATGCAGGGCTTTTCAATCTACCCATTTATATTAAGAAACATTGCATGGGTGCGTTTAGACCAATCTTAGGAAAAAGTGGGTTTATTGAATTTACAAAGGAAAAAGGTAATCGGGAATGTGTTTATACAATGTTTTAGCGCTGAATGCGGATTATGGGTTATATGAGGCGATAATAAGATCGGGGGGTTATGCAATAAAGGGCCAATCGCATGAAAGGTCTCCACTTAACAAAAAGACTTGCGCGCTCTGTTTTTTCCGATGTGATAAGTGCCAAATGGACTCAACACTTGGTTCCAGCACCAAGGCATATGTGGGGAAGAGGTTTAGGATTTAGCCCAAAGCGGCTTAAACCCTTAATACAAAAAAGGTGTATTTTTATGAATTTTTCAGAGTTTTGTGATGGATTTGGGGTTTTCGGCAGAGTTTAAAAATGAGTCTTAAACTCTATAATGTGAATTTTATGAAGGGGGAAATGGAAAAAAAGGGAAAATAGAGGAAGTTTATGAGGAAAAGAGGAGGCAAAATGAGGGTTAGTTTTGAAGTGGAGGGAGGGGAAAAATGAATTTTGAAGCAGTCTTATCTTTATGGAAAACAACAGAATCTCTGATTTTGAAATAGAAACAGCAATGAAGATTGAACCAAGGGCATGATGTCTTCATGAGACTTCAAGAGATAACATTTTTAGCAATAAAACTTGTTTCTTGAAGGCTCCAAAAATGTTTTAGCCACCATTTGATATGACAAATTATATTGGTGGCTAACATATTCAATATGTAATAAATAGTTCATGCCATATCTATAATTCTTGATTCAAAGCCTTAAAGGAAAAACATAGGAATAAAAACCTAGTTTGGAACAAACAATTAGGGATGAATTAGATAATATGGAAGCATTAGAGGTCATATACTTTATTCATTAATCACAGTGGGTATCCAATTTGGTCTTAGTTAGGAAGAAAACTATAGATATTCAGTTATGTGTTTATTATTGACATGTGATTAAGGTTTCAATAAAAGAAAACTACCATGTCCTACCTATGGAGGAAATCCTCTAAGAAGTCTATGGTACCCAATTAATGTGTCTTTTAAATGGTTTCTCATGCTACAATTAGATATCCCTCAAACCTTATAATTTTCATAAATCGAAATTCATCATGCATTGGGACACATATCCATATCATAGGATTCCTTTTTGTTTCATTAGTGTTGGAATTACCTTCTAGCATGGCATGGCCATCACTTTTTCAAGGGTTTGATGAATGAATTATATTTTTCTACTTCAATGACATGACATTATTTTCCAAAGAACGAAGTAGTCACTTTGATCACCTTCAACAAGTGCTTTAGATATGTCATAAGCTTGGCATATTCTTCAATACCAAGAAGACCATTTTCTATCACTCAAGGGAATATTTTGGGTCAGGTTGTGTCTCAAGTAAGTGTAAAAGTCGATCTCAAGAGGGTTATAAAAATCAAAAGGCTTCCCTAGTTAGGAGGAATCTTTTTTTTTTTGTATTTTAGCCTTGACATTATCAATCGTGTTAGAGGTATCAACTTGAAGAGTAATAGTATTACCAATCAATATCTTGAAAAAAATGTCCATATCACCATGCGGATAAAGAATAAGGTGGAGGTTTGATTCCTTCTAATTTTTTAATCTACAATAATCCTTCCATTTTCATGTTTCTTCGTAAAAAAATATCAAGAGTCTATTGATATGGAGATATTCCTTCTTTATCTGGAATCTTTGCCCTGTCATCGCCAATTATGTCAAAAATCTCAAGTTCAAAACTGATTTTCTTATGATTCAATGTCTTGACAAAAATTTTCATACCACGGCATAGACAAAGAACTAGGTGGAGAGTCAATTTCATGCAAGGGGATTTAAAAAAAATGCCCACTCAGATTCTAGGAGTCTTAGTTTCATGTTTGAGCAATAGTTGAATGCCATTATTTTTGTTGGGATAAATTGGAGGAAAAAATAATAATTCGAAATTATATGTTTTCTTAAGGATTAATCAAGTATGATTTAGTTAATAATTTAAATAAAAGGATACATACAAGTTACGAGTACTTGATCTCAGATCTTTGGGGGATATTTAAAAAGAATTCCAAAATCTAGATTTGGGGTTTTTTGGGGAGTGGAAAAAATTACGAAGGGGCTCTCCAATGAACGTGGAAAAATTGACATTATAAAGAACCTATATGAATTTTTTTCCAAGATCGGAACTATGAAAATAATTTCTAAATGAATTGGAGGCTTTACAAATAGATTTCTTAATGTTCTATTCAGATACATTTCTTAATGTTATATTCAAATTCACGTTCTATAGTGCGCATAACAACCTGTAGTCTTGCTCACGACACGTTTTGGTTTTAATTTTTGTTTTCTTGACTTTGTATGTCAGCAATGCGTTCAAAGGTTGGGACAGTATCATGTGGTTGTGGTGAAACGAACAATAATTGGAATGGAGCGCATTGTGATCTGCAGAATCCAATAAAAGTGTAGATCTTCAAGTCTGAGTATTACGACCTTCCCAGGCTCTCTTTCCAAGTGTGGATACATAGCATATTCATGTAACACACATTATTATTATTATTATTGCTTTATTTGGAATCGATGTTAAAGTGAACAGTGCGTTATCTCTGTGTATTGTGGTGAGTGAATCGAATTTGGGCATTCCTATAATGGAGTTAAACCAGCAAACCAAAACCAATTAAATCATTGTCTACAGAAATTCCTGAGACGTTCATGTGATCATAGTTCAATTGTCGTTCCATGTGTACAATTCTTACTAACTAAATAGAGCATTTTCAAACCCTTATTTTTTGTGTTGAAGAAAAGGTTCTTGAATGATTTGTTTTACTATATGAGAGAGTGTAAACATCAATACAATTTCTGCAAGTGGTTAGAATACAATCTGGGTTTCCTCAAGGTGAAAGAAACGTCTTTCCCCTACACCACAATTCCTTTAAAATAGATTTGTAAAATTTCTTATGTCTTAAGGTTTCCTCCCAAAGGAGATCAAACTTTGCTAATATGGATGAACTCCTTCCGTGTCTTGAATATTGGCCTTCATATTGTCAATTGTATTAGAGATCATAACATCAGCTATAATATTCTTACAAGTAAACATCTTGACAAGGATCTGCATATTCCCTTGGAGATGAAGGATAAGAAGCAAGCTCAATTCCTGTGAATATTATAATAAACTACAAACTTGTCATCTCCAAAATTCTTTCTAGAAAAAATGTATCTTTGAATATTTGGAGGAATTCGGAATTTTAGCCTTGATAGTAATTAATCTATTGACCTCAAGAATAATTTTCTTCCCATCTAGAGTTTTGAGATCTACATTCCACATCTCAAAGAGAAAACCAAATAGATTTACTTATGAGTTTTGATATCTCCATTCCACCTGTCAAATGGAAAACCAATTGGAATGTATTCCTTCTAGATGTGAAGGTACCACCATCCTCTAGTTGTTTTCCAATGAAGGTTAACCATTTTTGGTTAGTAGGTAAGCCATAATTATACTTATCTTGCATATTTTCCTTAACATTATGAATGATGTTTGAGTTTTCCACCTCAAGAATAATGTTTTTTTTTTTTCCAGTCAAAGTATTAAGAAATATTTGCATTACACCTCTTAAAGAAAGCAACGGATTAAACATATCCCTTTTGCATATTTTAATTAGTGAGAACTTATCCATCCTCGGAATTCTTTCTACAAAATCCCTTTTTGGATATTTGAATTAGTGAGGACTTATCCATCCTCGGAATGTTTTCTAGAAAATCCCTTTTGCATATTTTAATTAGTGAGGACTTATCCATCCGCCTAATGCTTTCTAGAAAGTGTTAGTCTTTTTGTCTTCCTTGTGTTGAATCTTGGTTTTCACATTGTCAATTGTGTTAAAAATCTCTACCTCCATAGTTATAGTCTCTCTAGTCAATGTCTTGACTAAATCTTTCAATTTTCTAGTGAGTGTCCTCACAAATATGTCCATGTTGACAATCAATAATATAAAACAAACCAAACCTATGTCCATGTTGGCAAGCAATGATATAAAACAAACCTAACCTATACTAAAAAGGGTGTGATGAGGTCAATAATTTTTCCAATAAAAAGATTTAAAACAATTAGGACAATGTTTCCTTCTCTATTCCTAAAACTACAATTAAAAATTGTTTCCATTAGCAGGCTTTGAGGTAAAGCCAAAAGAAATATTCGGGGGCATTCTAAAAACTACCAAAAGATATTGAGATCAAATCTTTAATTCTTATGGTTTTTTCTAATTTTAGTTAACTCTGATGGTTTTTCTAATTTTACTTAATTCTTATGGTTTTTCTAATTTTTCTTATCGTTATTATTTACTTAATTTTTATGGTTTTTCTAATTTTAGCAGCTTGAGAGATATGATGGTGTAAATATTTTGATGTTTATTATAGGTTGATGTCTATTGGCATTTATCGACCATTTAATTTATATTGTTATAATACTAATTTAAAATTTTGGTAATGTGAAATATATTATGAGGTAAGTTTATTTTTATATCTATTGTTTTTATTAATTATTTAACTTAGATGGTTGTGCTGGTTCCTATAAACATCAAAAACTCAACCCTTCATTGAAAAGATTTGTTACCCCACATAATACACCCATAATTTCACATGTCTTTTATTTTTTATTAAAAATTGTTTTACAAATTTATTCTATACTACCTTACACCCATGATATTTGACAATTTAAAATAAACTAGCAATTGCACCATATGTTGCAAAGGAAACGCTGTAAAGTAGTAACATAGTAAAGAGTAGTATAGAGGAAATGATCTCACATGATAGGTTCCGAATGATTCTGTAAGAAGAGAAAAAGCACCCCGTATTCGTATAAGAGCTAAAGGAGGCCATGTTATGCAAATAGATACAATGAGTAAAAGTAGCAGAAATGCGATCGCAGATCAATACCCTGAAACACCAAGAGAAAATGAGATCTTTGTTCGCTCAGATAGCAACATAAGCTCCATTTCGCAAAATGTTGAAGTTCATTCTGAAATGGATGAAATTCATTTTAATCGTTGTGAAGAACTGTCTCCGACAAGCACTGCTTTAGAGGTTTCTGAGCAACCCAACCCTATATCTATTCTTGATTCTTCTTCTTCATTCTATAAAGAGGATTCATTTGTATCACCTACACAGCAACATAAGCTCCATTTCGCAAATAGATTATGAGGTTAAGAGTAAAATGAGTGATATTAGTGCAGATTTTGACTGCGCACTTGATAATGGAAACCATTGTCTATTTCAATCAAATGGCTCAGTAGATTCACATACGAAGTTGAGGAGAACATTGGAGTTCAGAACAGAACCAAAGGTAAGATTGCAGTAGTATTTTTTCATACAATAAAACATATTTTCCATTTAAGAAATGTTGATAGCTTTTTTCCAACACTGATTTGTAGTTGTCTTATGTGTAGACATCAAGCACAAAGAAAAAAATGAAGAGCCTGCACATTTAATAAAATCAAAAAATGTTGGAGTTCATTTTGAAATGGATGAAATTAATTTTAATCGTTGTGAAGAGTTGTCTTCAACAAGCACTGCCCCGAAGGTTTCTGAGCAACCCAGCCCTAGATCTATTCTTGATGCTTTTTCATTCTATAAAGAGGATTCATTTGTATAACCTATCAAGAAATGCTTAATCATCTTTAAAGGTGATTTTCTACAATACCCCATACTAATAAAAATTGTTTGAATTATCATTGGAGCCAAAATTCTATAAATTTAAACAAAAATTCAACAAAACTTCCACAGCGTTCAGAATTTCAGGGGATAAAAATAAGGAAAAACTGAATTTATCAAAATTAAACAGAATTTCTTAAAAATGCCCATGGAATTTCAGGCTGTTAAAGAAAAAAAGGCCAGAATTAGTGAAAGTAAAACAGGGATGCTTTACAGAATTAGTGAAAGTAAAACAGAGATGCTTTACAGAATTAGTGAAAGTAAAACAGAGCTGCTTTAAATTTCCCCGGCGAATAGAACTTCAGGGGATGAAACAAGGCAACAACCAAAATTCATGAATTCGTGAGCAGAGATTCTTTAAAATCCCCCGCCAGAAAAAATTTCTTGAATAAAATTGACATATATTAACTTGACATTTGTTAAGAAACAAATGCCTAAAAATACAAATAAACAAAAAACTACATTGTCAATTTGTCTGCATGAATAGACAGAACAGTCATCATTCCTCAGCGTTCAGAATTTCAGGGGATAAAAATAAGGAAAAAATGAATTTATCAAAATTAAACAGAATTTCTTAAAAATGCCCATGGAATTTCAGGCTGTTAAAGAAAAAGAAGGCCAGAATTAGTGAAAGTAAAACAGGGATGCTTTACAGAATTAGTGAAAGTAAAACAGAGATGCTTTACAGAATTAGTGAAAGTAAAATAGAGCTGCTTTAAATTTCCCCGTCGAATAAAACTTTAGGGGATGAAACAAGGCAACAACCAAAATTCATGAATTCGTGAGCAGAGATTCTTTAAAATCCCCCGCCAGACAAAATTTCTTGAATAAAACTGACATATATTAACTTGACATTTGTTAAGAAACAAATGCCTAAAAATACAAATAAACGAAAAACTTCATTGTCAATTTGTCTGCATGAACAGACAGAACAATCATCATTCCTTGACATACTAAATACAGTGCTCTGTATCTTCTCTTCACCTGTAATTGCAAAACTAATACTATGTTGCTTGGGCTTGATGAACCAAAACACAGAGAGACCAGAGATTCAAAAAATCTCAATCTTTGATGAGCCATCAACTTGAATCTCACAAAAAACTTATTCTTCTCCAGACAAAATAATGTAGTTGTACACAGATATCTTCCATCATTCTAGAATTTCTTATTGATAAGCATTGAAATCATTCCACGATATGGACTTTGCTCTTTTGTGATTAGGAATATGGAACTTGGGCTCCTTGGGGATGGTTGGAAGCTTTGATGATCTTTTGGGAATGAAAGGTCTGTCAAAGAAGGGCATTAGTTGAGCACGCGGAACCAACTCCTTTCTCAATCTCTTGATCTCCTCTTCTTCGGCTAACTTTTTCAATCTCTCCTGTTCTAGTATTTCTTGCTCCATGGCTTTGAGTCTTTCTGCAATAATGTGGTCAAATTCAGCATGGTCAACTGCCCTTATTTCAGTGTGAAGCTTCAGATCCAATGGTTTAATGCTTTCTTTAACAGAGGGCTTTATCAAACACTCTGGCTCATCTGTTGTCCAAAGCAACCCTTGTACGATTGGAATTAAAAGTTTTTCCTCCTCATCGAGCATCTCCCAGAGCTTCTTCATGAACTATCTCTCTTTCGTGAGGCCTCTTTGCTTCGTTTGGCGCTTGAAAGGTTGTGCAGCGGTGACCTTACGTTGCTTCTTCCATCATTGCATACCATTTATCGCTAGAGATCGCCGTCCACTGCAATCCAATCTCCCTCTGTTGCGTCTTCTTCTGCTGCCAGAACTGATTCCACTTCTTCCACCTGAAAAAACACTTCCAAGTATCACGGTTCACAGCAGAAGGTGTATCTTCAAAAACACAGAACTTGAAATCAACATAGCTTTCAAGATATGAATCATTGTTTGACCTCTTGAATTCACCAAAGCTTTCATTATATGGGCTATTACTATCCAACTTCTCAACCGAGGCCTGTCCCTGCATTCCAGGAAGTGCCCACTTCACAACCCTACTCAATCTCAACTCTTGCTTCACTTGTCAAAGAAGGGCATTAGTTGAGCACGCGGAACCAACTCTTTTCTCAATCTCTTGATCTCCTCTTCATCAGCTAAATTTTTCAATCTCTCCTGTTCTAGTATTTCTAAATATTGAATAACACGTTCAAGGA
The DNA here is from genome assembly GCA_034641835.2 of Pinus albicaulis. Taxonomy (NCBI): domain Eukaryota; kingdom Viridiplantae; phylum Streptophyta; class Pinopsida; order Pinales; family Pinaceae; genus Pinus; species Pinus albicaulis. The sequence continues at coordinate 781,408,891 of CM076574.1, read as the reverse complement.
TCATTTTCATGCTTTAGCTTTTGCCCAACCACAAGCAATGATTTCAAAACTTTCACTTTATCGAATCTTTGATAGCTGAAATGCGAAGGAATGTATAATGAAGCCTGGGATGCTTTGTATTGGATATAATGAAGTAGCTCTAACATGTTGCAGTGATCTGCCATTATTAGAGTTCTTTTCTCCAGTTCGAAATTCATAGTCAAAATTTCAAATTTCCTATTCTCCCATAGTTGTATTGTAGTTGCAGAGTAGTTATCCTTAGCAACAATGACTAAAAGGTGCTGCTGCTGCTGCAGTTTGTTTTCCTGTTTTTCAAGAGACAACAGTCAATCTTCTTCTAATTCTACACAGCCTCCTGCTGATAATAATGCTCCGGCTCCAGCACTTGTAAGAGAAGAAGCTCCCGATCTAAGGCAGCAGGATCCCCAAACCAACCTTCCAACATCCACTGTTCTTGATGTTTCTCCTTTTTCTAATTCTGCTCCAACGCAGAGTGAACAACCCCTACCCCATGAGGCTCCAGCAAGTGGTGATCCCTCTTCCAACACTTCAATGGTGCCCCAACTTACCAAGAAGATGGAAGTTCATATTGCAGATGGTGCAGAAAATGATAGCATCAATCTTGAAGGCATCATACAGGATATATCTGAGCTTTTCAAAATTATCAAGGTAAGATGGATCTCCATTTTTCAAATCCAACTGAACAGTTGAGTTGTATTTCGAGGTTATTGTTAACATGCCTTGACACACCATCTTGATTTTATTTTTAGACAAAGTCCTCGGATAAAAAATCGTCCACTGACCACTATTGGCCAACTACTTCATTTTTCTCCACACTAAAGGAGATCCTCTCGGAGGAAACTGACGGCGCTTTGGCTTTGGTGCGTATTACACCTCAATCAACTAAACCTGAAATCTCACCATATTTTTGTTCTAAGATTCCTCCAAAATATTTTTGTTCCAAGATTTTGAGAGTAAATATATTGAACTGGGAATGCGATTAATATTTTATCTAATGTTTTTTCCCTTTCCTCGTTTTCAGAAAGATATTATTCCATCTGAACATTCTAGCAAATCAATGAAAATGGTTGAGAATCTCCTAAAAGGAATAGGGCAGGCACACTGGGCTGCTGTGGGTCTTCTTGTTGTGGCAAATATATTGGAGCGATTTGAAATGGTCTCTGCAAACCAAGATGATTTTTTGTTACTTTTAGAGGAAATGAGTAATATGGCCCAACATATTAAAGATTTTAAACTAAGGCCTGCGTTGAAAAAAGGGATGGAGGACTCAATCAAAAAAGCAACAGAAATGGTCGTGGAAGGAGCCCTCATGTGCTGTAGTCAAATTAACTCTGCAAAGTTTTCTAGGTGAGTATGTTTGAAATGATTCCTGTATGTATGTCTATATCCATGATGACCCTGACGACTTTTTCATTTTTTATATTGTTATGATCCCATCAATACACACATAGAATTGAATGAATTTCTTAATCGAATTTTACCGGCAGGTTTTTCTCAACATCTGTGAACAAGGAAGAGCTGGCTAAATTTCAAGAAAAGTTACAGAAAATGTACAGACGTATGGACAATCAAATGTTTATATGCATTTTGGATGCCATTGAGTGTGCTAAGGTGCGTCCCCCCGTTAAATAACGAGAGCGATCATACCCTCAGTACGCAGGTATATTGTGATAATCGTGGTATTTTTTGCTTGAAATATTGAAGTATTAGTAGGGTGTTATGGTTTGTAAGAGTTTTGCAATATGCTTTATGTTTCAGTTGGAATTGAAGAACAACTAGAGGAAGTCATTGAACTTCTAGAGTGGGAAAGCCAAAAAAATGCAGTAGCAGTTATGGTACATGGCTTTGGGGGGATGGGAAAAACCACCCTGGCTGATGCAGTATTTGCACGACTTTACATAGAAGGTTGTAAATATTCTATGGTTAGATTTTTTGAAGATATAAACACAACTCCAAATATAATAGAGTTGCAAAAATGTATATTGAAAGATTTGATGTTGGGAAGCAAAGAAGAAGAACAGAGGTTAGTGATTGAAAATATTCATACATTTGAAGATGGACGACGAGAAATTGGGCGCATGTTAGAGAAAGAAGTAGCTTTCATTTATATTGAAAATGTTTTGGGACAAGATCCACTGGAAAGCCTTTTGCCGAGGGATATGGGAAAGGCCAAAAGATGCAGACTGCTCATCACAGCAAGGGATAAAGAAGTGCGGAAAGGGTGTTCAATGGACAACGAGAGTGTCAAATTCTATGATGTGAAATACCTTCCAGATACAGAGGTGATGAATTTGTTGAAAGAAGAACTACACTATGGGAAGATGGATGACAGGGAGCAACTCAGTTCTGATCAACTCCAACATATAGTAAAGCTCTGTGGTGGAATTCCCAAGCTTCTGAATGTCCTGGCGAGATATATACGCTTTGAAGAGGGCGGCCAACAAAAATATTTTCATCTATTGATGGAAGACCAAAATAACTGGAACCTTCGTATAGATGCAGGGTACCTCTTTACCTATGTTCGTCTCCCTGAAAGTGTGAAAGATCCATTCCTTGACATCTGTTCATTTTTTAATGGAGATGATTGGGACGAAGTTACCAATATTGTGGGAGATTCTAATATGGATGTGCTGGAAAAGAGAGGGCTTGTCAACAAAGACAAAGACATGAAAGTAACAGTGCACGATGTCATTTTGACAATCGGTGCGCAGAAGGCAGAGGGAACGAGATTCACATTCAAAGATGCAGATGAAATTGTAAAGATTTTAAAGAAGGTACGAAATCTGTTAACTTGTAAAACCTGTGTAGGTAGAAATCTATTTCCAGACAATCTACTCTGTCTCTGATTCTCAGGATTGACTTAATTACGCTTAATATTGTCATGCAGGATCTTCAAGGGATCAAAGGCATCTCGTTCAGTAAAATTCGCCATAGCTTCTCTATATTTGCAAGAAAATTAGACTCTATGAGTGGTTCATTAAGAATTCTTGCACGCAATTTCTTTGTAGAACTAATGTCGTATGTCGCAGTTTCTTTGTATAACTATTTTCATATGTGGGTTGTCTTTTTTTCCCATTACTGCCAGGATATTTGGAGGACCCTGTGCTCAATCCTCTATCAATAACTATGTTCTTGATACATCTTAATCGATCCTGCGTTACTGATAAGAGTGATAGAGCAACTACAAGAAGCTGTTGCAAAAATATCTTAGGTTTTGGACATTTTGTGACCAATTTCTTCAGTCAGAAGCATTTGAATTCATTGGTCTCTACTCAGAGTTTATTGCTGACTAAATATGGTTCTGCTAGTTCTACAATCTTGGTGCTCTGTCAATGATCTCGATAATAAGAGAGCAGTGCCTAATATTAACAACACAAGGACTTCCATCTCTAATGATGCAACCAACAACATTCTTTGCCATCAAAAGAAAGACCTTCTGCCGCTAGCATTTCATGTGAAAAGAGTGGCAGCTATGGAACGATGTCCTCTAATCCATTCCATAGTGTCGCAAAGACATTAAAAGAATGTGACTGCATGGTGCGGTAAATTATTGTAGGGTATCCCATTCAAACAACTCCATACAAATTGGTCACGTCATGATCGATAACGCCATTCCATACATATGAGGGTCAACTCTTGCTTCACTTCAGTGTAATCGAGAGTAGATCTATCCAATGGCCTAGTCGTGTACCCTTCTGTCACCACAGTTTCCGATTCAGGAAGGCACAACAGGCTTTCAAAGGCCTTTACTAAATGCTTCACTCTTCCTCCTCCCTGTTGTGGAATGGTGCCGATTTCTTCTTCAAGTAGTTCATTTCTCAGCCTCCGAGGGGCAGAGGACATATTATAGGGTTGGGGTGTTGATGAAATAGGAAATGAACCCTTCCCACACCCATCGAAATCCTTAAGACCATATTGATAACAATGAATTTTCTCTTGCATACTGCCATTACCGAGGCCAAAATGTATATCTGTCTGACAACCTTCATCAATCTGAGTCCAGTCAGTACCCACTTAACCAAATTGTGTATCATCATGTTTCCCTTCAATACAATACCCATTTCTACCCTCTTCCCCACAATGAACCTCCTCATGTTTCTCTTCCCTACAAAATCCATCCATGCCCTTCTCGCCACATTTTTTATTTTCATGTTTCCAAAACCCATTAATGCCCTTTTTTGCGTATTGAATTTTCTCATTTATGCTATCTTCAATGCACATGGTATCTCCATTTTTCTCAGCAAACCCACATATGCCATCTAAATTGAATTCAAATTCATGATGTTTATCATCATTTTCAATCTCAAGATTCACATTAGAGCCTTGGGTTTTGCAGTCCTTACCTCTTCCCGTATGTTCTTCTTCTTCCGCACAATCTGAAGGTGTTAACTGCAGATTCTCCTTGCAAAACTCCTCCTGAGAAGCCCTCAATTCCTTGGAAGCAACATAAGCACATTTCCTAGATTTATCTCCATCTTCCTTCCTTTCATTTCATTTGCATTCACCGGGTTCATTCTCAAGCCGATCATGCCTCTTTTCAACAAGGAATTTGGGGGTTGAGCCTTGAAATTGACCGAACCCAAATTTAGGTAGTTAGCAGCACATCTCCTAGATTTACATGAATGAATTCCAGAGGCATTAGCCAAAAAGGGTGCTTCTGAACGATTGGATTTCAAAGACCCGCCAGAGCTTTGCAACAAGGAATTTGGGGGTTGAGCCTTGAAATTGACTGAACCCAAATCTGGGTAGTTAGCAGCACATCTCCTAGATTTACATGAATGAATTCCAGAGGCATTATCCAACAAGGGTGCTTCTGAACGATTGGATTTCAGAGACCTGCCAAAGCTTTTGACAGGCCCATTAGATGTTTTCACACAAAAATTAGGATAACGGTTCTCTCCAGCAATGGCAGCAGAAGGAGAATTGAGCCCACTGTTAATATCCTCTTCCTGTGACTTTTTCTTCTTATTGCGAGGACTCAAGGGATAAACGAAGGAGGAGATCGGAGTTCGTGAACCCTCACTGAGTTCTGATGTCGTGTGGAAACCCTTGTGGAGATATGTTCGTCGTATAACTGATTAAAAATAACCGTGTTTAATCCTATGGTAGAGATGATTTGAATCGTCTCACACTAAAATCAAGGGTGCATAATAGTACACGTAACCATTTAGCAAAGTTGTTTTCAAATAAGTACGCTTTATAGCGTAAAAATAATAATCATATGTTCTAAACTATTATAGAAAATAAAAAATAATAGCCAACTATTTCTGTTGAAATATCCAACACTAACTATTATATAAAATAAAAAATAATAACATTTATTTCAGTTGAAAACTCCAACTCTCCAACCTTTTTTTGTGTAAATTAGTTGATATATTAGATCACAAAAATGATACACATGGTTACAAAAGGGGCTGCCATTACCAGAAGGCAAGAAAAAGTGCATGCCCTCAGAGCAAAAATCCACAGATAAAATTTCTGGAGCCAGGAGAATTTCAAACCAACAGCAGAGCAGATGACAACCCAGCCTGACACGACTGGAATCCAACATAACCTTACAAAATAAACCGACCAACCATGCAGGGATGCCGAGCTGAAAGAAAGTAGACATTAAACTAGAGGCCATATAAAAGCCCACTGATCTGAACATAATATCGACATAGAAACAATAAAGACAATAGAGAAAGACAGGGACTAGTAGCAAAATACTACCCATCAGGACTTGATAAGAAACCATTAAGCTTCACTAGGGCCTTTTGTCGCAGTCGAACCCGCTTCATCTCCTTCTTTTGGCACATGACGAGGCCTGTGGCGCCTTATGATGGTAGTTTTGGAGCTATCATTCGGGAGCTCAATCGATACATTCAACACATAGTGCAAATACAACTCAAAGAGCCAGATAAAACCTTCCAGGTGCCTAGCAAGCATTTTCATTTCCTCTGTAAGCGAGTTGATGGAGATTTCCAAATTATCCAGCTGAGAAGATTTCTTGGCTGAGGCTAGGGATTCAGCTTGGTAGGCTTCCTTAACGGCCGCCCCTTGCCCACTGAGGGCCTTGGCGAGCATTGTTGTCATATGCCAAGCCACTGCCTGAGTTCTCAGAAATTGGGTAGCCCGAGTGGACGGAGTTCTCGGGTCCATGATCCAATCCACCTCCTGCCTGATATCATTGTTGTTTAACGCTTCCCTGGATTTACCAACCTCCTCATGGAGCTCGTTGATGATTTTCTAGCCTTTGTTAGAGACCGACGTCTCATAGTTCTCCCAAGCTCTTTTGAGATCTTTCGCAGCGTTGGAGCTGCGAAGAATTCACTCAGTCATGGTAGGAATCCCAATTCTAACAAACAGGTTCCTGTACTCGATAATGGAAACCGAAAAGCTAGGGCTGAAATCAAAGGGATGACGAGAAAAATGGTAAATTTTTCTGTTTGGCTTGGTATTAATAGAGTTTGGTATAGTGCTGGGCGAAGCGATTTGGGCTGGGATTTCTACCTTGTCCCATCTACTGCCGGCCTGGATTCCCATTAGGTGAGTGCCGATCTGCTTATCATGCTTGCTAATGGTGTGCAGGTTTCCATGCTTATTCCTCATGAGCCGAGTCCATGTGTCCTTCCTACCATCAAGAATTATCTGACTTATATCTTTTCCTTGGTACCTGCACATTTTCCGATGCCCTCCATTGTAAATATGCCAATGATGCCTCCTCCAGGCATTTAAGATCATGGGTTGGACGATTAGAATGACACACATGAATCACTAATGATCTGTACCCTGAAGGCCATTCACATTCCCCGACATTCCTGTAAGGTCCTTCCTCGATATCTGAAGGCATTCATCTCGGAGGCTAGGACAAGTGACGTCCTGCCAACAGGTGTCAATGATGTCACGTGGGTGGTCGACTGCGTGGCTAGCTAGGGAGTCCACCAAAGCATTCGCATTATGCTTGATAGCCTGAAGAACTACGCCTTTGAGAGTAGTCAAATGTTTGGCAATGAGCCCTGTAACCATGGTTAAACACCAATGCTTGGAGACACACTCAAGACAAGTTCCATTTTGTAATTTCCTTGCTGCATTGATGACAAGTAGTGAGTCGCCTTCCACGATTGCTGCTCCACTTCCCATGCAAATGAGGATCTGCAGACCCTGTTCCATGGCTGCAAATTCAGCCTCATTGTTAGTGGCATCCCCCAAGGAAATGCTAAAGATATGAAGAATTTCGCCTCTGTCGTTATAAAGAACCCCTCCAAAGTCGGGCGGGACAGGGTTGCCCTAGGAGGCACCATCAAAATTGAGCTTGAGGAACCCCAGAGTCGGAAGTTGCCAAGGCTGTCGAGAGGGAGGAGGCTAAGGTCGTTGCATTGGAGAATCGAGGTTCATGACTTCACCCATCCCAAACAGCAGTAAGATACACCTGTCATTGTTTGAATATTGGTTCACCTGATCTGCTTTGCTATGGGTAAGAGCAGTATCTCTCATGTTTTTTAAAATGGATGATTTGATGTTATCTTCCTGCCTGAATTATTTCTGAAATATTCTCCTATTTATTTCTTTCCAAGTGGACCACACTATGAATCCAGGGCTTAGTTTCCATAGGTTATTAACTATGTCACAGTTAGAAAAATTGGTTCGCCAATTGGCTATAGTATTTTGAACGGAGTCCCTGTTCCTGTCCGTTTGTTTGAAGATGCATTCCATCCAAGCCCATATATTATTCGTCCAATTGCAGGTGTTTAGGAGATGGTTCATGGACTCCACCTCTCTCATGCAGAGTGGGCAGCGGGAGGAACCACAGAAACCTTTTTTGCAAAGGTTCTCCCAAGTTAGAATCTTACGATGCATTAGGAGCCATAAAAAGGTTTTTATTTTCGGCCAAAATATGGTGTCCCAGACATTGTGATGCCCCTGCATTTTCTCTTCCAGATCCCTCTGCTCTATGTATAGCTTGGCTTCTCTTAGGTTATAAGTGCCTCCCTCCAAATTACACCACCTGAGTTGATCTTCCTCCTGGGAATGACGGATCATTATTTTGTCCAGAGACGAGCTCAAGGAGAGGTGAAGGTTGTTCATTTCATCCGTTTGGGTGGGCATGTTGAGGTGCCAATGTCTCCAGTGTTGGTCCTCCCTATTATCGAACCAATACTGGTTAACTTTGAAATTTCCCTATTCTTGGTATCTTCGTTGCAAAGAAAGATATTCAGGGCTTTCAAGCTTAGGCATTTGTTGCCAAGCATCTTCCCAGAAAAGGGTCGTTTTCCCATTACAGATCTCCCAAAAGCAGTGATTTGAGATGATGTGATGATTTTCTCGAGCTAGGTTCCAGATGGGGGAGCCATCTTGAACTTCCGTCATTCTGATGAGATCCTGATGGTTCCAATTATCTGCATACTTGGCTTTCAACTTCCTAGCCCATGGGTTATTAGGATATTTGATCCACCTCCACCAACGCTTGGCACCACTAGCTTTATTCACAGTTTTCGGATCATTGAGCCCCAGACCCCTTAGGATTTAGGGTTTATAGAGTTTTTCCCAAGCCACTAGAGCCCATTTCTGTTTATCCGCTTTCCCCGACCAAAGGAAGGCTCTTTGTATGTTTCTAATTTTCTGGAGGACCCCTTTGGGAGCTAGAAGGATGGAAAGCATATACTGAGGAATGGCTTAGAGGACAGCCTTAGTCATTATTAAATGACCAGCGAAGTTAAGGACTCTACTAGTCTAGCCATTACTACGAGTTTCGAGTCTGGAAAGTAGCTTCTCCCAGTGGAGCTTTTGCCAGGGTTTATCGGTGAGAGGGATCTCGAGGTATTTGGAGGGGAGGCTCTGTCTTCTGAAACCAAGAATCATCGTGAGATGCCTTTGGATAGCTAGGTGAGTGTTGAAGAAGAAGATGGAAGATTTATCCAGATTCAGGTCCATGCCTGAAGCTAGACTAAAGAGATCCATGATTGCTTTGAAACCCTGAGCTTCCTTGACCAAAGGCGTTCCATGGAGCATAGTATCAGCCATAAACTTCTAAGGAGTGGTGGTTGGGAAATTTGGCAAGGGTTGGAGGCCCTTGATGGAGTTGCTTTCCTTAGCATATTTGATGATCCTGCTCAGGCCCTCCATCACAATGACAAAGAGAAAAGGGGAGATAGGATCTCCTTGGCGAATTCCTCGGGAGGGGGTAAAGGGGGTGGTAGGAGCACCATTAACCAGAATGGAGTAGCTTGGAGTTTTGACCAAATCCAGAATCCATTTGATCCAACAATGCCCGAACCCAAAGGCAACTAAAATAGCCTCAATGTGCTCCCAACTGACCTTATCATAGGCTTTCGAGAGATCTAGTTAAATTACCATACCTGCTTTTTTCTAGGCTCGAAGAGTGTGAACCATCTCCTATGCAAGCAGGACATTGTCCATGATCTGCGTCCCTTCTACATAGCCTGATTGTTCCTCTGAGATGATTAAGGGGAGTATGGGATTTAATCTGTTGGCCATGACTTTGGAGATGATCTTATAGACCACACTACATAGAGAAATTGGTCTGAACTTTGAAGGGGTGCTGGTTGTCTCCTCTTTTGGGATAAGGGCTATGAAGGTGGAGTTAAGGTATTTGAGGTTGGAGTTGGATTTTCAGGAATCTTCCACCACCCCCCACACCTCCAGTTGAACAATATCCCAGCAAGCCTTGAAAAAATCAATAGTGAAGCCATCCGGCCCCGGTGCCTTACCATTAGGCATTTCCTTCACCACTTCTTCCACTTCCCCCAGGGTGATTGGGCGGTCTAGGGATTTGTTTAGGTCCTCAGTGATGAGCTTAGGAATGGAATTCATGACCTTCCTTATAGCATCAACCCTGTCAATTCTAGGATCCGTTGCGATGAGGCTAAAGTGGTTAACGAGGATGGAAGAAATGTCCTGATGAGAGCAAAAGGGGTTACCTTGATCATCCATCAATCGGGTGATTTTGTTAGCACATCTGTAGTCCACTGCCGAGCGATGGAAAAATTGAGTATTCTTTTCCCCCTCCTTGAGCAACTAGATGCGGGACTTCTGCTTCCATAAAATTTCCTCCTGCTGACATTTGTCATTCCATTTTTGCATGAGGATCCTTTCCTCACTGATAGAATCCTGGTTAATGTTACCATTGAGCCAGTCAGTATCGATGTGAGCCATTTGTTCCTCTAAGGCCTATTTTTCCTTGAAGATATTGCCAAAGACCTCTTGGTTCCAAAACCGGAGACGAGCCTTAATATGCTTTAACCTAGCTTGCAACCTATACATTTTGGTATTGTGGGTATCCAACGGTCCATGCCACCAGTTTTTGATGTTAGTCAAGAACTCTGGATTGCCTAACCAAAATTTTTCAAACCTAAAGGGTCTGTTTTTTGGAGTTCCGAGGATGGCAGCGTCCAGGGTGATGGGCCAATGGTCTGATCCACCACACGGGATAATATCCGAATCTATAGTGACCCCTTCAAGAAGGATGGATTTTGCTATAAGAAAATGATCGAGTCTGGAGGCAATCTGCTTGTCTCCTCCTCTTTTTTTATTCCAGGTGTAAAGGCCATTCTTGGGGAGGATTTCCACTAGTTTGGCTGCTTTAATGAAGTTATTGAAGGCCTCTGCATCCCTGTTTAGAGTTCTTATACCTCCTTTCTTCTCTGCCAACGATGTGATCATGTTAAAATCACCTCCATAGATGGCTTTAGCAGCTGAATGTCTTTGATGCACCTCAGAGAGGTGATCTAGCATTAGCAATTTGTCCTCTAATTTTTGGGGGCTGTAGATGTTTGTGCACAAATAAGTGCTGGCTTCACCTATAATCTGCACTTCCAGGGAGATGTACGACCTGGTAGCCTCGGCGCTAATTAGATGGATGGAATAGGGATTCCAGAAGGTGGCCAGACCTCCTTCCAAGCCATTCCCTTCTACTTCCGTGTAATTCATTCTTTTTCTAATGTTTCTGCTAATTCCTTTTATTTTCAAGCTTGAGCATTTAATTTCCTGTAAAAAAATCATGTCCGCATTTTCATTTTTAACCTTCTTCCTCAGGAGTCTTTGTTTCCTTTGGCTGTTTAGCCCTCTTGCATTCCATGAGAGGATCTTCATAATTAACAATAATTAAGGGGAGAACGTGAAAGCCTCAAGGGTTTTCATCTTACCTGAGTTGAGGAGTAGCTGACCTAGCTCATATAGTGCTTCATTATTCATTTTTCGGCCCCTCTTTTTCCTGTGTTTCACATTATTGCTTGTGTGTTGAAGACCCTGGGCTATAACTCCAAGACCCTTTGTGGCTCCATAAGCTCTCTTCTGCCCTTTTAGCTCTGCATCCTGCCTTGATAAGAATAAATAATTTACTCTATCTATTTCCTCCTCTGGGATGTGTTCCACTCCTTTCTGCTTCCATTGTTCCACCATGGAGTTGAGATCCATACCTTCCCTTTTGAGGATGTCACTAAGCTCCATATCCTCTGTGCCGATTTCACTAGCTATCATTTCTGTATCTCCTTCGAGGTCCCTTGCTAGATCAGATCCTTGTAATGCTTCGCTTGTTAACTCAGTGTTGGGAACATTGTCTTCCTGTGTGGGAACGTTCAGGGCTTGTTGTAGTGGGTCTGGTTCTTGCGGAGTTTCAGTTAAGACAGAACCTTCTCCAAGAATCTCAAAGGAATTGACTGTGCCTTTGAAGGAGGTACCTGCTTTATGTTGGGTTCTTCTGTTGGCCTTTTGTCTCCCATTCGGATGGGTAAAACCTTCCTGAATCTTGACTGAATTTTCTTTGGCCTTCTTGGTTGTCTTGTTCGTAGGGAATTCTATAAACAGGTGATGTTCATGGCACTTATGACATCGGAAGGGGATTTTTTCATAATATATGGCTTGAAAGAAAAGTTCATCTCTAAATTCTAACCATAACCCATCATGCAAAGCTCCTGAAACATCCATTTCAACACAGATTCGGGCACAAGAGGTGTACCTTTTTTGAAGGGTGGCCTCTGAAGCTTGGATGAAGGTACCCAATTTGTTGCCTATTTGTTCCAAGGCTGTCGGTCTCCAATAATCGATTAGGAGAGAGAACAGGCGAATCCAAACAAGTACGTGCGTGAAGGTTTCCTGTTCAGGAGCAAAGTTAGGTTTCCAGGGTCTCATATAGAGGCCAGCTGAGGCATAAAAATATGGACCACCATCAAAAATGCAATCTCTCTCCTCCAAGTTTGCGAAGACAACAGTGAAAAAACCTTTGGCACCTAGATGTAGCTTCACATCTCCCTTAGGCTTCCATTGTTATTTAATCCAGAGGCATAGAGCTCTTTCTGTGGGCCAGAAACCCATGAATTTACATATTACAGCATGGATAGACATGTGGTCATGGTAATCTTGCATTTCAGGGTTAGTGATGATCACCTTTAGACTCTCTTTAGCTTTGGGCTTGCAGCGCCCCAGGTCCTCCTGTTTCTGATTAGTTGTAGCAGATCCCTCCAACTCCGAACTATGTTGGGGATGTGCCTTAGTTTCCTCAGTTCCTTTGTCTTTTCTTTTTGCTTCTAGTGATTTTTGTTCGGGAATGGCATCCCTTTTGTCTTTACCGTCCAGGATCTTGACGCCATTTGTTTGTTTCTGGTAGTGGGTTTCCTTGGTTTGCCCCCTACCTTTTTTTTCCTGCTTATCTCCTCTTTTCCACATTAACAGAACCAGAGATCTGCACCCCTTCAAGTGGGGCTTTACCCTTTTCCATCATTACTTGTTTATATGATGGGGCCCCCTGGACCCCCGCGCGTCTCATCTGTTGGGCCAGGGCCAACCCCCGCCTTCGAAAAATTGCGAACAGGGCACTGCCCTCCGCCAGCGTTTGTGACAAACTGCCTACCGCTTGCAGACCAAACCCTAGCACTCTGTCGCCACTAGTAACCTCACATAAAAAAAAATCAACTCTCCAACCTTAACATGTCCTGGTTTAAACATAAAAATCCACAAAATAAATTAAATTTTAAAATAAAAAATTAAATTAACATGTACATCCATAAAATCTAACCAATATAAAAAAGATGAATAGAAACCGTAGAAGCCATGAAATGTCGAGTTTGAGTCCATGTTTGTCTCTGTGGATAGGGGAGGAGGCCAGAGTGAAACAGATCGGATCGGAAGCAAGAAAAATGGCAGTTAATTTGTTTACAATTCTTAGGCTCACGGAGGTCAAGGATCTTTCTCAGTATGGTATGAATCAATAATTTCCATTTAATTTATCTGCTCAATGATCTTTCTCATTTCCATTTAATTTATGTGCTCCGTTGTATTCATTGCCATGTATTCTTTTTTTGCACCAGAAATGATCGAAGGAAACAGATCATTGGCGTAGCTGTTATTGGAACGCTACATCGCTGAAGAAATGAAATCATCGCTACCAATCCCAAATCCAGGTATATATATAAATTGGCCTAAATCTCAATTAAACATGGTGCATCAGTCATTTTTATTGAATTTAAAGCTCTGCCTCCTCAATAGTTAAACCTGATGCGTCCAGCGCATTTATTAGATTTAATTATTCATTTCTTTCTTTCATAGGAAATGGAATTCCATTTGATTCTGATATTTCTGCTATTTTTTTTTATTTTTTTTTCCAGCAAGAAAAATACTATTAGTATTATATAGTGTTACCAGGGCACAAAAACTGTATTTCATCAAAAAAAAGTTCATTACATACTTCCTTTTCAGTTTAAAACTTTGTCTAAGGAAAATAAACTGATATCTTTCATAATTTAAAACCCTTCATACAGCTTAACAACAAAAACATAAATATCAAGATCTCTGTTCAAACACTCCAAAAACGAAACAAAGAAGCTATCATACTTGATTAAAAGTGACTTTCCCCTCGGCTCTGATACCTGAAACATTGTAGAACTCATAGAACATTACTCCAAAACTCCCGTTTAAACCTCTTTTAGAAAGCCTATCAGCTTAGATAACTTTGATATTTCAGTTGATATATGCTCCATTTCATTGTAAGAAGCAATTCTGTTTCATTACCCTGACTTCTTTTTAATTGTAAAGTATTTATCCATTTGCACCCCAAATGAGTGAAATGAAAACCTACGAAATCATTAGTATCGGAAATCATTTGTCAATTAAAGTAACTCATGATGGAAATAGGCTTCTATCCCATCTTGGGTTAAATCAATAATAATTCAACAGCTCTTTCGCTTCAAATTACAAACCTCTTTCTCTAATTCAACGCCTTCATGCATATTTTTTTTTTCAGAATGAAAAAAAAATGCTGATGTATATTAATCAGATCATAAATTGTATACATATTCTTAGCTATGAATCGAGAGGATACTAAACAAAAACACCAACAGTATATAGTGCCACTCTAAGAAAGAGGAGCACTGGTAAAGTGGGCAACATAAACTGGGGGGCCGTTGCCACATCCCGTCATGAAACATAAATACAAACATCCCTGTAGATGATATTGACAACAAATAAGACCAAAGCAAACAGAAAATACATCAGCCTATATATAAACTTGGTATAAACCTGTAAAAGGTATAAAAAACAAAGCGAAACAAAAAAACATGTTAAGCCTGTAGGAGCGTAGGCAAACTCATGGTCGGCCATAGCGAAACATTATGAAGCTCGGACAGTATTGATAAAACAGGCTCGCTTGAGAACCAAAAAAGAGGAGGCACAGATCTCTCGGGAAAAAACAAAAAAAAACAGTCTCCGCCTGTGTATCACATATTATGGAATCGGGATGGAAGATTGCCATATATTGTTGCCATCTCTGAAGTGTTGCACTTGCATCAAACCAAAATCTGCTTGGATGCCTTTTCTGGATAGTCCATCCGCCCTGGTATTGTTTTCCCTGTAGATGTGGCTGATGGGAGGCCTGTTGAGAATTGCCCATAATCTGCGCGTTCTATGTACCCAGCCCTGCAATTCCGGACACATCATAGCCGACGAATTTGTTACCCATCTAATGATCACTTGAGAATCCCCATATACATGAGCACCCTGTAGTTGTAGATTCGTAGTAGCCAGGAGGCCACCCCATAGAACGATGATCTCTGCTTTGTTGTTGGATCCCAGCCCCGCGTTCCAATAAATATGTATCCTCTCCCTCTGCGATGAATTTATCCAAGAACCACATCCCATTACACCATCTGCACATGCACCATCAAAGTATATAGCCGAGATGGCAATCTCATGAGGCCGGATGCGGATGGATCCATCCGAGATGGACACAGAAGATAAAGGGCGGTCATCCATCCATCTCATGATAGCAGAGAAGATGCGAGGGATCTGAAAAAGGATATCCTCAAAAATCAACCTATTCCTCCCTAGCCAAACTTCCCAGATTAAGAAAAATGGCAATGATCTGTATTTTTTGGGTAGCTTGTCCCATACCAAGGCAAAGGAACTAAAATCAGTTGGTAACCATGCAGGGTTCACGAAATGAGAACTAAAAAGACGCCATAAACCCAGAATAGTAGGGCAGCGAAAGAACAGGTGGGTAATGGACTGATAATCCCCACAAAAAAATAACACATCTGAACGGGCCATTGAAATATCTTTTGATCAGATTTTCACCAGTGAGGATCTTACCTCTCCAAACCAACCATCCAAAAAGAACAATCTTGTTCGGGATTTTCCTCTTCCAGAAATATTTAAAGATCATAGTTCTCTGATCCTGGTAAGTAGATGCATTAAGACTTCTATAGACGTCCTTAACTATTAAGCCTCCACCAGCCATAGGACCATGCCAAACAATGGCGTCGTCTCCATTATCCCAACATAGGCCAGCAGCGCGTAAGGCGTCCCTTAACTGTTCCCACTCCATTGCCTCCGGTTCACCCAGCCCCAACTGAGTAGCATTTTTGAATTCCGGAGCGCCGAAAGACCAGCATCGTATAGTCTGAGCAAGATATAAAATACCCCTGTGAGCCAGCCTGAATTGCAACTCCGGTGATGGGCCAGCGTTTTGAGAGAGAGCAATAATATTATTAAAATTCAAAGGAATGCGTCCCCCATCCCTGAAGAGCCATGCCAGGCGCGGAGCCACATTGATTATAATCTTTTTGAAGCTCCACCAGATGGGAGAAATAGCCCGGGGAGATGTAAAACGTCCACATAAGAGGTGATGAAGAATGTCTCCATCAATATATTTGCATTTAACTATTGCGCTCCATATACCGTCCCTATAATCACCATTTTTGATTTCCAGGGGAGATGGTCAATGCCAGCTTTGATTTCCTTTTAGTAGAAATCATATTAGTTATATGGTTAAGATTAAATATATAGGAAATTATAATTTATAAATTATATTTTTTATTTTTTATTAAAA
The DNA here is from genome assembly GCA_034641835.2 of Pinus albicaulis. NCBI lineage: Eukaryota > Viridiplantae > Streptophyta > Pinopsida > Pinales > Pinaceae > Pinus > Pinus albicaulis. The sequence goes on along the minus strand of CM076574.1, from coordinate 781,392,552 downwards.
AAGAATATTTATATCATATTTTATTAACCATATTATATTTTGTTTTTTAATTGTATATTTTTGACAAAAGTTGCTGGTAAATGAAGATCAACTATATTTTCTGAAAAGTATCTATGAAGGTACACCTATTTTTATTATATGAGTATATAATAAGAAGTATTTTTATCATTTGAGTATATAATAAGAAGTTTTATAGGTTATATATCAAATTTATTTATAGGAATGGCTTTTCATCATAGTTCTACTCAAAGTAATATTTATATGTTGTGTTGTAGATTTATTCAAATGCTCGAGGAGGATAGGGGCCCATTCTTCTTAGAGTAGTGTAGAGTTTTTTGTGAGTTGATTATTTTTCCTTTAACTCATACATATTACAGTACATTTTTTTATACACATTTACTTCAAAACATTCATATTTAGAACATGTAGTTTTACACTTCAATTATATGAATTTATATTCCAAATTTCTTTAAAAAAATTGCACACACTTAAATTATACAATTTTACACGAATGCATGAAAAAACACTAAATATCTCTTTACTAAACAAATCATTCATATTATTTTCATTTTTATATATTTTTTTGTCTTTTATTGTTTTTTGAAAGTTTTTTTTTCCTCCTTCGGTGTATTATTTTATATTTCATATTATTTTTGTTTTTACTTTTTATATTATTGTTGCTTGCATTTTATTTATTTTTTGAATTTTTTTCTCTGTGTATTTCTAAATGGTGTAATTTGTATTTATTCATTTGAAATTGTATGTTTATTTGTGATTCTGAAAATGTTTTATTTAAATATTTTGAATCAAAATTTTATGTTGTGTTTGTTTTTTTTAATTTGTATTTTGTATGTTTATGTCATTGTGGTTGTATAAATATTTGTATGTGATTTGGAATTGGACACAAATTGAAATTTTAATGTGTTTGTTGTGTTGAATTGTGATTGCAATGAATTTTGTTGTGTAAATTTGAATGTATATATAATCTAGGTGTGGTGTTTGCTTATTTGAATCTGTATTCTATGTGTTTATGTCAAAGTGGTTGTATGGATATTTGTATGTGATTTGGAATTTAACACTAAATTGAAATTGTAATGTGTGTTTGTTGTATTGAATTGTGATTGTATTTATTCATTTGAAATTGTATGTCTATTTGTGATTTTGAAAATGTTTTATTTTAATATTTTGAATCGAAATTCTATGTTGTGTGTTTGTTTTTCTTAATTTGTATTTTGTATGTTTATGCCATAGTGGTTGTATAAATATTTGTTTGTGATTTGGAATTGCACACAAATTGAAATTGTAATGTGTTTGTTGTGTTGAATTTTGATTGCAATGAATTTTTTTGTGTAAATTTTAATGTAAATATAATCTAGGTGTGGTGTTTTCTTATTTGAATTTTTATTATGTGTGTTTATGCCAAAGTGGTTGCATGGATATTTGCATGTGATTTGGAATTTAACACTAAACTAAAATTGTAATGTGTGTTTGCTGTATTGAATTGTGATTGCAATGAATTTTGTTGTGTCAAATCGAATGTGTATATCTAATCTAGGTTTGAAGTTGTATGGTGTGTTTACTTATTTAAAATTGCATAAGCATATTTGAGTGTTTTGTTTTTGTGTTGGCCTTAAATTGTATAATGTGTGTTTAACTATTTGAAATTGTATATTGTGTGTGTGAGTGTGTGTGTGTTTTTGTATTTTGTGTGTTTGTTTATTCATTTAAAATTTGAAAATAGTGTATTTGTTTATTTGAATTTCTATTTGTTTATTCATTTAAGAGTGGTTTTATCAATGTTATGTTCCTTGATTTATGTTGGTATGTGATTTGAAATTGTAATGTGTTTGGTGTATTGATTTGTAATTGTGATGAATTTTATTCCGTGTATTTAATGTAGATTTTCTTACTCCTTTGAATTTGTATATGTATGGTTGTTTATTTGAAATTGTTTATATGAAGTGTGTTGCCAATGGTTAGTTATGCATATTGATTTGAACTTGTATATGAATTTGTAATTCTTTGTCATTTTGAATTTTTTTGTATTTGATATCCCATATGCATATAAGAGGGATTATATCAATGTTATGTTTGTTGAGGTATGCTTGTATGTGATTTCAAATTGTAATGTGTTTGGTGTATTGATTTGTACCTATGATCAATTTTATTCTGTGTTTAATGTAGGCTTGCTGAGTTCATTGTATTTGAATTTGTATATGTATGTTTGTTTGCTTGAAATTTCTTATGTATGTATGTGAAGTGTTTTGTCAATGTTTGGTTTTAAGTATTTTGATTTGAACTTATATATGAATTTGTAATGTTTATCTTTGTTGTGTTCATATTACTTGTATTTGATATTGCACTTGTATGTGATAGGGGTTTTATCAATGTTATGTTTGTTTATGTATGGTTGTATGCAATTTGAAATCCTAATGTGCTTGGTGTATTGATTTGTCACTATATTATTTTATAAAATATTATATATTATTTTTGAACTTTTTAAATATTTTGAAACCCTTTTTTTTCTTAAATGACTTCATTTAAAAACTAACAAGTTAAATTAAACACATACAATAAAATATATATATTTTATTACATATAATTTTAACTATAGAAACAAAAATACATTAATTTTATTAATCATTTAACATATTAAATCAATATATTTTTAGAAATTTCATTAAGATTATTAATCATTGAAATCAATATAATTAAATCAATTGTGCATGTTGATATGTTAAAAACCCCATATCAACAAAATGTACACAAGTTTTTGGGGCACATAAGCTTCCACCTTCACGTGGTTGACTCTGATAGTAGAAATTACAATCTCTAAGCAAAAAGAAGTTTTTTTATTTGTTAATGAAAAATTGTTATAGTAAATATTTTAAAATAACCTTAATAAATAGTAAATAAATTATTATAATTATTATAATAAACTATAAATAAATAAACAATTATAAATAATATTTATAAATTATAAATAATTATTATAATAAATAAACATATTTCCTAACAATAAAATTTTATATCATATAAAATTTTACCCATTTAAAATATAGCATTTCAAATCAATGAAAATGAATCAAACACTACATTACTCAATAAGAATCTCATATCAATAATGAATAGAAGCTTATTAGACACATAAGCTTCCATCTTCCCATGTTGGTAGAGAACACAAACTCAAAGCAAAGAAAAACTTTTTTAATTATTAATGCAAATTATTATAATAAATATTTAAATCTAGTAAATATTAAAATTATTGTTATAATAAATTATAAATAATAACTATAAATTATAAGTCATAAATAAATTATTATAATAAACCTATTATATAATAAATAATATATTATAATTACCATAATAATTAAATAATTATTATAAATAATCAAAGATAATTATTTTAATTATTATTTAATATTTATTATAATTATTATTTAAAAATAAATCTAATAAATAAAATATTACAATATTATGATAAATAAAATATTATAATATTATAATAAATAAAAATAAACACAGATTTTCTAACGATAAATTTTTATATTATATATAAATTTTAGTTCATTTAAAAAATAATAATGAAAATGAATCAAAGACTATAGAAAACATTAATCTAACTAATAAATTGACTCGTTCTTCTTGTAAGATAAAAAAAGTGGTGATTCCATTGCTCTCATTTGTAAGATAAAAAAGTGGTGATTCTATTTTTCTAGTATCGTTATATTTGAAAATATCTTGTTAATCTATATATCCTTTATAAATAATATAATTTGTAAAATATGGTACATAAATTATATTAAATTAAATATTTATATTTTATTAAACTAAATTAATAATGTAATAAAAATGAAAGATTATTCTTCTTCTTATATCTATTTAAAAAAGAGCACAAGAATTACTACATTTTATCATTATAATTTGTAAATATGTACATACACCATATTAAATTAAGTCAATATAATATAAATGTAAGACATCATTATGTTTCATATATCTAATAAATAAAAAAATAAAACAAGTATTATGACATTTTATCTAGCATGGGGAGTAACATTGTGAAAAATATAATTAGAAAATTGTACTACTCCATATTAAGTTTTGCCTCTTATTAAATTGACTACATATTAAAAATGAAAGACAAATTGAAATAACAAAGCAATGTTTCCACTTAAGGTATTAGGGTAGCTACTAATTCTAATATCATACAAACCTATTTATAGAAGCCTATTAGTGGGAAAATTGTTCTTGTATTCAACTTTCAGATTGACTCCATCATAGGCTCATGTCTAGCTAGTAAAAGAAAAAAATCAATTCATTTACATAAATATAATTGAACGTTCATATAGGTGTTTCTCAAGTCCTTCCAATAATTATGTAGCACACAAAGAGTGTCATTTATCAAATATTTACCAATTTGAACAATATTATCCAAAGAACATATCTACATGGTTATAAAACATGCCAATACAAGTTTGACTTTAAACCTTGTGGTCCTTGTGGTTATTGTATAGTATTTGTATAGTCATATCACATTAATGAAGGCCTCACTAACCTACACTAACCTACCCAATTTCAGGCTTTCTATCAAAAGGGGAGGTGTATATGTGAGGGTCTAATAGTTATGGACATGTGCTTCGACATATGATGCCAAAGGTTGGGGTAGAGTATGTACACTTTTGTGGACTTTAGTAGTTAAATTATTATGTGAAGACAGATCCTCTACTCAAACAACGCATCTCATACATCAATTTGGTGTCTAACCATAACCTTAAAATAATATATTATTAATATTCATATGGCCTTTCCCAAAAATACATCATCACTTTTGTACTCTTATCAATCTTGATAGTGGAAATTTGACTTGCCTTCAAATATTGAATTTCCCTTCCTAAATATTATATATATGTAATTTAGTCAAGACAAGCTTGAAATTTTTATATATAAACATCTAACTTACTATGATAGATGTCATTTATAAAAATGTGGGGAAGTGAGTTACAAGTTCGACTTGAAACCTTGTAATCCTTGTGGTTGTCATATAGTATTTTGGTAGCCATATCATAGTCATTAAAGCCTTCACCTACCCAATTGCAAGCTTTTCATCAAAAGGGTAGGTGTATATGAGTCGGCCTAATGGTTATGAACATGTGCTTCCTCATTCGACGCCACATGTTTAAATCTAGAGTGGGGGTAGAGTATGTAAATTTTCGAAGACTTAAGCAATCAAATTGCTACATGAAGACAAATCTTTTGTTACACAAACAAGGTGATCTCATACATCAATTTGGCATTTGGGCTTGACCATGACTTTAAAATTAGACTATTATTACTATTATATTCATATGACCTTCCCCAAAAATACATTTTCATATTTTGTATTGTTATCAATATAGATAGTGGGGATTCGACTTACCTTCAAACATTGAATTTCCCTACCAAAATATTATAGGTGTGTAATTTAGTCAAGGTAAGCTTGAAATTGTTATATATAAACATCCAACTTACTATGATGGATGTCATCGACAAGAATGTGAAGAAACATCCTTTAGTTTTCCCCCACAAGATTTTCTTTTAAGAGGAAATCACACATGACTTTAAGTAAAAGAAATAAGCACTCCGTTTAAAAAGGAAAGGTCATGAAAACTTTAAAATTTGAAGGGAAATTTATGACAAACTATATAGACATACTCCTTTGAAACTTACCCATCAAATAAGCATCGTAAAAGGAGAGAAACCATAGAAAGAGCTCCATGGATTTTTTTATTGGGTAATCCAAATCATCCCAAAGGTTGTGGAATGGCCCATCCTCCAATAAATGACCTAGATGACCTAAATGAAGTAAAAGTTAGCCAACCCTACAATTGAAGGGGGGAGGAATGTGTGTATTTCATAAAATTTCTAGTATGATTCATATCCTAAATGACCTAAATGAAGTAAAAGTTAGCCAACCCTACAAACTCTCCATTCTTAGCTTTATTTAACTTCATTTCTTGTATGAAATTATCCTTTCTAAATCTCAAAGGATTCAATATGAGGCCTCTTAGGTATGGAAAATTAATACACAAGGCACCCAGGAGTTTATCCAATTCAAAGTGATAGTGGTGTTGGCCCATAGATATGGGATATCTTATATTTTTCAAACCCCATCAAAGCCATCTCATGAAAATATAAAATTCATGGATATGAATCATACTAGAAATTTTATGAAATACACACGTTCCTTCCCCCCTTCAGTGGAAAGGTAAGTTCCTTATCCTTTATATAGATGCTCTAAATTCAACCACTGAGTCAACTAGGTCCACTCAGTTGACTAACTATGGATATCTATCTGGAACTCAATCTGCACTACGGGTGACATTGTCTCCGACGCTTCAATTGTTGGTGGAGTGGGTTATTAAATGTCACTTTTCATTCCAATAACACGCATTCAAGATAAAACCAACTCTTGTCTAATATCTAAATTTTCCACAATCAATAATGAGCGACTTAAACAACAAAACAAGCAAACCTAACCCCATTCTTCTCTAGTATTGAACATCACCAAGCTGAAACTACAATAATATATAGGCTATGAATTCATACACTTTAAAAACTTTGAATTCATGAAAAATGCCTTTAAAAGATATGCAAATGACATGAAATGGATATACCTATAAAATACATGTACTCTGATAATAGTGAAAAAGTGTAGTGAAACCAAATTTGTTTATAATTAGCAACATACTTACAATCAAAATCTTAAGTCACACTGACATTCTAGTATATTTCTAGAAATTTTTCTTGGACAATATATTTTTACATTAAAATAAAACCACCAAATCTCTCAAATGATTTAATTATTTACATAAATTGAACAACACAAATATCACCAACTGAGTAACTAAATACTAGGGGGTAAATCAAACAATCAATTGATCTAATAGACACCTTAAATTATTTTCATACCACAATGTAACCAAAGAATAAGGCGGGCCATTGATTTCTTATGAATAATTTAACCTGGGAAAATCCTTTGATGTTCAAGTTTCTTCCCAAAAAGGGTCAAACTTTGTTGATCTAGAGGAATTCCCTGTTTATCTTGAAATTTAGCCTCCTAGAAATAAAGCATACCCATTCAAAGACATGAACACAACGAGAAGCATATTATCTATTTTGATAAATTAAAAAATACACTAGGCATCATTGAAAGCATAAAACAAGTCCACACATTGAGAAACATATTATCTATTTAGATAAATTAAAAAATACATTAGGCATAATTAAAAGCATAAAACAAGTTTTTCTTGAATTTGATAGATGCTACTAGAGTTTTCCAAGAGGAAAATCACATGTATTCTACATGAGAAGGCATAATAATTGATTTCAACATATCACTAGATAACAACAACAACATTTAAAATTTAAAACCAAGCTTATATTACAAAATCATACAAGTATTAAACTAAATTTACATTTAAAATTATCTAGGTACTAAAACAAACCATAATTCAACCCCAACTAAAAATGTATGGTTCCCAACACGGATTTCCATACACATCTAAAATCCAACACAAAGGACCAAATGCATCCTTCCAAAATGCACAAAGGATCAACCTCTACTGATCTAGAGGAATTATTTCCTCATCTATGGTTCCCAACATGGCCTGCCATAAACATTTAAACTCCACCACAAAGGACCAAATGCATCCTTCCAAAATTATTCCTAACAGAGGATCAACCTCTACTGATCTAGCGGAATGCATTCCTCATCTTGAATTTTGACCTCCACTTTATCAATTATGTGGAAACTATTATCAATGAATCTATTCACAAAAATCTAAATACCCCCTCAAAAATGAAGGAAAAGAAGCATTATAGATTCCTCAAAATGTCATAATCGACCAGAGTTCTATCATCTTCACATTGCTTTCCCAATAAAGAACAATATTTGATGATCTCAAGGAATTCCAACCTTGCCTTGCATTTTGGCCTTGTCTTGCTTGTGGTATCTGAAATATCAACCTCAAGGGTAATTTTCTTCCCAATTAAAGTTTCGATAAAGATATGCATTCCACCTCTCAAACACAAAACCAAGTGAATAGATGATTTCTTTTGGATTTTTATAATCACTTAAGGTACAACCATCCTCCAGTTGCTTTCTAGCAAGCTTGATTGTTAGTAGCTAGAATGTATGCCCTCCTCGACTTGTATCTTTTCTTGCATTAACTTGTATACCCTCCTTAATGGTGTCCAAGATCTCCACCTCAAAAGAATGGTTTTTCCACTCAAAGCTAAATAAAGATTTTCATCCCACCATTGTGAAAAGGCAACAAATGAAGTATAGAATCCTTTTGGATAATTAATTAACAAGGGAACATCCAGCTTTCAATTTTTTTCCAGTGAGTTTTAGTCTTTAATCTTGGCATTCACATAGTCAAAATTGTCAGAAGTCGTTACCTCTATATATAGTCTTTCCAATGAATACCTTCGCTATCTCTTTTAAGTTAATGTCTTTACAAATATCTACTTATTGGAAACCACTAATACAAAAAAATTAAACCATACCAAAAAAGTGTATGATAAATTCAATCAAATATTATAATAAAACAATTCAAACAAGAAATATATTTCCCTTCTCTATCCTTAAAACTGCAAATAAACTTAAACATATACCAAAAAAGTAAATGATATAGTCAATCAAATTTTGCAATAAAACAATTCAAGCAAGTAAGAAATAGCATTCCTTTATTTATCCTTAAAACTGAAAATAAACTTCATTTCCAAATAGGTTTTGAGGTAAAACAAAAAAAACAAAGGTGTGGCAATCTACAAACTACCAAAATACACTAAATTCATAGAAACTGAAAAATCCTCTTTGAGGCTATTTCAAACACTGAAAATTAAATTCAATACCAATGAGTAAAACATACTAAGATACCTCTTTTTCCTAGTTTTGTTTAGTTTTTAATTTCCCATCAAGCATAGCTATAATGTTAAATATGTAACCAGTTATGGTATGTCAAATTTCCATGGGAACTAATTGAGAGATATTTTACCAAAAAACCCTACTCTTTTGGGCTAATTCAAACACGCTGAAATTTAAAATCAGTACCAACGAGTAATACATACTAAGATACATAAATTTCTTAGTTTTGAATTTCCTATTTGGCATAGCGAAAGTGCTAAATGTGTGACCATTTCTTTTAATTTCAAAGAAAATATGGTTTTGATCTTGTTTTGAAAAATAGGGGGTATATGTCCAAGGAAAACTATAAAAGAACACTCAAAAAAGAAAATAAACCTTAAAGAAGGAAAGGATGCATCTAAATATGCCAAGGACCAACTGTGAAGTTAACACAAAAAGATATGTAATATTTTCATAGATTGTAAGGAAAAGCAGTTGTGACAAATTAGGACAAATTCTCTTCAATTCAATGTCAAATTGAAAGGTGAAATATTGAGAGAATAAGTTGAAAAGGATATGCCAAGTATGTAATTCTTATCAAGACATAACTAAGAATAATTTTATCATTATGCTTCAATGCAAGGTCCTAATCATTTAAAATGACCAAATAACAAAATTCCAAAAGAATTATTCCAAGGTACGCCAAGCAAGCGAAATATGTTGACATTACATGGAAGCTTTTGTTATATAAATCAATGATCTTCACCATTATCCAACATCTCAACCCATTCACGGGACCTATCATTATCAAAATCAGCATGAGATCCATAATATAAATAGAAACAAATGATCTTCCCATAACCAACTAGGCTCACTTTTGTAACATCAATTTCTACATCTTGCAGTAAGTGTTAGATTAGTTTACAAATAGAATTTTTCAAGAAATCTAATTCAATGTGCTCTTCATTTAAGCCCTTCTAATGTTTATGGTATGGTAAATATTCAAAGAAAACTACTCAACATATTCCTAATACCAAATTCAAACATGGGTACGAAACATTAACATCGTAAGTTTCAAGAAGCCATGTCAAATTCAGACATTGAGAAAACTAGCTATATGCACTATTGGAAAGTGTAACTAGGCACGGTCTTCATATTGACTATGCAAATATGTATTTATATAATGAAGAAGGCAAAGATAATAAAATGTATTTTTTTTATGCTTTCTTCATGGGTTTCATGAGCAAGTTTTTTATCATAGGTCAAAAGACTTCTTCTTGATGTCTTTTAGGGATTTTTCATCATGTCATAAAAGTACTAATTAAGAGTCATGTATATGAAGTGTCTAGAAAAACAAGTATGCTCCAATACCTTGTCATATAATCTTGAATATATAGCTCCATATAATTCTCAATATCAGCGTTGAATATCTCCTCTAGACAGTCTATGAAGTAGTGGACAAGTCGGCCTACAAATTTTTGGACAAGTTGGCCTACAAACAGTTGGAAGGGTCAACCTAAAATAGAGGAAGATTACACTATATAAAGAAAATATCTGCGGCTCATTTAGGTAGAAAAGTGCAGACAAGTCTGAGATAGAACAACGAGGAATAATCTGAGTTTTTCAGATAAGCTTCAAGTGGAATAAATTGTGGATGTCTCTGAGATACAAAAACATGAAGAAGTCTGAGTTATTTGGTGATATAGATTGGAAGAAAGTGTGAAGAAGGATTGAATTAAATTATGAATATATGAATTTCAAGGTGAATTGAACTGTGAGATACATCATTGTGTTAAGGTGCTTTGAAGTGTGAGATATATCACTGTGTTAAGGTGCATTGAACTGCGAAATATATGATTGTACAAGGACTGCATATAAGTGCGGATAAGGGACTACACTCAAGCATAAAGTAAGGTTTGCGTTCAAGTAAGATTGTGATATAGTGCGGATTCAATATTGCATTCATATAGCCGGAGAAGAAAGAATATAAGTAGAGACCGGGATCTCTAATGTTAGGGCTGAAAGGTGCAAGATGATGCAATACGGCGCAAAAATAAGGATCATTTCAAGGAGTCAACGAAGAAGCAATGACAATGTATTGGAGGCATACATAGGTCAAGGGTTTGTGTCATGGTCATGGTACTTGTCAATTGAAAGCCTATAAGAAGAATTTCTTGTGGGTTTTCCTCTCCAAGAGGGAGAGGTTTTGGCCATGGCTTGAAAAGCCTAAATTTGTGCCTCTTGTGTTTTTTGTATTTGACTTGATGAAAGACATAATAAGCTAAGAAGAGAAGACATAAGTATACAAAGTAAGCTCACAAGTAATTATCAAGAAGAGAATTTTAATTAATCACCTCCCTACCTAATTCTCAACATGGTATCAGAGCTAAGGTGTTGAAGGCAAGGGCTACTTGACAAGGAGACACTCAAATCAAAGTCAAGGTCAAAGTTTGTGTTGGGAAGTCAAATCAGTTTGTAAGAATATTCTCAAGCCATCTCAAGAAGACCTTGAATCTCATTCAAAATATTCACTTATCAAGGAGATAATATTTGCCATCAAAGATATATATTGAAGGCATTGTTGGAAGAGTCATCATCTTTTTGAAGACATCCTTTATCATCAAGGAGATCCAAGGTCACCTTCATTGAAAAATTCAATCTAAGAAGGAGTTCCTATCTTCATCTTCATCATCAAGGAAACTACTAGAAGGAGGAAGTCACTCTATTCAAGTATCTATGACCTCATCTAAATCTGTCAAAATGGCTTATTGCAAAGAAAACAACAAATTGGTTGGGTCATCAAACTTTAATGCATGGAAGAAGAGGACAGATTTGAATCTAATTGAAGACGAAGTTATGGGCTACATCGAAGGATCTACAATTCAACCCTAAAAAAAATATGCTCCAGCTTCTGCCAAGTACATGAAAGGATAAATAAGAGCCTAAAGGATTCTCATAGAATTCATTAAGGACTCACTCATATCCTATGTATCAAAACTGAAAATTGCGAAAGAAATATATGAGAAACTGGTGGAGCTATTATCTGTAAGTACTGCAGGAGAATAAATCTCTCTGAGATAAGAACTATATAAGATGAAATTTTCAAGAGAGAAAGGAATCACTTCATATTTTATGAGGATTTCTGAAATAAGAGACCAACTGCATGAATTGGGAGAAGTAATGTGTGATAATGAGATGACTAAATTTGTGTTGAATGCTCTACTAGAAGAATGGGGAAACTTCACTTCAAGTTTATACGGGAAGAAAGAAGCAACATCATTCAGGAATCTATGGTCTCTACGTAAAATAGAGGAAACAAGATTAAAATCCAAAGTTGATACATGATCAAATGAAGGGAATAAAGCCTTTGCAGCCATGTCCAAGAAGAAAGGAAGATTCGGAAAATTTGTTCCTTAGAATAAAAGAAGAAATATGGATAAAGTACGATGCTTTGGATGTAATGAACTTGGGCATTATAAAAAGGGATTGTTCTAAATCTGGGAAGGACAAGAGTAAAAAGGAAGAAGTTTGTGTCACAGATGAAAAAAAAGAACTTGATGCAAATAAATCTAAGAAAGAATAAGCGAGAGATCTCTATTATGATTAATATAATCTTCCTCTTTAAGTGATTTATGTTGGTTTTCAAATAGTATGATAGCAAGCAGTGTATATTAATAACATCATGATAGAAGCATGGAAGGAGCATTTGAAGAAGTAGCTCCTAGAAACCTCACTGATATCTATATTGTTGGAAGGAAGTCATCAAGATCAAGGGCCATCATTCAATAAGCGATATGGAAACAGGTGTTGACATTTTCTAATGGAGTTCTCTATGAATTCACTGGTTAGAAAGAAAGCAAAAGGTTTCATCAAGAATTCTATGTTACAAAATTCCGATATTAGAATATGATGACATATTGATGATGCAGGTCAAGGAAATGAAGTTCTTCACTCTAGTAAAATTGTTGCAGGATGACTCAAAAGGAAAAATATGAGGTACATATATCTATGTGCTGACACTGGATGTTGAGAATTAAGTCATATGGTTGCAGGTAATGAACTTTTATCTTTAGAAGTATGATCTATGGAAGGAGGATCTCTTCTGGTGCACATGTTTCTACTAACATATGAAATTAAATATGTGCTCATATGGAATATGAAGTGGTTGTATACAATAAAGGAATTGGATACTGGAAGTTCCTGGGATGAAGTTATGGGGAGAAAGAATGGAAGAGATCATGAAGTGCAACCATGTAAAGAGGTGGTTATCATCCGGAAGCCAAGAAGATGTGACTAGGAGATCTCCTGGGAAGATATGTGGACTCTAGTAAAAGTATGGTAAAGAATAAGACCCTTGAAAAAAACATATCCTTAGGAGATGTGTCAATATGAATAAAATATGTTGATGCCTACAAGAAGATGTCATGATGAAAGATCATCACTGAGGTAACTTTTGATTTAAAATTTCTTATGTATATTTTTATCTGGATAAGCTTATGCAGGGCTGACAATCATGTGGAAGGATGTAAGATCCTTGGGAGATGGTTCAGAGGAAAGCAACATGGCATAAAGGTGGACCAGATGATAAGGACTGATGAATCACTTTCAGGTGGATGGCATGACTCATGGATGAAAGTGATGGATGATTTGTGCCCTATGAAGCCAAAAGTTGAAGACTCCTCAATATCGAAATCCATGACATCGAGAGGAGGAATTCTTCATGAGCAGTTGAGTGTCTCACCATTGTTGCTGTAGGTCCCTAGTTAAGAGGGAGCCTGATGATAAGTTTCTTACTTGGAAGAAACTTGAAGTATGTCCTTCCTGAGTTAAGACGAAGTGACGTATATGATTCTATAATACATGTGTCATGCACTAGACCAGGACTAATAGTCGTAAGACTTAGTGAAGGCCATGTGGAGAGAATGGATAAACACATCATTCTGGACTTCACCTGGAAGACAGAATGGAGGATTAGGTAATCATTTGGAATTCGATACTCTTTGAGAATGTGATAGGGCATTCAAGATAAGAGTAGTCAAGGGCCGATATTCTTTGAGGGTTGGATATCCAAGAGAAGAATAGTCCAAGAAGGTCATACTCTGGGATCACATGGGTAGAGTATGTACCTTGGAGAGACAATGACTATGGTGTCTATAATTCATGTGTCTCGCTAGCATTGTAGCCCATTGTCTCGTTGAGAGATGGGGATGTTAGTCAAGGCCTTGCACTAGGACAATGTTGGTTGATATGAGATGTGATTACCAATCATATTCTTCTTATGAGATTCTTCAGACTGAAAGTGACCATGTACCGTTATGAATACCTCCCTAGTTAAGACAGAGTGTTGGAAAGTGTAACTAGGCTCGGTCTTCATATTGACTATGTAATTATGTATTTATGTAATGAAGAAGGAAAAGATAATAAAATGTATTTTTTTTATGCTTGCTTCATGGGTTTCATGAGCAAGGTTTTTATTATAGGTCAAAAAAATTATTGATGTCTTTTAGGGATTTTTTATCATGTCATAAATGTATCAATTAAGAGTCATGTATATGAAGATTCTAGACAAAGAAGTATGCTCCAATACCTTGTCATATAAAATTGAAGATATAACTCCATATAATGCTCAATATCAACGTTGAATATCTCCTCTAGACAGTTTATGATGTAGTGGACAAGTCATCCTGCATACTCCTGGACAAGTCGGCCTACAAACGGTTGGAAGGGTCGGCCTAAAACAGAGGAAGAGTACACTATATAAAGAAAAGATCTTTGGTGCATTTAGGCAGAAAAGTGCGAACAAGTTTGAGATAGGACAACGAGGAATAATCTGAGTTTTTCAGATAAGATTCAAGTAGAAGAAATTGTGGATGTCTCTGAGATACAATAGCATGAAGAAGCTTGATTTCTTCGGTGATACAGATTGGAAGAAAGCCTGAAGAAGTGTTGAATTAAAATGAAGTATGAATATATGATTTTCAAGGTGCATTGAAGTGCGAAATATATGATTGTACAAGGACTGCAGATAAGTTTGGATAAGGGACTACACTCAAACATAAATTAAGGTATGCGTTCAAGTAAGACTGTGATATAGTGTGGATTCGGGAATGCATTCATATAGCCGGAGAAGAAATAATATAATTAGAGACCGAGATCTATAATGTTAGTGCTAAAAGGTGCAAGGCAGTGCAGTATGGTGAATAAAGAAGGATCAGCTCAAGGAGTCAACAAAGAAGAAGTGACAAGGTATTGGAGGCATACATAGGTCAAGGATCTGTTTCATGGTCATGGTACTTGTCAATTGAAAGTCTATAAGAAGATTTTCTTGTGGATTTTCCTCTCCAAGAGGGAGAGGTTTTGGCCCTGGCTTGAAATGCCTAAATCTATGTCTCTTGTGTTTTTGGTAATTGACTTGATGAAAATACATAATAAGCTAAGAAGAGAAGACATAAGTATACAAAGTAACCTCACAAGTAATTATCAAGAAGAGAGTTTGAATTAATAACCGCCCTACCTAATTCTCAACATGCAAGAGGGAGAAAAAACAAACAGCTTGTCGACCCAAAATTTGTTCTTCTTTAATAGCATGCACATCTTATCAATAGTTCAAGAAAGTAAAAATTGTTTTTCATTTAGCTAAACAATACAAGTAGAAGAGCAGTATCACTTCAAAAAAACATCAATACTAGATAACAATTCATACAAAATCTATATATTTGTAACTAACACAAATTAATTAAAAATATATCATCCACCAAAATTCCTACTGTGCCACTAAATATCCAATCCAACTACATTAGGATCATAGATGATATTAAATGAAATTTATAAAAGCATTGGAGAAGTTTCTTTCCTGGATAAATAAAACTACAAAAAAAATTGCATAGAACTGTAAGATATAAACAACTTCATACAAGATTATACATGAAGTAGAATCTAATCATACAAGCAGACCGTAAACCTGATTCATATAAGATATTAAATATACAAGCAAAGCATCAATAAACCAAACCAAATAGTAGAACATATATTCTTCACCTTTTCAAATAAGTACAAAATAGAAATGGCAGGAAACTGGACCAACCTCTCTATCACATGCATGATTTAAGTCTTATAATCTCCCATAAGATTCCCTGTAACCATCATTACAGTCTCCACATAATCAACAATGCAATTTTTTTGTATAAATCATTAAGCTTCTCTGGAACAGTGTTGCTTGTATTGTCTGTGACACTAGTGCCAATCTCATTAATTGTAGGTTCTTGACCATTGTCAGGCCCAATATGTCTTTCCCTTAGTTTATTTTCTAAGTCTATGCTAAAGGGACCTCTATTCTCCATAAATAAAAGTGAGCCATTGGTTCTGCATGACTTTTATTGGTTTCTTCCTACTAACACGAGTTTATCTTCCTGGTTTCTTCCTGTCAAGTTTCGTTGTTCAACTTCAATGATACAATAATTTTCAGGGCACTTTCTTCATAACTATTAAGACCTTCAGGAGCGAAATATGCATATTTACTTTTGGCTTGTCTCCACTATGTTTGACTTGATGTTTGTAGATTATCCCCCTTATACATAGACTGCCCATTGAGACCAACTTTATCCTGGTAGGTGAGGTAGATCCTAATCAAGATCTACCTCATCCACAATGATGCCAGAGAATATCCTCCTATTGAACTGGGACAAACTTGATTCACCATGGAAAAATTCTTATGTCATCCACAAATGAAACTTCAAATATTGCCCAATTAGGAATAACATTATTCAATTTCCAATTTTCTTTCTTTGGTTGGGAAGCTACCTTTTGAGGGCAGCTAAATATGGACTCTATTACAAATACCATGTTTAGCATAGTGCCAATTTGGGCTTCATTCCCTCTGTTACTAGCATTTTAAACAAAAGGTAGTTAGCCTGTACAAGAATGCATAGGATGCTGAAATGGATTTCCTGGATGACAATCTAGGGAAAGACGTACTAGCACGATTCATGACAAACATTTCTTCAAATGGAGAATTCTTCACAGATTCCAATGGTAAATTATATCTGAGTGTTGGAAGATTGCTTTGGAAAGGATAGAGTTATTAGAAGTCACTTGAAATCTGGTAGAAATCTGGATTCATTGATATTGACAAAAAGCACCAAGATGCTTAGCTTGCTTTGTTAGCAGATCTATCACTGACTCACGAGGAGAACAGAACATTGTTGTTGTTGTCTTTGGTTATCCTAGGTTGTCTCAACTTGATAAACAAGTCACAAAAGCATAGGTTGTTGTTGTTGTTGCTACTAAAGAGGCAACAGAACTTGTCTCAGAGGAGCTAGCTCCTATCAAAGCAGAATCATTGGCCAAAACTACAGTTGCAACACATGCTGCTCTAGAAGCCCAAGTGGGAGATTTAAAAGACGATCTCATAAAAGATGACTTCGCTATTGTATATCATCTTTTGGATGAGAAGATGGATAGTGGATTTCCTTTAACTAAACAACCTAATATTTTGAATCATATAATTGCACCACCAAATATGTCAGTAGAATGTTTAAGTGTTGTGATTGGGGGTTCTTCAAGTGTGAGTAATACTCTTCCACGTGTCATTGCATCTCATGTTCCATGGCATGCAAGTGACCTAAAACACTCAAATAATGAAGTTTATGATGTCATTATCAACAAGGTTGGATTTCTTTTTAAGTGTGAAGTTTTTGGTGAGGTGTAAGTGAATACCCGACTTTTTGGTATACCAGATTTAATACCAATCCTTCTATTATTAATGATGTGAAGTTTAAAATATTTAATTCCAATCCTACTATTATTAATGATGTGAGATTTCACCTATGTATTCATTATCAAGCATGGGAAACTCACCAATTTTTATTCTTGGTGCCACTTAATGGGGAGTTACAGGATTATGTATTCGTTCTCAGCCATGGGAAACTCACCAAGTTTTATTATTGGTGCCACTTAATGGGGGAGATACAGGATTATGTAAGAATATCCTTCAAGTGTATCCAAAAAAAATGAGCCAGCCACGTTATAGTTATCTCTGTCAAAGGTCAGGAAAGATACATCTGCTAACTTGTATCTATAATATTGAAGTCTCTAGAGTTCAATATATAGGGAGTGTTACACACAGTACAAAAAGAAGCAGAAAATGCTTGAAAAACATTACTGGCTTTCAAGCACAAGTTTCTTATTCAGATAAGGAGAGGTTGTTTTTCCAAATATTTCTTCCTCTGAAGCTGTTGTTTCAAATTATTTTGACTTCCCAGCTTCAATTTTCTCCAAGAAAAGGGTTAGCCGTTGGGTTAGAAAGTTCGTGGCTCCCCGAATGGAGGAGATTTATGAGACATCCAGTCAGTTTTTTGAGGGTTTTCTGCCATGAAATGTGCATTGTTGAAGAATTTTGGGGTTTGAGAATCAATTCAGAAATTAGAGAGCTGCATAGAGTGGAGCCGACAAAGATGAATTATTGAGTGCTAGAAGAGAAGATCAGGATGAAATGGGCCAGAATAAATGTGAGAACATAAATGGCGTGTTTCGATCACTATCCCAAAACTTTTCTGATTTTTGCTACATAAAAACTAGATGGCAATGTGAATGCACAGGATCTAAGGTTACAAAGATTCAGTGATGGGAGTAAAGAAGGAATTTTGGTGTGGATGATTTGGAGAGAAGTTGAAGGGACAGCCCTGGTCACACTGCAATAGCAAGAGGACAAAATAAATTCATTTGAGACCATGAGCATGCTATTGCTGCAGCTAAAGAATGGGATGAAAACTGGAGAGAGAACAAAAAGGAAACTGATAGGATCCATCACTTCCCCCACAATTAAATGTTCAAATATCTCGCCAAAAATTCAAAGTAAGTTTTGGCCGCGAGCCCTGGCACCTTGTCTATTAAAGCTAACTGATAACACTGTCGTTGGTGCAGACTTTCGCCCTTATTATCTAGAAGCCTTCTTTTTAAAAACAATCATGAGCATATGAATTATAGGTGTCTATTGGTTGATCCCGCTGCAATCAGTCACAAAGCCATTCCTACAGCTAGTTGGACCAAAAATCTCGGACATGTGGACACATGGATGCGATTAAAGTTGGATGTTACATTTTTAATTTAAAGAGTGGGACCAGATCCTTCAATAGATGTTGAGATTGCTTTCGAAAATTAATTATGTATAAATCCCTAATGTTATAATTGGGCGGATCAAACCCCTCCAAGGTGGATTATCATTTGAACATTGTATAGGTGCCTTTGTCCACTAACATTATTATTATTTAGGTACACTAGATCTAATCTTTTTAGACTAGGTTCAAGGACCTCCCTAAATAATATTATTTTGTTGCATAGGTAAATTCCTTTCCTCATCTATAGGATGGTGTTCCTCATTTGTAAGCATGGTTGGATAAAGAGAGCATTCCTCTCCCGATATTTTAATAAAAATATTCCTGGTGCCATTGCTGTTTCAGGTTTATTCTGTGATGCATGTTTCAATCTTGTATGCTTTTCTTCTTGGTTCTGTATGCAGCATTTTCAAGTGACAAATTATATATGATTCAAGAATGCCAAAAGACATAGTGAGATCAACCCACCAAGGGACAACAGTCACGTGGAAGGGGTCATCACAGATATTGGTATTCATGGCCCCTCAGTTGGCGTGAAGTAGCTGTTGAGACCATTTCTTACAGAGGCATACCTAATTCACCAAAATAAACCCATATTCGTTGATGGATCTGAATTTCTTAATTTCTAAAGTGGATGACTCAAGACTGCCAGAGAGAAGGTTGCAAAAATACAAACTGCTTGGTGCAAGTGGGCAACACTTCGGCTGTGTAGTGCAGGGCTTAGAAAGCTCCTCACGCATAAGAAAAAACGGGAAAAAGATTTTTGCAAAAGGACCCTTTGTGTTCCCTATCCGAGCTAGGGTGGCTGGAGCTAAGTATTCTTCACACTGCACAGTGGGCATTTCTGGCACAACAGAACAAGTGGAATTTATTACTTGATGTATCTTCTTTGGGACAAGAGAATATGTCTCTCTTTAAGCCAGATTTTATTATCATATCCTTCTACAAGGAGGAAGATGGAAGCCTTTCCACAAGATTGAGTTTTGTTTCAAGGAAACCAACCGGGGGAAAAATTGTCGAACATTCTCATGGAATTCATAATACGGGAAGGGTTGACCCATGGGCAGAAGGTGGAACTCATGATTTGGGTCCACATATGCATCATTCTTCTAGTTATTACAGCAACCATGTTGGGTCCAAACCCCTGGTTTCTGTAAATGCCATTGCTACTGCCAAGGTTGAAAGAAGTAGCTTTGTTGTTCCCATGCATAGTACTGTAACAAAGATGATCTTGCAGCATCTGAATTTGCAATTGCTTGAGGGCGGGCAATGTGATTGGTTTCAGTGGTAAAAGATTACACCCTAGCCAATCCCTTCTTTCTATTCTATTTAATATAAATTCTGAAACATCACTCATTTCTACTACCAAGGTTGAAAGAAGTTGCTTTTTTATTCCCGTGCATGGTACTGTAAAAAAGATGATCTTGCAGCACCAGAATTTGCAATTGCTTGATGGCAGGCAATGTGATTGGGTTCAATGGTAAAAGATTCCACCCTAGCCAATCCCTTCTTTCTATTCTGTTTAACATAACTTCTGAAACATCACTCATTTGTTTGTGCCAGGCAATAGTTTCTAATGATGTAAATCTACGGCAGTGAGGTTCTGTGCCATTGTTTGAGAAGAGAAGGTTTGTTGGAATAGTGTCTCACTCTATGACACTCACTAAGGAGGTTCTATGGCAGCGTATTAACTTTAAGGCTTGACCTAGGAAGGGGATTACCCCTGTAACTTTCCTCAAAGTAATCTGACGACAGCGTCTATCTTAAGGCACATCTACTGACAGCACAACACTTTTGAAGCAGCAAAGTTCCATGTGCTAGTTTTGAGGCACTTATCTGAGCAAGAAAATACCCCTGAATCTCGATCTAAGGCTACGAACCATCTTGAGGGCATTTCCTATGGCAGCGTAATTCTATGGCACAGGATCGTTTGATGCTTGGTTCAGGGCAGCGAGGGTTTGAGTTAGCCATTCTGTGGCTGCGACCACATCTGAATACTTTCTTATGGAAGCAGCCCCTATCTAAGGCAACATCTATGATCTAGTGCAATGGAGTGGAGTCTCGGCAGCAACGAGATGAGAAAGGTGAGCTGGAGTAGCGGTGTCCCAATCCAGGCAGCAGCGAAGGCCATAGGGCATCTATGGGCATCAACAAGGCCTATTAGGGCAGCAACGAGGCCTGTTAGGGCTCTCTGATGATCACAAGGCAGCAGAGTTGTGAAGGAAAATTGAGAAGTGGCAGAAAGATCTTGTAAGCTGGTTAGTTGTGTTGCTGACAGGATAATTCATATTGTAATATTTGTAAAAAGGTCCTACTGTTTCTAAATTGTTGAGCATTGTACTGCAAATTATGCTAGTGTAACATCCCTAGGAGTGAGACTATGAAATTGTAACTTCCTATGTACTGTTGGTATTGTTGAAAAATCATCTAATTGTTTACATCGTTGTGCAATCAGTGGCATCTCTATGAATTGAAAAGGGATGTTGTGATAGTGGTAAAAAATTTTCATATGCTCTTTTAACACCAAGGGATATTACATTCAAGTCTTGACAAAAATATGCATACCACCATGCAGACAAAGAACAAGGCAGAGGGTTGATTATTTCGTAATAAATCAGCAAATGTCCTTCCATCTTAAAGTTGTTTCCCACCAAATATCAACCTCTGCTGATTTGTAGGAATTCTCTTTTATCCTGAATCTTAGTTTTCACATTGTCAATTCAATCAAAGCTCTCAAAATCAAGAGTAATAGTCTTACAAGTTTACATCTTCATGGAGATATGTATATCCCATTGGAGATGAGGGACAAGAAGCAAGGTAGATACTTCTGAATATTATAATCACCCAAAGTCATATCATAATCAAAACTTTTTCCAGCAAAGAAACATTTTTAATGACCTAGAGGAATTCCTTACTTGTCTTGAATTTTAGCCCCATCATAAATGAGATAAGTACTTTATAACTGTTTTCCTTGATTATCAATATTTTTCTATTAAATAGCCTCTTGTTTTTGTTTCTTTTGTTGGGTTATTTCTTCCGTGGCTTCCTAATGATGTTTGCAAGTACATCGTAAAGGCTTCCGAGACTCTGGTGGTAGATGAAAGCATTGGGAAGAATGAAGCAAAGTTTGTGGCAAGAGGATTATCCCAGATCAATAATTTAGAAGAAGAAAATTGTACTGACATCTATAATTGTACCTAATCACTAGAAGAGCTCCTAGTTCAGAGGGAGCAGGCAAGCCAGCAAGCTTGGAGGATGTAATGATAAAGGAAATTGTGTCAAAGAGAAGTCAATGGTGACTTCCAAGTGGATCTACGAGATCCCAGTTGCCCTTTTGTTGTCTCCCTATTGGCCTTCCTCACCTCCAAGCTCATTTGACAACCTATTAAAATGTCATCCATATTATGCTTCAGCATAGAGGGAAGATATTTCAATAATTCATGTATCTTTGATTGTGAGTCATACACAATCATAAAACCCTATTCCCTCATGCACTAAAATAAGTATGGCTCTGGGGGAATTTCTGATACATAAATGGTAGGCATATGGCTCTTCCCTCTAGATAAGACAGATCTTTTGTGGAATTAAAATATTTTTTTTTGTCTCTACAATCACAGCCACACTGACATCAAAATTCATAATGTGAATTCATAGACACAAAAGAAAGGATATGCTTCTGATTTGGTTCAATGCTTGGTTTACTGGTTTGCAAAGCCAATTAAATAAACATAACTTTGTTTATACAAATTCAACCAAGCACTCCAAACCTATTTATTAGCTGATTCTATATTCTTCTATTTAAATGTGCCTACAAAACACTTAAACAAATTGTAAATCTACCCATTCACATGGTAAACAATTAATGAATAGATGCACCAAACTCCATATATGTTATTGGCATCACAGTGGCCAACAATGTTAGATACCTATGTTTATGAATTGATACATAAGTGGCAGTACGTGATAACATTTCTACGCATTCAAGATTGTAGCCAGCCAAAAAATTGCCTACTAAATATGGTTGTCGGAATGACAAAGGATTAAACCCAAGAATTATATCAATAGCACATCCCAATCAAAATCTAATTGCAAGAAATAAGCAAATTGATTTACTCTTACTCTCTTATTTTCAATGTTCACCACAACACCGAGCCATTACCTAATAATATTTAATTATCTAAATTTAAGGTAACAAGCTAGCTAGACATCAAATTGGTGTATGAAACACCCTTGTTTGTGGAATAAGGGACCCCCACCACATAGGGATTTGGTAGCTTAGTCTAAACAAATGTTATTAGAATTGGACCTGTTGACCGCAAACGCTAGAACCCAGACCAAAACCAAACAAAAAACAAAAATGAAAGCAAATAAATAAATAAATAAATAAAGTATTCAAGTTCTGAAAAATATTTGTATTTATTCATGTGCATCTATGTGAATTCAAACCATTATACAGAAATATGTGAATTCTCTCATTTATATAGCAAGCAAGGGTCAGAGGAACTTAGCCCAAGTAGTATGGTTTACGATTTGTGTCCCAAGTAGTGTGGGTTCAAGTCTTCGGAGACATGTTGGCCTTTGTGCCATTTATGAAATATTGGTTCTACTAGGTGGAATAGTGGCAACCATTTCTACGAAGTGACTGATTGTGCCTAGTGGAATGTACTCATAACTGTTTAAAAAATATAACAAGCAAATGTGGAGTAACCAAAATAATTCCAATTGCAATTCATGCCTCACCCAACCAAAATAATGCCAATTGCAATTCATGCATGACCCAAAATACATCAACAAAGAGGCTCTAAATGACCTCTAGTGTCCAAAAATAGGATAGTGTTAATTAATAACTATAGTCTAGACTTTGGACTATACAATCCAATCTAATGTTGCACGACTCACACTTGTATAAGACTCGACCGAACATTGACTCGTCAACTCGTATAAGACTCGGGAACGACTTGTATAAAACTCGTATAAGACTCATCAAAATGCAAAAAAGAATTAAAATATGGTAAATTTTAAGCAGAAAAAAGAAACTAATGATAATTCCAGTCCTTATAAGTTATAAAAACCACAATATATGCGATAATTCATAACATCATCTCATATCTATAAAAGTACAACATAACATATTCGATTTTTGTAAGAAAAACATTTAGATACTGAATAAGAAAAGAAATCATGATTCCATAATTAAAATAAAAAATTTCAGCAAGTTCAAAATTCAAATACATATGTCATAAATGATAAATGATTGTCTCATAACAATATTGAGTTTCATCACTCATGGACGACCATGCCTATAATAAGCCCTTGTGGAGCTCATGATAGCATCGGAAGGCTCAAGAAACTATGAGGCAAGTGTTTTGGGAGTCTCCATTTGAGATGGCAAGCTATAGAGATCCTCAGTCTCTTCATCAAGCCAACTCGAATCAAGGGGCTCCTCCTCCACAACCTAATCAGACTCTAAATCAATAGTATCCAATAAAATTGGATCTGTATGCTTTGGTTTCACTTATTTTGTGAGCATTCGAAGGTTGTACTGGATGAAAACCAACTTCTCCAACCTCTCATGCCCCAGCCTATTTATCTTTTTGTTGTGGATGTGCTCAAACTCTAACAAATTGCGCTCGCAAGAAGAAGCACTACAGGGTTGAATCATAACTCTGAGGGTGAATTCTTGTAATTGTGGTGCCTCAGAGCCACAATCCATCCACCAATGAGCTGTAAAAAAATAACAACAAATATTATCAGTTTGCAATGCCAAACATATAAAAGAGAACTAGCAAAATTACAAGCTAAGTTCTAACAATTTGCACTTACAAGGCAATTTCTTGTCCTTGAGACGTTGGCTTGAGTTGATTCCAAACATGCCAGATGCTTCCTTGTACATATCTCGTTGTAGGTTGATTTTTTCTTGAATATCTACATCCAGGAACATCTTCTCAATGCATATCATGACACCTCTCATCACCTTGGGAGATATTTGAATGTTAGACCCCTCATTATAGAATAAGCTCGCATTGAGATATGTTCCTACCGCATGCAATGGTGAATGTAGTTTCTTGTCCCACCTGGAATCAATAATTTTCCATATAGGGAGATATTTAGATTCATCTCCCTTATAGAAAGTCTTGATGGCCTCTTAGGCCATATCCATGCCCTCATAAATATATCCCATTGGAGGTTTCTCTCCATCCATCAATCTCAATACTTTCACAAGGGGCTCAACGAAGCTGACAATCTCAGTGACTTTGTCCCAAAAACTATCACCAAAGACAAATGATTTCACAGACAATGCTTCTAGTTTTGTGCTATCTTTCCAAAATACCCATTGTTGGCTACAAAACATTCTTCACAAAGCTTCGTACTCATACAAAAGGCTTTGGAGGGAAAGAATGTTTGTAGCAAACCGTGTGACAGCTGGGTGACTAAGCTCACCCTGTGTGAATTTCATCATAAGGTTCAACACCCAAGCATGATTATAAATATACTTGATAATTTTCTTGCATTCTTGCACAACGTCCTGCACCCACTCCAACTTCCCAATTTCCTCTAGTATCAAGTCTATGCAATGGGCAGCACATGGAGTCCAAAAAAAGGTGGGATATTTGGCACAAAGCAACCTTCCAGCTACTACATAATTCGCTGCATTGTCCGTGATTACATGGACAATATTTGCAACCCCAACTTCCTCCACCACATCAGCCAATAATGTAAAAATTAAATGTGCATCTTTTACATTTTTAGATGCATCAATGGATTTTAGGAACATGGTTCCTTTAGGGAAAGCTACAACAAAATTTATTATTGCTCTCCCCCTTTGATTTGTCCACCCATCAGACATAATTGTACAACCTGTAATTTTTCATGAGCTTTTAATGCTCTCCAATTGTTCCTTGACACACTCAAGCTCCTCATCTAGCTCTTTCCCCCTAAGTGCATTATAAGATGGGGCTTTGTATCCAAGGCTAGCACTTGCAATGGCATCCACCATAGGCTAATAAAAATATGTCTTTGCATAGTTGAATGAAAGAATGTTATGGTACCAAAACCTCCTCACTGCCATATATGCCTCCTTCCTCTTCTTTTCATTAAGACTATCCAAGGTTGGTTGAGATCTTGGAGTTGTATGAGGAGTGAAGAAAGAAGAGGTTATACTCTTGTTTGCCACAACACTTGAAGAGGAGTTACCAATACTTGGACTTTGAATCTGTGTTTCACTTTGAGATGAAGATCTACCTATCCCAACAATCTCATCATTCCTTCTTGCCCTCTTAGAAGTTTCTTATTTAATGGCTTCCAAATCAGTTTCCGTTTCAGTAGTGACTTCATCAGGGCAATTTTGACAACATCCCACATCATTCCCAAGAATTCTAGCTAGGTGGTATTTTAGCCTGTTTATGCCTGCATGCATTGTGGCATTGCAATAATTGCACTTGACATGGTGGTCATTACCGGCAATGATTCGTTGACCATGTTCCCATGCCGGGTCACGAGAATTTCTAGCAATGTTGTGAAAATCGCGATTGGGAAAAATCAGCAAGGGTCAAAAAAATGAAAAAATCGTAAAAATCGGGGAAAAATCGGTAAAAATCGGCTAAAGATTGGAAACATTAATTTTTTTTTTTTTTTCCAAATTTTCAAGTATATAAAGCATCCACGATTTTTTATGACTTTTTGGCGTTTTTTACGGTTTTATCGCGATTTTTTAATTTTTCGGCGATTTAATCGTCATGTGGAAAAAACCACGATTTTTTCAAAAAATCGTGATTTAATCGCAATGTTTGCAACACTTCTTTCTAGAACCCTTTGGTGCCATGATGATGAAATCAGGAAGAAAAAAATTAAAGCTTTAAAATCTAATTGATATATATATATATATATATATATTTTTTTTTTTTTTTGGTTTTTAAATTTTTAAATTTTTTAAAATATACAAATTTTTTTGGCCCTGTGGCTGAGTTTCTCAGCCACATAGGGTCGTTGTGTGGTTGAGAAACTCAGCCACAGGGCCTGCGAGCTGAGGAGGCAACCTATAGGCCCTGTGGTTGAGTTTATCAGCCACACAGGGTCGCTTTGTGGCTGAGAAACTCAGCCACAAAGCCAAAAAAATGCAAATTGCAAGTGAAAAAAAAATTGAAATGATTACATAAAAAAAAAAAAAAAATACATGCGAGCAGCAAAACAATGAAACAAGGATCATGAAGCCTACTTGGATAGTGTGTTGCTACTGTGCCAGTGCTGTGACTCTACCTTGATGTTACAGTGTGCTGCTATTCCGCCAATGTTGCTACTCCCAAGAAAATAGAGGACTATACAACTTTCTAAACATCTGTTGCTTTCAAAATGTCCAGCTCTGCGTCGCCTGAAACCATATCCCTACTCCAAAAGCTAGGAGTAGATGATGGTCCCTGCATTTACCAGCATTCCATGATCATGAGCATTGAAAAAAAACCTTACCACTTTCTTGCCTATGCCCCTGAAAGGGAAAGAGGTTCTTATAAAGCATTTTATTCCCTCCAAATTCCCTTTTCTTGCACCTCATTTCCAAAAAAATAGAAAAAAAAAAAAAAATACATGCGAGCAGCAAAACAATGAAACAAGGATCATGAAGCCTACTTGGATAGTGTGTTGCTACTGTGCCAGTGCTGTGACTCTACCTTGATGTTACAGTGTGCTGCTATTCCGCCAATGTTGCTACTCCCAAGAAAATAGAGGACTATACAACTTTCTAAACATCTGTTGCTTTCAAAATGTCCAGCTCTGCGTCGCCTGAAACCATATCCCTACTCCAAAAGCTAGGAGTAGATGATGGTCCCTGCATTTACCAGCATTCCATGATCATGAGCATTGAAAAAAAACCTTACCACTTTCTTGCCTATGCCCCTGAAAGGGAAAGAGGTTCTTATAAAGCATTTTATTCCCTCCAAATTCCCTTTTCTTGCACCTCATTTCCAAAAAAATAGAAAAATAAAAAAAAATTGAGAAAAATCCCAAAAAAATTTCTTTTTGTTGTGGCACGTGTCTTATAGGGGTCTGATATGGGTCCTATGAGAAGCCCGCATGTCTTATGCGGGTAAGCGAGTTTAATACAAGTTTGAGCGGGTAAGGGTAGAGAGTGTGGGTTCTATGTGAGTGACCTGGCTCACTATAGAACCCGCGAAGACCCGCGGGTCTTATACGAGTAGTGCTCCACTGATCTAATCATATGAGAGAATAATATGAATTCTCATCATCTACATCCTTAACATAACTAGACTCAAATATAGGATTCTAGCTTGATTCCCCTGACCCTAAAGGTATCCTTCCAACAACAGTGTTCAGATCCTTGAATCAGTGCCTAATCAGCCCAAGAAACTGTTGAGAAATTGGTAGGGCAGTGTTTAATTCAATTCTCTTACTTGATAACTGCTTGTGTTATACTTTCTATGATTCTATTGCTTAGATCTTATCTTCATTAGCTTATTATGTTCTTCATCAAGTCAGTTATCAAAATACAAGAGACACTGAATTTTGGCTCTTCAAGCTAGGCCAAAGCCTCTCCCTCTTGGAGAGGATAACCGAAAGTAATTCTTCTTCTAGATCTTCAATTGACAAGTACCGTGACCATGAAATAGACCCTTGACACTAGTATATCTCCAAATATCCTTGTCACATTTACTTTTTGCTCTTCTCGGCTTCTTGATCCTTCCTTCTTGCACTGTACTGCACCAGCACTAAGAAACTCAGTTCCTAGCCTTAATCGATGTACTTCCTTCTTATCCTTCTTTTCTCAGACCTCAGCCTCCAAGAGACTCTTTTTCTGCCTATTTACAACACCCCTTAGATATCACTAAGGCCTAAGACTAAGCCTTAGTAGTGAACTTTCTTCTTACTGCAGTCTCTTCTAGCTTCTCTGAAATGTGCAAGGTGTCAAAACAGAGATATGATAAGTCTTATCTCTTTTGAAGATTCACCTACCTCCTTGTTTTCTA
The DNA here is from genome assembly GCA_034641835.2 of Pinus albicaulis. Lineage (NCBI taxonomy): Eukaryota > Viridiplantae > Streptophyta > Pinopsida > Pinales > Pinaceae > Pinus > Pinus albicaulis. The sequence goes on along the minus strand of CM076574.1, from coordinate 781,363,573 downwards.
ACCTTCTCCTAAGCACTAGATACATTGAGTTTATGCGAAACAGTCCAAACATAAATAAATTTACTCTCGCTGAGTTATTTTATTACAGTTTTTTCCTTCGTGTCTATTTCAGATCAGACTTTGTCCTATTGTCATAGACTTCCTCTTTGCACTTCTCCTCGCTTCATCTATTGCAGACCCATCTAAGATTGATATTTTCCATAAGGCCGAGTCACTCTATATATATAGTGAGTGTCTCTAGCTATTGGGCCGACTTCAAGATAGGAAGGTAGGTCGACATCCTCAAGGTGATATTTCCAATATGTTTCAGGCCGACTTCAAGAGGTTTGGCGACAATATCTTTGGAGTATACTTTTACATCAATAACATGTCTTTACAAGTGTAACAATTCTTCATATACATTACTCTTATATATATATATATATATATATATATATATATATATATATATATATATATATATTTGTGTGTGTGTGTGTGTGACAAGATGAAAAACCCCTAAAGACATCAAGAATAAGTCTTTGACCTATAATAAAAACCTCCTTGCTCATAAAACCCATGAGGAAAGCATTACAAAATACATTTTATTATCTTTGTCTTCTTCATTACATAAATTCATAATTACAAGTCATTATGAAGATCGAACCTAGTTACACTTTCCAACACTCCTTCTTAACTAGGGAGGTATTCATAATGGTACATGGTCACTTTCAATCTGAAGAATCTCATGAGAAGAATTTGATTGGTAATCCATCTGTTATAGCATCATATTATCCAGCATTGTCACAGTGCAAGGCCTTGACTAACAACTCCATCTCTCCAAGAGCTACAATGCTAGTGAGACCAATGATTATAGACACCTTTAACATTGTCTCCAAGGCACATACTCCACCCAGGTGTTCATTGAGTATGACCTTAAAGGAATATTCTTATTAGGATAGCTAATCCTCGAAGAATATCCATCCTTTCACGACTACTCTTATGAAACGTCTTATCACATTCTAAAATAGTATCGGATGCCATATGATTACCCAATCCTGAATTTTTTCTTCTAGGTGAAGACCAGAATGATGTGTATATTTCTCCCTCTTAACTAGGGAGGACATATTCCAAAGAGGAATAAAGTTATACAAAGAATGTACCTAAGATTTATTTTTGGCTTAGGAATTACGGAGTTTATTCCAAGTAAGAAACTTATTACCAGGCTCCCTCTTAATTAGGGACCTATATAAACAATGATGGAAACATCCAATTGCTCATGAAGCACTCCTTCCGTTGATATCATGAATTGAGGAGCCTTCAATTTTGGTATCTCTTCATAGGGCACAGATCATCCATCACTTTCATCCATGATTCATGCCTTCTATCAAAAAGTGATCCATCAGTCTTTTCATCTGATCTAGCTTTATGTTATGCTGATTCCCTTTTGACCATATTTCTTTCGAGGATCTTTCATCCTGTCATATGGTTATCAATTGTGGAAGACATATAATTCCATTTGGAAGCCCTGCATAAGCTCATCAGATATTTATTGATAATAGATATGAACTTTTAAATCAAAAGTTACCTTAGTGATGATCCCTCACCATGACATCTTCTTGTAGGCATCGACATCCTTTGTTTACAGATTGACACATCTCCTAAAGATATGTATCATCAAGGGTCTCTATCTTTTCCAAACTTCTATCAGAGTCCACATATCTTCCCAGGAGATCTCCTAGTCAACTCTTATTCCTTGGGGGTTGAATGCCTTTTACTATAGTTGCACTTCTTACAATCTCTTCCTTCCACACAATTTTGTTCCCAGGAGCTTCCAATTAGAGTTCCTTAATAGTTGCCAATCATCTCATACTTCATATGAGAATATATTATGTTGATTTCATCTAGTGTGAACCATGCCTTTTGGCATCCTTTTAGTGGATGAGATTCCTTTCCTTTGATCATGCTTCTCAAAATAGTAGTGATCAATGTTACCTGCAACCATACTGTAAAGATCCATTTCGACCTAAAAGGGACATAAGGATATTAGCATGCGTACGAAGCTTGCATATCATAGCTACATATGCAAGCATCAGATGCACTACGTTAGTATATATATATATATATATATATATATATTAACAATTGTGAAAAGTCTAATTATTGAAATACAAAGTAAGATGCAAAATAATTGGTAACTATAACATTATATTAATTAATATATAAACTATAACATGTTATTGTTAATAATTAAAGCATAAGATAAAATTATACATTTTTGGAATCAAGAAAATAAGATTATGTCAAAAGGGGGCCAATGTATATAATTAAAAGGCATATATGATATAACGTAGAGATTAAATAATAAAATATAAAGTAAATTAAAACAAGTTAAATTAAAGTATAAACTTAGATAAAACTATGAATAAAAATTAAAATAAAACATTGTAAATATGAATCTAAAGGTACATTTTGAAGGGATTTTGCGACAACCTCTAAAGTGTCATGGGAGGCAGATGACAGAGCTGGTCCTTCACATGCTGAAGGAAAAAAAGGACAACAAACCCAGAAAAGGATGAAGACGGTGGGATAGAAGGTATAAGGAGAAGGGAATGGACAAAGAGCAGGGACAAAATTTTGGGTGGAGAAATTGAAGGGAGCAGAGGGAATTTTGATAGTAATACTGAGATAGAGTCTTGTTTGTTCTTAGAATTCTGGGCACAAGATCACCTTCTGGGTTTGGTGACCGTACAAGAAGACCCCAAATAAGCTAAGAGGTAAGGTTGGTTTGAGTGACTGCAGTATCAGGAACTGCTACAAATGATTAACATGTATTCTACTAAAATTTTCTTTGAAATTCTAGTTCTAAATGTTAAAATTAGGGTTTTTATATTGTCTGGTTAAATTGTAGAATTTGGACATCACATCTGGTATCAGAGCCAGTTCAACTCTGTCGAACCTGAGGGCTTCTCTTTAAAGAAAATAAAGGAATGGTGGTCACCATATTTAAGAATTGATAAATTTCTTGTCTCATAATTTTGTAATAAATTACTTATTTAACTCAGGTCGACATTTAGAGCTTATTTGTACCCTAAAATTTTAAATTGTGCTTTCCCTTTTGAAGGGAGAAAAGATGGAGACATGACATCCACTTCATTTTCAATTTTAGTTGTTACATCTCCCATAAATGGAATTTCCAATTACGGGCAGTGCCGACATGAAAAATGAAATGACCTCAATAGGGTTGAGAACTGTCTGATATCCATCTTAGAAGTGGTATTTCGAATCAAATATTAATGTGTTCATAACGAATTGGACCTCTGCCACAAATCATTAATAAATAATCTTGAGTAAATTTTCTAGGGGCAGCCATAGGATTATATATATATATATAGTTGCAAAGAAATAAACTATCACAACAAACACGTAATTTCAAATTGAAAATAACCCATATAGAAATATACAATTCAAATAAGTGATCCTAAGTTTTAGAAATATTTAAAATACCAAAATTTATCTATGTCAAAGCCTCGTTCAACAGGGCCACCTTCCAAGTTAGGGGTCCGCGTACAAGATACCAATCTATAGCGAATTACCAAGCACTCAATGTATCAAACCAAGTTCAAGCCAGCGCATAAAATGACAAGGTAAGGAAGGGCCCACGAGAAGCATGGAAAACTTTCTTATATGTAATTGAAATCTTTTCATAAAAAAAACAACAAAACAAAAAATTGTAGAAGTAAGCTTTATTAGTTCGGCTACCTCGTAAAATATGAGGAATAAATGAGGAATAAACATGTTTTAACCCAATATAAAGATTAATTGTATATATATATATATAAACCACAAATCGAATCATCGGTATTTTGGTAAGAAGTTATGAAAGATTTCCTGGTCATCGTCAACGTATAGAAATCATTAAAATTTTAATGGCTAATGGAAAATAAATGGTCTTAAGTCATTTTGTTGCTTTCACTAGGTTGTCAGAATTTTAGCTAACTTTTCTCAGCTGTTCAAAAATTTTCATTATTATTATTATTATAAATAAATTTTCTCTTGAATCTAAGTTATTATTATTTTTCATTGTGAATGCATAGAAAATATACTTCCTGAAGAAATGAAATATAGAGTGCCCACCTTGAATTATATAAGAATTAAAGATCACTTAAAAGTTTAAATAATATTAAAACAACATTTATTAGTATTTTCACACTTAAATTATTATTATATGTTAGCTTAAAAAAAAACACTATTTTAACATGTTTGAACAAGAACATTTAGGTATCAACACTGTTACCGTATTTTTTGATTGTTTGTATGAGTATAATTATTAAATGTGAATGTAGAAATGTTGATGTTTACTTCTCATACAAAGGAAATCATAATTGAGATTATAGTTGAACTGTCTATTTTGTATTAAAGGAAAAGAGTTATACTAGATTTTCCTTTAACATATTATTATTGTATCTTATAGGTTCTTAGTTAGTATTTACAATTTATACATACTTATAAGGTTAGTAAGTGAATTAATCATGTCATTAAAGAAGACATATAATATTAATAACCACTTTTAGTATTAGGAAACACTAGGCGAATATTACAAAATAACATTATGGTCTATGAAGACCCGTGCATTTTGGTAAGAATTATTTTGCATCAGAATATATTGATATGCATTACGACAAGGAGGTAGCGATACCAACCTCCTTGACCTCATTATCAGTAAGACCTGCCTACAGGTAATAATAGCAACAAAAAAAACTATACCCGTATGTGAGCTTGAATTTATGAAATTATATTTATCAAATCTAAAAATTATACTTTGGATTCTTGCACTTCAGTTTCTCCTAAATAATATTATGTAACCAGGAAAAGTCACGATAGTAAGGACATATCAACGACGATCGTGCTATCGGGTTGCATCGCCATCTCTAACGCCACCACCATCATCATCACCATCACCATCACCATCGCCACCACTGAGATCATCATCAACACCAGTTGCTACAGCGCCTGAGCTAACCACTGTAATGCGCTCATTAGAAGCCATTCTAGAAACATTAAAAGGGTCGCAACCAGCCAATACCAAGGAAGAGCGACCCCATATTGAGGAAGCACACTTAGAAAATCCCAAATATTGTTATTGTAAACCACCAAAGGAAGATATTTATAGGGAACTACAAAATATTAAACTCCCTGAATTTTCAGGAGGGCGAATTGGAGAACGTGCTGAAGCATGGTTAGAAGGAATGATAAGATGCTTCGCACTAAGAGAATACCCTTTGGCCTCTAAAACAAATATTTCTATATTTCAGCTCAGAGAGAGTGCTTTGATTTGGTGGGGAAACCTAGAAAAGAAATTACATCTTACATCAGATAACGTTCCTTGGGAGTTGTTCGAGGAAAGATTTCATGCAAAATTATTACCACCTTTCTTTCAAGAGCAGCAAGTTAGAGCCTTCCATATGTTAGGTCAAGGTAATAAGACAATGGAATAATATGAGATAAGGTTTATGGAATTTGAGAAATATGTTCCTTATTTAGATACTAATGAACATCAAGCCGAGAGTTTCATTTATGGACTAAATCCTTGAATCAGGGCCATGGTTAGAATGTGGAAGTTGTCATCAGTAGCAGAGGCAGTTGAATGTGCACGATATGTAGAGGAGAATTTAGGGATCAAAAGAGATATCAAGACAACAGAAACACCATAGCCAAGATTTCCAGGAAAGACTCCCCGGAACTTCTTCAGGGGAAGCAGCTCGATACCCCCTCCTTATGGTAATAGATTTACCCTAAGAGGAGTAGGAGAAAGATCTCCCATGACCATTAATACTATGGCTGTCGAATCATCAAACACAATTTCATGGAAATATCTAGGAACTGTTAATAGAGGAAGAAACGGGAGAGGAAGTAGCACAAGAGGATGAAGCTCCCTGTCTAGAAATTGACAATCTGACGCAAGAGGACCATCCCAGGTTAATTATCAGGGATGTGGAGGGCCGCATTTTCAGCGTGATTATCCGGCAGTCTCGTCAAATGTAATGCAAATATCAAGAAAAGAACCATAATCAAATAACCAAGGCAATCATAGAATCCATGTTGTAGTCAACAATAACCAGGTAGCACATCAATCCATTGTAGTGGAATCCTCAGGTACTATCAATGGAATAAACCTCAAAATTTTATTTGATACTGGTGCTACTGATAGTTTTATTTCATCATATGCATTAAATAAATGTGGGTTGGCAACCTGCAAGAAAAACGGTTTCATACAAGTAGAAATGGCTTCGGGAGAAATTCAATCTATAGATTTAAGTGTTGAGGAATGCAAAGTTGATCTAGGAGTATGTCCGACCAAGTTAAAAGTATATGTCACAGCCCTAGGAACTTACGACCTTGTGATAGGAATGGATTGGTTAGAATCTCATCAAGCATGGGTAGACTGTTACGGGAAAATAATACTTTGTGTGAATGATGAAGGAGAGACAATACAAATCCAAGCTATTAAGAGAAAAGTATCTTTACACTTTATTTCAGCAATGCAAATGAAACGTTGTTTAAGAAAAGGTTGTCAGGTTTATGAAATTCAAGAAGCAAGGAGAAAGGACTATCCTTAGAACAATATCCGGTGTTATCCGAATTTTCAGATGTTTTTCCAAAGGAACTACCAGGATTACCTCCTAAAAGAGAGTTGGATGTCACAATAGAATTAAATCTTGGTACGAAACCAATTTCTAAAACACCTTACAAAATGACAGCCCCAGAACTTCAAGAATTATAAATTCAGTTGAAGGAACTATTGGATATAGGGCATATTCAACCCATTATTTCACTTTGGGGTGCTCCTGTAATCTTTGTCAAGAAGAAGGATGGTTCCTTGTGATTGTGTATAGACTATCGAGATTTAAATCGAGCTACAATAAAGAATAGATATCCAATGCCTTGAATTGATGACCTTTTCGACCAAATGAAAGGAGGTTTTGTCTTTTCAAAGATTGATCTATGATCAGGTTATCAGCAGCTAAGGATTAAGGAAAGTGATGTTTCTAAGACTACATTCTGAACTCGTTTCGAGCATTATGAATTCATTGTGGTGCCATGTGGGTTGACCAATGCACCAGCAACATTCATTAAGCTTATAAACAACATGTTCCGCAAATATCTCGATCAATTTGTATAAGTCTTCTTAGATGATATTCTCATCTACTCTAAGAATGATAAAGAACATGAAAAACATCTACGGATAGTATTATCTTGCCTTAGGAAACACCAATTATATGGAAAGTTATCCAAGTGTTATTTCTTTCAAAAGGAGATTCATTACTTGGGTCATATTATATCAGGTGACGGGATCTCAGTAGATCCTGAAAAGGTGAAAGAAATCATGGAATGGCTGATACCTAAGAATGCACAAGAAGTGAAAATTTTTATGGGTTTAGCAGGCTACTATCGAAGGTCTGTAGAAGGATTCTCCAAAATTGCAAAGCCTATCACAACCCTCCAGCGTAAAGGTGTTAATTATGAATGGACTGAGGAATGTCATAGAGCATTCTCCGAACTTAAAAGGTTGTTGACGAGTGCACCAATCTTAGGAGTACCTGATATAGACAAAGGTTTTATTGTGTGTACGGATGCATCTAAGCAGGGATTAGGTGTAGTATTAATGCAGGATATAGGCGTAATAGCATATGCTTCAATAAAATTAAAGACTCATCAATAACTTTACGCCATGCATGATTAGAGTTAGCCGTTGTGGTGCTAGCTTTAAAGATATGGAGACGCTACTCGGTAGGGAGGAAATTTATGCTCAAAAGCGGCCATCAAATTCTACAATATTTGTTTACCCAGAGAGACTTTAATGCTAGACAAAGACGATGGAGTTAATGCTTAAGTGAATATGACTTTGGAATTTCATATATAAAAGGGAAAGAGAATGTAGTAGTAGATGCTTTAAGTAGAATACTATGAATATTTTCCCTCATACCTATCAAGGTAGACTTAAGAAAACGAGTACCATAACATCTCATGAGAGATAGTTGGTACTTAAAAGTGAAGTCTAGGCTAGATAGTAACCATTCAAAGGAACCTAAATTTGAAGGATATGAGTTGGAAGATGATGGAATTTTATGATTCCATGGAAGAATGTACATACCAGATAGTGGAGATCTTTTAAACACCATCCTGAAGGAAGCCCAAAGGGAAATGTATTGTGCACATCTTGGTGTAAAGATAATGTATGTTGATACAAAGAAACTCTTCTTCTGGGAAGGCACGAAACGTGATATTTTCCAATTAGTTGCAAAGTGTTTTGAATGCCAGCAAGTAAAGGCTGACCATTGTCACCCAGCAAGTCTCCTACAACCTCACAACATTCCTATGACCAAATGGGAAATAATTTCTATGGATTTTATCGTTGGGATACCTCTTACACCACAAAAACATAATGCCATTTTGGTTGTGGTGGATAAATTAACGAAAAGTGCCATTTTATTCCTGTAAGAGATACTTACGAAGTTGCTGATGTAGCCTAGGAATTCATAAATGAAATTATCAGATTTCATGGAGTACCTCAGAAAATCATATCATATAGGGACTCACGATTCACTTCAAGGTTTTAGACTTGTATGCAATCAGCCTTGGGAACCCAATTAAATTTAAGCACGACTTATCACCCTGAGACTAATGGGAAAACAGAAAGGGTAAACCAAGCACTTGAAGATATGCTAAGAATGTATGTTATGGACTAGCAATCACACTGGGAAAAGTATTTACCCTTAGTTGAATTTTCATATAATAATAGTTATCACAGTTCAATTGAGATGCCACCATTTGAAGCATTATACAGAAGACCTTGTAGAACACCATTGAGTTGGGACAGGTTGGAAGACCGGGTAATAGTAGGGCCAGAATTAATCGAAGAGATGGAGGAAAAAGTAAAGAAAATTAGACAATGATTGAAATAGGCACATGATAGACAAAAAATTTATGTTGATGCTCATAGGACAGATAGGAACTGTGAAGTAGGAGATCATGTTTTCGTCCGTATCAGGCCAAACAAAAGCACCATTCGGTTCAGAAAAAGGACAAAATTATCACCCCAATTTAGTGGTCCATTCAAAGTTCTGGAAAAATTCAGACCTATCGCCTATTATCTTGCACTGGCACCCCACTTGCATAAATTTCATAATGTATTTCATGTATCTGTCTTATGACACTATATAGTTGATAAAACTCATAACCTTCAATGGAAGGAATTGCAGGTATCAGACAAGGGAACCATTACGGTCAAACCATTATGTATACTGGAACGTAAGGTTTGACAACTCAAGAACTGCTTGGTAGACCAAGTTAAGGTCCAATGGGACAAGTATAGTCCAGGATCAGCTTCCTATGAAAATACAGAGGCCATATGTCAAAGATACCCCAAATTGTGCTAATTTTGAGGAATTCAAGACCTTATATATATTTACTTTATTTCAAGTTAATACTTAAGACTATCATTTTGAAACATCACATGTAAAAAAAAATGAATTTTACATGGATACCCATAAGAATATGATGTTTGATTAAACTCTATTGATACATGATATATGTTATTTGCTTAACTCCGCTGGTACATGGATACCAATATGAAATATGTTATTTAATTAACATTGCTAGAATATGAATACCCATATGAAGTTTAGTATCTAATTAACCTTGCTACGAAATATAAGACATGCCTTAGGTTATGATGAAGATTTTATTAATTGTTTCATTTTTATATATCGACATGATTGATGAAATAGAAATAAAATAATAATTACATTTTGATATGAAAGTTAACTTGTTGATATATGGGTTGGATATGGCCAAGTATGTTATACCATAGATAGCAACATGTATGAATTATACATGAATTGTTATTTGGATACAAATTATTTTGAATATATAGATGCATATGTTATAGCGTACGTACTATGGACAAGTGTTTGCATTGCATATAACATCGTTACCAAACCGACCATGTGATGACAGAATTCCAAGAACAATTAAGACTCAATGAGATTTCATGAAAGAGTGTTTACCCTAGTCCCAAAAGGAGGGGTGGAGGTATTACCCACCGTTTATTCTCCAAAACCTGGAGTCAAGGGAGGACTGTATGAATCATGCTCCCCTAGACATGTGATGATTACTATCAGATGCCTACTGGGTAATCAGGGAAATACAATTGACCCTAAAACCCTTAAGGTCTATGAATGGTTAGATTAGTAAAACTGATGCCATGGCATATTCCTGTAAAGGACGGATAGGATGGGAGAGGAAGAGATTAGGAAGGATAACATGATTCTAGAATAGCTTAGAAACTGGCTAGGGCAGAATTTAACTATAAAAAAGAAAATTATAACCAATAAAGTGTTCAGAATACAAATTTTACAATATGCTTACAAATACAAATGAAAAATCTATCATTGAACATAATCCTTACATAAATATAATCAACCATAAAATAATCATTGTTATACTATATAGACCCTAACTTCGGGACAAAGTTCTTTAAAGGAGGGGTGTAATGTAATGACCCATTTCGACCTAAAAGGGACATAAGGATATTAACATGTGTACGAAGCTTGCATATCATAGATACATATGCAAGCATCACATGCAAGTATTAACATATTTTACTTAAATGGTCATCCAAAAGCTCATAAAGAGAAAAATGATAACCTCCCCATTTATTCGTATTAGATATGTTTTCAAAGTGTAATTCAAAAATATAAAAAAACTTTAAACTTGAGAGGTCTCATTGCAAGTCGTCTCATCTTGTTCATAGGAAACTAGTAAAATTGACATTATCAAACTGTTACAAAACCGGGATAATGGCTCTAGACTTAAAAACCTGAGAAAAGGGATCTCATCACGAGTCAGCTTGTTCAAATTTAATAATAACCAGTGAATGACATTATCACTTCTGGCTACCAAACCAGGACAATGATTTTAAAGTGACAAAAAAATAAAAATAAAAAAATTATATTACCATTGGAAATATTTATTACGTTATGAATGGGATACTGGATCATTTTGGTTAAATAGTAACCCCGTCGAGGCTATGAACACCTGCTGTCATCAACAACTCTACTAATGACTAATAAGTTCATCAAACAAGGTAAAATTTGACTGAATTCCTACTTATCTTTTCAACTTATTACAATTTGGTTCATTTAGAGAAAAAAATTCATTTGCAAAAGTAAGATTTTTTTTCAAGTAAAAACAAGTTATTCTGATTTAAATTTACCTATATTAAACACATATTTCAATTAATTATAATTTCCTAAAATATTGTCTTTTAAGTATTAATATTTATCATAGATTCTAGATTCATCCAGTGTATCGCCAATTGTTGTAGTATTACAACAATCCCCCATTTGTTTAGATAAATAGTATAAAAAGAACAATGGGGACCCTTTTAAATAATTCTTAAGGTTAAATCAATTTTAGAACTTACGAATTTGAACCTATTAGATTAAATTATGTTTTTCATAAAAAATATAAAAAAATCATGAAAAAGCACTCCAAGGAACCCATAAAGGACTAAGATTACAAGAAGCGGGAAGGAAATCGTCAAAGTATGAATCACCGAAAAAGAAAACAACGATAAGAGAAAAGCTACAACATTGATATGAGAAATGTCGAAATGCTAATGTAGGAGGCTGCAAAGTACGTTATATAGTAGATATCGATATCTCAAACTGTCATGTGACATACGCCGATATCACATTCTGTCATTAAATAGGAAAAACCATCACAATATCGCATTGTCGCATATCGCGGATTGCTGCAAAACGTCAAAAAATTGCTAATCATGAAAAGGTCAATTTTCAGATCGCAATAAGATAACAACTGTAGAATTCACACGAAGCCCATACTATCAATTTAATGGTAATTCAGGTGTTTTATGATTTCAAGGTTTGTAAACAATTTTATAATTATTTTAGATTTAATATCGAGGATTCCCATTATGCATGAGGTAAGGTGATAAGACAGTTAATATCATTTGATGTGATTTCATCTTACACTCTCTAGTTTTTCTTTCAACAAGTTAATTATGGAAACTTAGGCATAAAAGGATGTCGAGGCTGCTTAAACCACGAAGGAAGTCCACCACCCCACCTCGATTAGTTGTTCAATAAGAAGAATATCACGAGATGGCTCATCTAGTCTCAGACACGACATGCAACCCAAATATTGGTTCCTCAAGCTGGGAAGGGATTTATAAGTTTTTTGAGAACAAGAATCCACAAGTAATTTTGAACACAAAAGTTGTAGCTGATGATTCTACATCCTCAAACTCAGACTTATGGTCCGACCCAACTAACTCTTTTCTACACAGAATTGTTGCACGTCCTAAAATGCTGCCATACACTGACTTAATTAGATGGTTGTTAGATCATGTGGACATCTGAGATAGATTTTTTTTTACCAAAAGCAGAACAATCATTGGTTCTCTTAGGCCTACAAATTTAAAGGAAATGTACAAATTGCCCGAACCCCAGAAAAGATATGACAATTATTATGTCCAAGAATTTATTTGAGAGAATGCGCACCATGGAAATGTGATTTAAGGATAGGAGAAATGATCCTAATTGACATAAACATGATGATAAGGGTATGTACTTAGTAGTTTCTCTTAAAATTTGATTCTCACAAATTGCTGCAATGATGTGTCATATTTTTGGGTCTTCAAATACAACCAAGCTTAAAGAAGATTGGACACCCCTGATAGAAGCAACCTCTGACGGCTATATTCTTGATTGGGCTAATATTCTATCTAATAATTTTATTATATGTATCACTGTCTATAGATAAAATCGTAATCTTCCCTCCAATACAGTCACTCCTTTTTATATGAGTTCGTTTATCCTAGATGTTGTTTGTTTTTCTATTGGATTTTCGTCGTTAAGATGGAAATGAACCAAAGAAGTCAAAACCCTCATATTTGTACAGTTTGAATTCTTGTGGGAATCAAAATTCTACTCCCATATGTATAAAATATGCAATGATGTAATTCTCCCAATTTTTAAAATCATTTTCGAAAGGAAAATCTCTAAAGTCACCCATGAAGCCAATAAATATTAGGTCTATAGGAAGATGGTTTGATGAAGAATTTTTCATGTACATACAAGTTTTCAGAAGTCATGCTTGCTCCCATGTCCTACCTATTGATATTCAACAAGAAAAATTCTTGATCCTAGTGAAAATTAAGCAACTACACTAGGGTGGGGCCCACAGGCTATTTTTAGGTGTATGTCTATTTTTAGATGCATGTCTATTTTTACTATCGCTTAATATAGATGGGCATTAAACTATAACATATTCACAATGAAAACTTGAAAATAGTTAACTGAAGTGGAAAATCAGTTAGCTAAGTGAATTTTGAGTTAAGTGGTTGGTTGGTGGGACATGTAGGTTGAATTTAGTTGTAACTGAGTGATTCGAGTTGTAACAGAGTTGGAAGTGTAGTGGTGCATGATTTGTGCAGGTTGTAAGTATTTTAAATCAGTTAAGTGAGTTAAACTCAGTTGTTCTAGTTGTAACTGAAGATACAGTAGTAAGAGATCAAGTGAATTAATTATTAATTAATTCACAAGTAGTGATCTCACATGCAACTAAGATTTACTATTATTAATTGCATGCATGTCAGTTCCAGTGGAGACCCAGTTGAATTCTAGGTGGAAGGGAAGTAAACTATTAGTTGTGATATTATCCACTTGCACACATGTAAGCACACACACATTGGATGTGCCCATGATACTTGCGCAATCAAGGTAGGTAAGAAGACATCAATTCAGGGATTTCTTTCAACAGGTATTGCGTAGAGAAGGCGGGTTGTCTGGAGACAGTAAATTGAGCAAGGGATTTGAAAATTTTTGTATGACGGTGTGAGACAAATAGCTGATGTATTTAGAGCTCTTGTTATTGGAGTTTTTTATGTAATCACTATGTACTCCCTCTCATTCTACATATGTTTTTTATAATGAGCCAGTGAACTACGAGGAGGATGTGAGTCAATAGATCTGGAGGGATGCCATGGTGGAGGAGTATCTTCCATCATGAAGAATGACGTGTGGGAGATAATGTTGAGACCTAAGGGGAATTCAATGGTGACTACTGATGGGCCTCTAAATTAGACACAAAATAAGGCCCATCTAACCTTTCTTAAGCCCATCTATCTTCCTTATGCACATGAAAACATATATTAAATCTCTCCTTCTGCACTTAATAATGTTTTCTTACACTTTAATATTTTCTTAGGAAGGTTTAAAGGTAATTGCATAGTTGTGCCTAATATTGGTTATTTTTGTAGAATATTATGAGAATATTTGGCAGATTATGTAGACTCTGGAGAAGGATATGATTTAGAGACTTGCTCCCAGCCACTAGAAGATCAAGAGTGAAGAATATCAGGAAATTAGGGAGAAATCTTGGAGAGATTCAAGGGGGTTGTCCACCCTCAAAGGCGGCCAAATAATCCTCATGATATCCCCTCCAGCAATTTTAATTCCAGAGTTAGCTAAGCAACTCAAGACGAAGAGCACTCAAGCCATACTTCACATGGAATCAAGCGGACTCATTACCTATTTTTAGGGAGTTGTTGGTAGCTGCCCTGTAGAATAAATAGAGCAAAGCTAGAGCTAGGAAAATTTAGTCAATGTTAGTAAATTCCAAGGGCTTCGATTCTGTTCAGAACTTAAAGCTGCAAGCTATTAGGCTTTTGTTGTTTAAGACCTTCAGGATGTCATAAGACTGTATTTTTAGTGCAATGAGTAGACGGACTCCATTTTAATGATTTAATTCCAGAAAGTTGGGCTTGTGGGTTAGGGCCCAACCCATGTGACTTAGTTTCTCTATTTTTTTCATTCAATTAGTTTTGTTTTTAAAGAGTTTCATTGTTGTTTAGTTTTGCTTTTAGTATGCTAATGTAGTTTTTCATTTGCTTGTGAGTAGTAGGATAGAGGGAAAACTCCAAAATTTGTGGTCAAGCCTCCCCCTCTCATCTCTTTCAATAGAGTTCGAGCAGGGTAGACCTTCCCACAAGCCAAAAATTGCTTTTTTTTTTAGTTTAGGGAAGAAATTTCATTACCAAGTATGTATCTCTCTTTCATTGTTTTTATCATGCATTGCGGTATGTTTTCCATGCATGAATCCGCAGGTGTGTTACACTTCTGAGCACTGCTGGTGTGCCTCCATTCCCTCTTGTTTTCCGCTTATTCCGACTGATGCACCCACCTTTTTATTCCCACAAAAATTCAAACCCTTCAACCTGCCTTATTCCTTTGTTTTTATGATTCACGGTTGAATTTACCCTTTTAGTGCAGAACACATAAAAACCATTCAAAAACCATCAAAAAATTGACCTCCGCCTTCCTCCTCGAAGTCCCCACTACCATACTTCGCATTTCACAGTCCGCATGGTTTAAGTTGCTCTCGTTAACACTTACTTCTCCCATCTGCCGATTGCAATATTGCGATATAGCATATCGCATTTCGCAACCTTCAAAAATTTACTTTACAACTTACGAAACTCCCCCACATCGCAATCACACACCGCAACCTTTCCCCTTTTTCTTAAGAATTATCACTTCCTTTCTGCCGATTGCGATAGTGCGATGGCGCTCTGCCGCCGGTCCCACCACCATGTCATCCTTGTCGCAAATTGCATTCTGTCGTTTTATCCCCAGCGCAGATTGCATCCTGCACTTTTTATTTGGTTTCGTTAATACTTATTGCTCATTCCCTCAGATTACAGTATTGTCACCGCATCGCAAATTTCTCACCGCAACATTTCCCTGTTTCCTTTAACATTTATCGTTTCCGAACACCGATGCGATATTGCTACCGCACCACACATCGAAAATCATGTTTTTTGTTTCTTTATTTAACACTTACCGCTCCAACTCTGCGATATCGGCCCCACCTCCACGTCACCACTCTGCATCGCACATCGCAAATCACGTTTTTTTGGTTTCTTTTTTAATGCTTACAGCTCCAATTTTGCGAAGCTGCGATTGCGATATCGCATATCACAACCTTTGCCTCCATTGCATCTCCGCCATCGCATGTTTCACATTATTCCTCTCCAAATCCATTTTTGTGCCATATTATAAGGTTTTATACGGTTTAAACCCCCGCTTTCTACTTCTAGCCCTGTTTCATGTGCTAAGCCATCCATTAGCCTCTTTAGCCCTTTTCTTTCCTCCAAGCTGCAAATCAACACTCTTTTTAATTTTAATTAAGTCATGGATATATTATTTGCATGAATACAAGCATGGTAGATAGACCATAGGATAAATAGAGTGCATTTAGCCGTTTGGCCAAGCTAAGTGTGGTTTAGAATTAGTTTCCTTTTATTTTCAATAAGTTAAATTATTTTCCTTTCTGTCATTTCTTTTTTGCAAATTAAATTAGTTTCATTCTTTTCATTTCCTTTTTGCAACTTAGTTTAGTTTCATTGATGTGTGACAGACTTCATTGAGAACCCTTAGAAATAGCACCATTTTGTGAATAAGAAGAGGATGATATGAACAAAATGCATCTATTGTGTATATGGCACTATCACCTCCAATTTTGTACAAACCCCGAGTCGATAAAGTAAAGTAGGGTAGCCCCTGGGAGTTGTAGCACTCTTGGAGAAATACCAAGGCTCACCACTTTTTGGTGCAATTGTCAGGGAGGTGTCTAGTAGATGCTTTGATTTTGCTTTTATCATTATTTTCTTCTTTCCTTTAAAAAAATACAAAAAGATCTGATTTTCATGCCTCACAGGAGTAGGATACTCAGAATTTATTTATTTATTTATTTTTAAATACTTCTCCAATACCAACCCCCCCACTTGACCACGTGGTGCAGTAAGAACCAATGTTGCGAACATCTCGATAACATCCCGATTTTATTTCGAAATCATGATTTTTTGGCCTAGCCGATGCTTGCCAATTTTAACCGATATTTTGATGGTATCTTTATTTTGCCAATTTTTACCGATAATTTCCCGAATTTTACGATTTTTTGGTTTTCTAGACCCTTGCTGATTTTATCTCGATGTCGATGTTCGCAACATTGGTAAGAACCACATCGCCATACACTTTTGAAGGTAAAAGAGATGGATGGATATGGTGACAATGAAGAAGACCTTATTGGGTTTCGCATTCAAGATATGGACATCAGTGTACATATGAAGAACATCCCTCCATATTTCCTTCCCAACTTCCATGGTATGAGGATAGAGGATCCAGAAACATTTCTCTTTGAATTTGAGATACTTTGTAAGTATTATGGATACTTATCACACACTCAAAAACTAAGATTGTTTCCTACAACATTGAAGGATAGAGCTCTTAAATGGTTCATGAGTCTAGGTACTACTTCAATAAGATCATGGAATGATATGCAAAAGATATTTCTAGAAAAATAAAAAGATTGTGATATTAGAGAAGAAATTTTTGGAACGAACCAAGAAGAAGATGAGAGACTTGAGGATATAATATAAAGGTTCGTGTATAATGTTAAGAGGGAAAAATTGCATCATTTAGGATTTGACACACTAAAAACCCTCTTACTTAGAACAATTAGGGATGAGTGGATTGATCTCCTTAATATCATGAGTAAAGGAGATGTATATCAATTGTCATTTGAAGAAATTTCTGAAACATTAAAGTGCATATCAAGAGGAATGGAAAGAGTGAGTAAGTGAGCATCAACATTGGTAAGGCAATATGAACTTGGAAATTTTCTTGATAACTTTAAAACATAAATTCTTATCAATCTAAGTGAACAAGTAGAAATGTTAAGAATGCAAAATGAGAAAAAAGAAGATGTTGATATATTTTTTATCCATGCATAATCATATGCTACTAAATGTTGTTCATCATTCCCCGGGTTTAAAGAAGTTTACCAAGAAGAAAACGGAGAAAGGCAATCACCAAAGAAGTTATGTTATGTAGCTCCAAGGAGACCCTGGCAGTCTGGTCAACTTGATATGATGCAAGGACCGAATCCACAATTTCAAGCTTATTCACATCCAACGCAAACTAATTGGGACACACTCCCTCCTTGGCAACCTTGGTCATCTCAACCCCAAAACCAATCTTGGCAGCATGGTTGGCAAGGACCTTATTGGGAAAATCCTCAACATGCTCAATATTTCCCTCAATATCCTCCATCCCCAACTCCATGCTTTCCCTACCATCCACCTCCACCATAACCACAACCTCAACCACATCCATCTCATATATCCACCCCCACTCAACTACTTGTACCACCATTTCCAAACCCATACCATGAAGTATCTCATCCCACTTACAATGCTGGGGTACAACACTACCAAACATGTCCTCTTGATCTAAATGTTCTGCATCTTAGTTCAAGAAAGGTATTGCAAATAAGATATTTTCTTAATGTCATTGAATGACAACATCAAGAAGAAGAATAAGATCCAAATGAGGAGATCCAAAGATCGAGGGCTGCACTTGATGAAGAGCCGACATCATAATCAGATATTGAGAAAGTTTCCTCATGTTTACCAGCATTTCCTCGTGTTGAAGAGAACAATCAACAAAAAGAGGAAGATTTTAATGTCATAATATAAGAGGACATCCAAGGTGATCCAACTCAGCAAGTGGACTAGGGACGTCACAACTATATTGACATATGGTTCCAAACATTCATTAAGTTGCAGCAACACACTCTTCTCCAACAATACTTGATACAATCCCAGTCAAGGAAATTCATCTCATATTCAGGTACATGTCAAAGCATGTATTCCAAGTGTGCACCTAATTTTATCTATCATGTTGATGTGTACATGGCTCCATTGGAAGTATTCCTATACTTGAAATGTTTTTGGTTTTCTTCAAGTAGAGTAGGAAAGTGAAAAAAAGGAAAAAGAATAAAATATCAGGTGAAAACCTCTTTTAAGGCGTCTAAGATTGGCTCACTGATTGAAAACCTCCATGAGGCAGTCATTGGGTTAAAGAAAAAAGAGAAAACATAAAATATCCTAGGTGAAAACCTCCTTTGAGGTGCCTAGGCAGACCTACTAGTTGAAAACCTCATTGGGGCAACTAGTAGGCCTTACAAAAAGAAAAAAGAAAAATTTCATTTCTCCATGTATCTCTCTCTAATGAATGCAGGTGCTCTCCAACCTTTGCAAGCAGAAAAAATAGCAAGTTGGCACAAAAAGAAAATTTGGTCAACACTTTAGTCAAAGGTAGTCACACTTGTACTTCCTCATCCTGTGCTCAGAAGCTCCAAAAGGACCTCAAGAAAATCACCACATGCAACTTCAGTAGTAGCTTCAGCAACAGCTTCAATATCACCTGCAAAAACAAATCAATGGTAAGGCTCACGTATGCAATCATCTAACCCTTTCTTCGAATCTATTTTAGCTTAAGAAAACATTAAAAAGTGTGAGAAGGAAAACTTTTTTATATAGGAAAAATCAGTAGCAGAGCAACCTCAGCCTTATCTAGTAACTAGCCTCACTTTTTCCGCCATGAAGAGGAATAAGACAAAATTAAAAAGGACTTGAAAAAGTGGGTAGTAGGAAGTTTATTGTAACGGAAGACAAGGAGTACCAAGGGGTGACCAAGGGTGAACTCAGTTCACAGAAAAAAGAACTGTGAGTTTATTCTTCATGCAATTAAAAAAAAACTAAAATAAAGGTGGATCCACCACCTCTTGGCATGTAAAACAAATTTTCTTAAGGCATCTAAGGACCTCCATGAAGCACCTACAAGAATAAATGCAAGAATGTTAGTAGGAGGAGCAGTGCATGGGCCAATAAACATAAAATGAAATACGCCAGCATGCAAGAAGAACCATAAGGCAGGGAGGATGAGCAATAGTTTCAGTGGGGGGTGATGATGGGCCTTTAAATTGGACATAAAATAAGGCCCATCTAACCTTTCTTAATCCCATATACCTTCCTTATGCACATGAAAATATATATTAAATCTATCCTTCTACACTTAATATTGTTTTCTTACGCTTTAATATTTTCTTAGGAAGGTTTAAAGGTAATTGCATATTTGTGCCTAATATTGGTTATTTTTGTAGAATATTGTGAGAATATTTGGTAGATTATGTAGATTTGGAGAAGGAGATAATTTAGAGACTTCCTCCCTACCACTGGAAGATCAAAAGTGAATAATATTAGGAAATTAGGGAGAAATCTTAGAGAGATTCAAGGGGGTTGTACACCCTCAAAGGCAGCCAAACGATCCTCATGATATCCCCTCCAGTAACTCGAATTTCAGAGGCAGCCAAGCAACTCAAGACCAAGTGCACTCAAGCCATACTTCACTTGGAGTCAAGTGAACTCATTACCTATTTTTAGGGAGATGTTGGTAGCTAACCTATAGAATAAATAGAGTAGAGCTAAATCTAGGAAGAGTTAGTCAATGTTAGTCAATTCCAGGGGATTCGATTTCATTCTTAACTTTTGCTGCAAGCTATTAGGCTTTTGTTGTTTAAGACCTTCAGGATGTAATAAGACCGTATTTTTAATGCAATGAGTAGACAGACTCCATTTTACTGATTAATTCCAGAGAGCTGGGCTCGTGGGTTAGGGCCCAACCCATGTGCCTTAGCTTCTCTCATGTTTTCATTCTTTCCTTTATGCCATTTAGCTAGTTTTATTTCTGTCATTCAATTAGTTATGCTTTTAAATAGTTTCATTGTTGTTTAGTTTTTCTTTCAGTATGTTGTTGTAGTTTTTCATTTGCTTGTGAGTAGTAGGATAGAGGAAAAACTCCAAAATTTGTGGTCAAGCCTCCCCCTCTCATCTCTGTCAATAGAGTTCGAGCAGGGTAGACCTTCCCACAGGCCAAAAATTGCTTTATGTTTGAGTTTAGGGAAGAAATTACATTACCAAGTCTGAGTCTCTCTCTCATTTTTTTTATCACGCATTGTTGTATGTTTTACGCGTATGAATCTGCAGGTGTGTTACACTTACGAGCACTACTGGTGCACCTCCATTCCCTCTTGTTTTCCACTTATTCTGATTGTTGCACCCACATTTTTATTCCAAGAAACATTCAAACCCTTCAACCTGACTTATTCCTTTATTTTTATGATTCATGGTTGCCTTTACCCTTTTAATGCAGAACATGTAAAAACCATTCAAAAACCATCAAAAAATCGACCTCTGCCTTCCTCCTCAAAATCCCCGCTACAGTACTTTTCATTTTGCACTCCACACGGTTTAAGTTGTTCACGTTAACACTTACCGCTCCCATCTGCCGATTGTGATATTGCGATACATCATATCACATTTGGCAACCATCATCATTTTCCTTTACAACTTACCGCAACTCTTCCGTATCGCAATCACACGCTGTAACCTTTCCCCTTTTCCTTAAGACTTACCACTTCCTTTCCACTGATTGCGATAGTGTGACCGCGCTCCGCTGCCGCTCCCATCGCCACGTCATCCCTATCGCAAATCACATTCTGTCATTTTATCCCCCAACGCAGATCACATCCCACACTTTTTATTTGGTTTCGATAATACTTACCACTCGTTCCCGCCGATTGCAGTATTGTTGCCGCATCACAAATTTCTCACCATAACATTTCCCTGTTTCCTTTAACATTTATCATTTCTGAACGGGGATGTGATATTTCCGCCGCAACACACATCGTAAATCGAATTTTTTGTTTCTTTCATTAACACTTACCACTCCAACTCTGTGATATCACGATTGCGATATCAGCCCCACCTCCACGTCACCACTCTACATCGCACATCGCAAATCGTGTTTTTTTAATTTATTTTTAAACGCTTACTACTCCAATTTTGCGAAGTTGTGATTGCGATACCGCATATCGCAACCTTTGCCTCCATTGCATCTCTGCCATCGCATTTTTCACATTATTCCTCTCCAAATCCATTTCTGCGCCATATTATAAGGTTTTATAAGGTTTAAACCCCTGATTTCCACTTCTAAGCCTTGTTTCATGTGCTAAGCCCTCCATTAGCCTCTTTTGCCCTTTTTCTTTCCTCCAAGCTTCAAAGCAACACTCTTTTTAATTAGAATTAAGTCATGGAAAGCTTAGTTGCATGAATAGAAGCATGGTATATAGACCATAGGATAAAAATAGTGCATTTAGTCATTTGGCCAAGTTAAGTGTGGTTTAGAATTAGTTTCCTTTCTACCATTTATTTTAAAAAAGTTAAATTAGTTTCATTTTTGTCATTTATTTTCTGCAAATTAAATTAGTTTCATTCTTGTCATTTCCTTTCTGCAACTTAGTTTAGTTTCATTGAAGTGTGACAGACTTCAAACACTGTTACCGATGAAACAGGAAATATTACCTCAAAACAAGAACTCTAGCCCAAAAAGACTCAAAAAACATGACAAACGCCCCAAAAACAAAAAGTGTGTATTCCAGAATGCATTTGGTTTTTTCTCAAGGTCAAATTTCAACATTTTATAAAATTATGCTAAAAACGAAATTGTTTCTTGAAAAAAGGATTGAAAAAGCACCCTCAAAACAAAACAAGTTGATGCTGGAATAACAAAAAAAAACATTGTGTCACACTTTTGACACATTGTAACAATGGAATTAAAGACAACATATTAAGACATTGAAAAATCGTAAAATTATAAAATTTTTGATAGATGATGTTAAAGATAAACAAAAACATGTCTGAAGGGCTTATCATTTCGAGCAATTTTCATCCATGTTGTTAAACATAAAATATCTTGACTCTAAACAACCATAAAATTGTAATTATTTTCAACCATAACATTAAAGATAAGATTTTGTAACGCATAAAAACCTTAATAACAAGTTGTAAATCTCAAGTTTTTCAATCTTAAGTTTTCAACATACTTGAACCATGAAATTATAGAGAAATTATATGACTTAAACAATTTTTAAAAATGAAAAAGTAAATGAAAAATTTATTATTCCAAGAGTAATTTTAATTTTAAAGGATAAAAATATATCTCTTTTCAAATCTTAGCATAATACAAATTTAAATCTAATTGCAACCAAAACCTAAAAATCAAGCATCAAAACAAAGTGTCCCCTTTCAATGAGGCATATAATTTTTAAAATTTTTAAAAGTATCTTATACCAAATCGTAACAATACATAATATCATGGTAATATCAATGCATAATCTAAAAATTCAACATTAATTTCTATTTTCTATTTTACCTTTAATCAAAATATCAACATTGGTACATTGAATATAACATAAATTATTTTTGTAATTCATTGTTGCGCTGTAGATATTCTAAGGAGATGAATTCTTCATAATTAAAACATATAATCCAACAAACATAGAAATGCCTCATAACTTCATGAAAAATCAGATGGAAGTCAAAATTTGTATTTCAAGCTACCATGTAAACATCAATTACATAAAAGTGTCTTAGACAGTTATTCAAAATCAACCATAGGTTCGGGCACACCATCAGAACCTACATCTTCAGATGAATGACTCGGTGCAGATGAAGATGATCCATATTATTCTCTTTCATCAACTAGTGCTCCATCTGAGTCAACACGCATGCCCACCATTTCAAAGTTCAAATGTCTTGTAGATCTACGACTACATTCTACAGAGTCCCATCTCAATAGTAATTGTTCCGGTAGCAATTTATTCAAAATATTTATGGTCTTCAACCGAAGAGTTCCTCTCTTTGTCAAATTTAAGACATCTGTGCGGCGACGATTTATATTTGTGCCCTTTCTTTTGCTCTTTCTACCAATATTTTTTTCAACTACCATCTCTGGCTTGTACACACCATTGAAAGGGTGGGTACTTGTGGCATACCAATGTACATCAATAGCTATAATATCGTCATTTTCATTAATGAACTTTATAACCTTGGCAATCCATAATGGATAGCCAAGTGGATCTTCATCTGCTAACACTGCTATCATGCAACCCTCCTTGACATCCTACACAGAACCCTGTAAAGGTCTTCCATGGCTTCACGTTGTGCACGTGATCTTATAGAACCAATATAGATTTCTCTCCTCTACCTGTGGAGAATTAATAATAGCTTGAGATTGTTGTTGTTCAACAATGTGTGTTTCTTGATGTTCATTTGGCATATTTTGTGGCAAAAAAAAAGGAGTCTTCAAAAGCATATCCACGTTTATTGATCTTGAAATCATATCACTTTGATTACTGAAAAAGACTCCCACCAAACTGAGTCAACAACATCAAAGTACTCATATGTATCTCTAATACATATTTTAATTTCCTCCAGACATTCAGAATAATTTATGTCTCTCTCATGCCTTCGTGCATTATGGAGTTCAACAACTGTCTGTAATAACAATATCTTTGATGAAAATATTGGACGCTCTGGAATGAACTTCAAAAATGCTAAACCTGATGATGGTCCCCTTTCTACAACAATTGAATACTTCTTGCCCCATATAAGTGTTATCCCATCAATTTTTTTGATACAAAATTTATGTTGGAAGCTAATGTCGTTAAGTTGTTCAATGCATTTCTCCTCACCATGCAATCCCAAAATAAACCTTCACATGTCAATGGTTTCTTCCAACACATGAAAAACATGCTCTGGAATGTACAATTTCTTAATACATTCAATTAATGATGGCAAGCTCCCAACACTTTTCCTCAATGTTATTGAAAAAGGACTGAACATTTGATCAATATGATCATGAGTATGCCCAACAAGAAGGAAACCAACCTTTATCTTTTTAAAAATTCCCAATTCAACGAGCGTGTTTAGATACCCAAAAAGAACTTGATTTTTGTTTTCACGAATTGTGTTGTCTAATTGTAAATACAAAACTTCAGGAAGAATACCAGACCAATGAGTAACCACATCATGGATTATAGTTATGGTCAGATTTGCATCATTGTGAATATTTGGAGTTGTTAAGAAAACTCTTGGAAACATCTTCTTATTAAATACCATATAACCAACCAAGTGAAACTGAAAGAAATTTTCCTCCTGTAATTTTTTTGGCGTGCGGACAAAATGTGAAAGAAGTGTTTTCTTTTGGTCCATACCATCAATTATCAAACCCAAATATTTATTTGGATGATCATAACACTTCTTTCGATGTTTATACAACTTTTTCCATTCACTTGTTTGCTAATTGCGATTCTCTTGAAGTTCTTTGACAACGGAATCTGTACATAAAATAAAAGAAACATATGAATAAATATATTTTCATAGTTGATAACTATCCAATTTTAAAAAACAATTTTTTAAACGCATACCTCTTTCTACCCCTTGACATTTATCTCTTTTTTCTTTAAGAGAAGCACATGTGCTGCAAACCCCCATCCTTGTCTTCTTAGGAATACGAACATTGTTGAATTTGTTTTTCCATAACCTTGTAAAATAAGAATATGTAATAAAATTACCAACTCCTTCAACAGATTCTGCATAATCTCTGTCTAAGATGAATATTTATCGTCTCGAGAAATTATCTGGAATATGTATTGTGTCTTTATTTGGCATGCACTCACCATGCTTTGAAAAGAAGTCTTTCATCCATGTCTTAGCAGTATTTGCAAATGGCCCAACCTCCCGTTTATAACGTACTTCTGAATAAAATGTGGGATCCTTTTCCAGTTTTTCTTGGATTCTTGACAAATGAAAATTATCAATTGAATGCAACATTTTGAAATCCTTTTTGCATAAGAATACATTCCCAATATGATAATCATAGCCTGCTAGTGTAGATTGCATGCAACCCACTAAATATGAATTTTGCCTGCTTTTATTCATTGACATATATCTTTTCCTTTTCTCCAAAACAAAGTTGAAATCCATATGTTTCAAGAAATCCCTTCGACAACATTCACTTGAAATCAAATGAATGACAAAACTTTTTTTTGTGAGATATTTTTTCCTCACCCTTGTATAACTAGAATGTTTTGGATTGATATGAAAAGGTCTACTCCTACTCCTAGTTACAATATTTGCTTGCAAAGGCTTCATCATTCCATCATCCTTTGTAGAAGCAGTTTCATCATGATTAGGAGGAATATTACCCCCACTATTATCATTCTGAACATAGTTAAGAAATTCATCAACATGATTGCCTGGAAAATTTTCATTACCATCATCGCTTGAAGAAAACATTTCAAAAGAATCATCTGCGCTTTTGTAACCCCGACTCAAACGAAATTATTCACCATCTTGATCCATGCTTTCAAATTCTTCCCTGGGAGGATTCAATTCTTCATCACCATGATTGTATTTGAAACGATCACTTAGAGAAAATGCATTATTCAGATCTGTGCCTCTAAAATTATCATTTGAAAGAAACTCTTCATCCTCCCCTTCCTTAGTGGTGCTCTCATAATCCTTGGGATTAGGCGCAATTGGAGCTTTGAATTTGTATTCAATAGAATTTCTTCATCCTGCCTCTCCCCTTCCACACTGGTGCTCTCATAATCCTTAGGATTAGGAATAAGTGGATGCCTTGAATCTATATTTATTGGAAATTCTTCATCCCCCCCTTCATCAGTGGTGATCTTATAATCGTTACGATTAGGATGAAGTGAAAACTTTTACTATGGAAATTCATCCCCCTCTTCATTAGTGGTGCTAGCATAATCCTTACGATTAGGGCGAAGTGGATATTTTGATGCTGCAAATTCTTCATTCCCCTCTTCATCAGTGGTGCTGGCATAATCCTTAGGATTAGGACGAAGTGCATAGTTTGACTCTACAAATTCTTCATTCCCCTCTTCATCTGTAGTGCTCGCATAATCCTTAGGATTAGGACGAAGTGGATATTTTGACTCTAGAATTTTTCATCCCCCCCTTCATCAGTGGTGCTCGCATAATCCTTAGGATTAGGATGGAGTGGATATTTGACGCTGCAAATTTTTCATTTCCCTCTTCATCAGTGGTGTTGGCATAATCCTTAGGATTGGGACGAAGTGGATGTTTTGACTCTGGAATTTTATCATTCCCCTCTTCATCAGTGGTGTTGGCATAATCCTTATGATTAGGACAAAGTGGATATTTTGACTCTGGAATTTTTTCATCCCCCTCTTCATCAGTGGTGTTGGCATAATCCTTAGGATTAGGATAGAGTGGATATTTTAATGTTGCAAATTATTCATTCCCCTCTTCATCAGTGGTCCTGGCATAATCCTTAGGATTAGGACCAAGTGGAAATTTTGACTCTGGAAATACTTCATTCCCCTCTTGATCAGTGGTGCTGGCATAATCCTTAGGATTAGGAAGAAGTGGATATTTTGAATCTACAAATTCTTCATTCCCCTCTTCATCTGTGGTGCTCACATAATCCTTAGGATTAGGATGAAGTGGATATTCTTCATCTCCCCCTTCATCAGTGGGCCCTCATAATCCTTAGGACTAGGACAAAGTGAAAATTTTGACTCTGGAAATTCTTCATCATGCCATTCATCACTGTTTCTTTCATAATCCTTAGGATTAAGAGTAAGTGGAATAATTGACTCTCGATTTACAAAAATTTATTTTTGCTGCACCTCATCAATTATGTTCTCATCATCCTTAGGATTATGACCAAGTCGATTTTTTTACTCTCTATTAATGGTGAACGAACTCCTGTTATATTCATCACTCTTAATAGAGTTGTTGCGTGATGAAGATGTTGATGTTGTATAAAGAAACACTTTGCTATCAGAAGAACCCATGGATTTAAACAAGAATATGTTGAATGATACAAATGCCTCTCCCAATTACAATATATAGCTTAAAGACCGAAAATTTCCCTCCAAATTCCCCCTCCCCCCAAAAAAAAAAATTCGCGAAAAACTTTCCCTCCAAAATTTTCGTTTCAAATATTTCGTACAAAATATTTGTCAAAAAATGTATTTAATTTTTTTTTAATAAACTGTTTGTGTTGAAATATTTTACCGATGTTTCTATTCAAAATATCCACAAAATATTTCTATCATGCATGCCTTCCAAACTAAAATAATGTTGTTATTTTAATGATTTAACATTGACTACATGTAAATATTAATATTACTATAATAACTACATGCAAATATTAACTATTTTAACTATAATTAACTATATGTAAATATTTTAAATTTTAAATTTTAAACCTACATTATATTCGTCTAAAATATATTTCAAAATTTCTTAATAATTTGTTGGTCTTGAAATATTTAACCATACTTTCTATTCAAAATATCCACAAAAGATTCTTTTCATGCATGCCTTCCAAACTAAAATAATTTTCTTATTTGAATGATTTAAGATTGACTACATGTAAATATTAACAATAATAACTACATCCAAATATTAAGTATTTTAACTATAATATTAACTCTAATAAACTAGATGTAAATATTTTAAATTTTAAATTTTAATCCCACATTCGTTAAACAGTAAACCAATCACACAATATTCGCTATATAATAAGAATCATTGTTTCTATTCATCACACCACATCAAGTTTTCTGGTTTTTGTTAGAGCAATTTTCTGGAGGAGTTGCGTTGGCATTGGTTACTTCGTGGATACATTGCATTCGCATTGGAGGCGTTGTGTTGCTATTGGTAATTTTGTGGAAGCATTATGTTTGCATTGGTGACAGGAGTTTTTTACATTTCAAAGGTTAGTTTTCCTTCTATTCTGTCCATTTAAAGACGATTTTGGAGAAAATCTGGTTTTTCTATGGTTTTTGGGTTCAAAAACTATTTTTTTAAGCTTTTTAGGTTCGAAAACCATAATTTTTTAATATTTTTTTAGTGAAAAAAAATGGAAAAAAAACTCAAATTTTTAAGGTTTTTAGGACAAAAATTTAGAATTTTTTTTCCTTTTTAGGGTTTATAGGTTCATCTAGACAAAAAAAACCATAAAACGACCATGCATATAAAAAAATAGTTATATTTATTCTATTTTTTTTTTCTCAAAGTGCCACTAGAAAATTTGAAAAGAGAAAAATATTTTTTATTTTTATTTTTAAACATGAAAAATTATTTTTAGAAATATTATTAGATATTTTATTTTATTTTATTTAAAGGATAATATATAGTTTTAGTTTATATTAAACCTAATTGTTTTTTTTAATTATAAATATATTAGTGGTTTCATTATATAAATTTTTTTATTTTTATTTGACAATTGTTTTATTTTATATTTTATTTTTATTCTTTTAATTTTAAATCTTATTTTTAATTGGAATTTATAATTTAATTTAATTTAATTAATTAATTAATTAATTTTTTAAAATTTTAAAATATATATATATATATTATTTATTTTATTTTTTTTAATTGTAGAATATGATGATGATGATGATGGTGGTTAATGTCCATTGAGAACAATCTTTGGTCTATCAAACCTAAAGAAAAGAGTTATTTAATTTGATTTAAGATTTTATTCTTATGCTCAAAATGCTTGGAGAGAAGCCTCCCGAGGTCACTATAATTTTGACATCTTAAAAGGCTAGGAAGGTCATTATTGCAACAAATATTATGAAATTGAGCTCTAATGTGGTTGTACGTGGGGCACTCTAAAAGGAAGTGATTTTCATCCTCAATGTTCATATTCTCACAGAGATGGTAGATCCTTTCCATCCATGGTGTTTTAGGAACTGTCCAATGACCTGTTTCACTATGCAACTCATGAGAGTTCGTTCTAATCTTGGCTATATTAATTTTCTTCTTTGAGCTAGTTAAAACAGAGAGATACTTTTGATCTTCTAAGGTGGGGTTGATGACCTCCTTATAATATCTTAATTTTCTTTTAGCTGTTAGATCTTTGTCACACCACATTTTTTCTTTGAACTTAGAAGTAACAATTTTTTTAATGTTATTAATGTTTTGCAATGCAACATTCTCGTTGATCTCCCAATGGTTTAACCAGGCCCTGGTGTCTTTATACCAACCTCGTTTAATCCTTAGGTGGTTTTGGCTGGAATTTAAAGCTAGCTTAAGAAGTCTATGGTCTCCTATGCTATTGAGCTTGTGCTTGTACAACAGAAGCCTAGTCATAGCTAGGCTCTTGATAGGGGAAAGACCCACTTCTATAAGGAGAATAGGATAGGGTGTATTGCTTTTAATTTTAATGTTATACGTTATAAAACACTTCTGGATTTGCTCAATCTTTCTCCAAGATTCTCTAGAGATGCTACAACCTCAAACCTCACATCCATATAAGATAACAGGAGTGACTAAAGTTTCAAAGAGGAACTTCTTTCTATCCCACATTACGAGGTTTGTTGTTTTACAATTATTTTCAAGACCAAAATAAGCTTTCCACCCCATTAATCATTTTCTAAATGAAATAGTTCTAATTGATATATTTTATATTAAACAACACTTGTTTTTTTTACTATAATCGTTTTTGTTTAAAAAAAATAAAAAATAAAAAATAAATTTTTCATATATTTCTTTGTTTATATTATAAAACATATTTTTAAAATTTTTCTTTTATTTTTTAATATTTTAAATTATAATTTTTTTAGTTTAAAAAAAATAAAACTTAACAATTAAATTTTTCATATATTTGTTTATTTATATTTTAAAACATATATTTTTATTTTTTTTAATTGTTTTGTTATATATTATTTTTTTGTTATATAATATATTATTTTATTAAATATTTTTTTTTTTTTTTTTTTTTTTTAATATTAAACCATGCTTTTTTATAACAGTTTTAGTTAAAAAAAAAAAAAAAATTAACTCGTTATATACTTTTTATTCATTTTGTATTTAAATTTTTTTTTTTTTTTTTTATATATATATCTATTAAAAAAAAATTAACCATATAAAAAATAAACTTTATAAAAAATTTAAATATAAAATAAACTTTATAAAAAAATTATTTTTATTTTTTAAAATTTAAATATAAAATAAAATTTATAAAATTTGTTTTATTTTTATTTTTATTTATTTTTTTTATAAAAAATATAAATGTTTTGTTTTGAAATATTAAATATCATGTTTTAAATTTTTTTAAAATAATTATAATGTTTTATATTAAGGTTTTAATTTGGATTTTTAAATATATAATTTTAATATTGATATAATATAAAGTTTAATTTTAAAATTTATTTTATAGTTATAATTTTAAAATTTAAAATTTATTTTATATTTAAAATTTAATAAATTTAATAAATAGTGTATATTTCAATATTGTAAAATAAAATTTTAAAATATAATAAAACAATATAAGTTTAAAATTTTAATTTTAATTTTAACATATATGTTTTAATTATATTCATTATATAGAAAATTTTAAAATATAATTTATTAGGTGTATATTTAATAAACAACACAATTAAAATTAAAACAAAAAATTAACATTCATTTTTTTTTAAAATATAAATAAATAAACATTTGTTAAATAGTAAATATTTTTTTGTGTTTTTTTTTTTTAAATATTAAACAAAAGCTTAAGTTTGAAAATAATGTTTATTTTTTTTAAATTGTTTTATATAATTTAAAGCAAATTTTAAATTTTTTATAAAATGTATTAAAAATATATTATATAGATATATATACATATATCTAAATATGATTTTTAATATTTTATTTTTAAATGAAAAATTTATATAGTTAATTTTATTGGTTTAATTTCAATTTATTTAGTTTTACAAATGAATTTTATTTTTTAATTTATTTTATAGACAATATTTTTCAGTAAATTTAAATTTATATTGGCAAATTAAAAAAATAAAATTGATTAACTGTTTTTGCATTAACTAATATATATATTATCAGGAAAATGGCATCAAAAAAGATTTATGTGAATGTTTATGCACCTAGGGTAGCAACTCTCAAATCTAAAGTTGCAGCTCAACGCACTATGGATACAACTCCCAAATCTAAAGTTGCAGTTGAACGCACTATGGATACTGTTGGACGCAATAAGGACATTGTTGCACACACTAATAAAAGTCAAACAAGTGGGCTGCCAGGTTCATTAAATCTTATTTCTGATTGGAAGAACGCCGAGAAAATAGATAAAACTAATTTCTCATGGTATCTTGAAGACAGTGAAACAGAGGTTGATATACATATCTATCTGGTTTGTGGTATGATTGACTTAAATGAACCATATGATGTGATGGGCAGAGTACGAGACATATGTATGGTCCCGAATACAAACACTATTTATGTTCTTGCAAGGACGGCTAAAAAACGTGACAAGGTTAGATATCGTCTATCAAAGGTAAAGTATGACAAAAATGAAATATCTACAAAGTTTTCTGAAAAAATCTCAAGAAACATTGCAAATAACATTGTAAGTATGCTTATTTTTATTTCCGCTATCCGTTATTGTAAGGATCATTCAATTTTTTATAAATTATTGATCATTGACATGTTTTATTTTGTTTCATAGGATTTTGTTCCAAGTCTTTCAAACATGTTTGAAGGTATTTATTATATGGAGCCAGATGTTATGAATGTGATCAACACTTTCCACACAGAAAAGCAGAGGAAAGGAGATTTAAGCAAAAATCAATAGCTCGTGACATTGCAATAGTACAAAGAGGGGATCAACCAAGAGTCACTAAGGTGGGTCAATCTAGTAAACTTAAACATGTTGTTTTTGAAGATTTGGAACATGAAACTGAAAATTATGATAGAATTAGTGAGGAGGAGATTAGAACTATTGTGCAAAAGGAGAAAATAAATCAGACCCAAAAAAGAAAAATGCCAAAGATGTCTCTCTTGTACCTAATGATGAAGAGCTTGTTTATAAAAGAACTGATATGTTAACTAATAAGAATAGGAAATAAAATATTGGTCAACCTGTAAAAGTCATGAGCAGTAGTGAAGAAAAAAATGAAAGCTCTAACAAAAGCAGAGAAATCATAACACCAGGTGCTGAGTTAGAGGATGGCATTATTAAAACAAAACAAAATGCTATGATATGAGTTGAGGAAGAATAAATTAATTCTTGGTGGCCAAACATTTGAGCTTAATGTCAGCCAATTTTATAGGCCAGACGAAGGACAATCTCAATATCAAATTATAAAGGCTCATCACCTACATGTACATAATCTGAAAACATTGTTTAGGTTCAATCCATATGTGCAAGTGGTTATTATCGATCCACGTCAGGTTCCCAACAAACAGGCATTTGACAAGACAAAATTTTTTGATTATAAATATTATGTAATTGGAGGGAACCATTCGATAGAGGCTAAAAAACAGTTGATTGAGGAATATCCCAATAACTATCTTTTTCAAGCAATTAAATGGATCATTTACGTTGGCTTAATAGAAATAGAATCAAATTTATGGGCATGGGATCATAATGCAGATAATGAGTACAGAATGAAAATGACTTTCATCCAAAGGGTCAGATTTATTCATAATGAATTCATAGAAAAATGTGGTGGGGATAAGACACAAGTTAGTCTAACATTTCGGAAGGAATGTTTAATGGAAACAGGTTATCAAATTGATGAAAAAATCAAAGCAAAAGATGGAAAAATGCATTCAAATATATTCAGAAGCATGGATAACATTTTTCAATTGGCATTTAGAACTGGGGAGATATGGGACTTGATTGATGATATTTTTTAGCGGTGGGAGAATATTTCCATAAAAAATTAGAAGGTTAAAAAGAGTAAACCCATATTATGTACCAACAGTAAGACAGATCCTGAAATGAAGAAACTTCCAGAGGATATGACTATCACACCTTGGAGAACAATGCAAGGTGTGAAGGATGAGAAACTAATCAAATCAGTACTAACTTGTGTGAAGTCAGGTGAATTATCAATGGAAGAAATGTGTGTAGAATTTCAAAAGTAAGTTTCTTGAATTATTTCTTATTTTCCTTTCATTATAATTTTCTTTTAAATAAAACATAATGTTGTTGGTAGAGTTTGTTATACATGTCACTATATTAACAGTTTTAACTTGATTTATTCAGTCAGAAGATTTTTATGAAAATACAAGAACATATGGTTAAAATGTTGAATGAAGACAATTGGGATGATGTTGTGCGCCACTACCCAGAAGAAAGTTCTGCAACGACACTTAAAGATTTTTATATTGCATTCAATAAGGTATGTTGATTTATACATTCATTTTATTCATATTTACACTATTTTTATTTTATTACTTATACATATATATGTTTATGTCATTGAAGATGTCGAAGAAGGATGGAAATGGAGTACCAGATACTTTCAAAAGATTTATTGAAAAAAAATAAGTTGGAAAAGATGAGAAACAAACGTCTTATGAATGTTGAACTTGATCCTACTATTAATCATTACAGTTGGAATGGGCTCGATAGTATCCAATATTAAATAATACAAGGTGACTGTGAAGACATTGCATCACTAATACCTAAAAGGGAATATGCCCTAGTTATTGCAGATATTCCTCATGGTTTCAATTTCCTAGACATTGAATATGATAGTGAACTATATACTTATCAAGCTTTTAGTAAAGTGGTTACGGGTTTTCAAAAAGTGATAACATCACCACTTTGGCAATTTGTGACATTTTATTCAGACACAAAGTTTGCAATGTTATTAACAAGATTCAAGGGTAAAGCAAACCCATGGATGCAACTTACATGGTAAGACTTTGAAATTGTATGTTTGATTACTGCTAATTTTTTTTATTTATGTACAATTTAATTGAACTTTTACTATGTTATGTTACAAACATAAGTCAAATATTGTTTCTTTTGAAGATCAGCCTATTATAAATGATTGCGAGTTCATCTATGTTGAATGTTGGACAAAAGAGGATAGCTATAAGCGTATTCTTATGAATCGAGTAGATGGGAAGAGTCATAGTCAAGTATTGATTCATGATACAGTTGTAAGAAAACTAACATATGAGGATAAAGATGAAAAAGGAGATATAGTTAACATTTATCAAAAATAGCAAGCATTGATTAACTATCTTATAGATCTATGTTCAAATGAAGGAGATTGGGTTTTGGATTTATTCTCAGGTTCAGGTAAGCTTTATTATACAAATTCAAATTTAAATATTTTAGTTTTTAGTTTTTATGACTTCATACTAATTTTCTTACTTATTTCTTTTGTGCTTGATGATTATGTACAAGACTAGCATGTTGCCTACCAAAAGGAAGAAATTGCATTGCCATTGAGAAAGACTCAGTGTAATGAAAATTTATTCAACATTGAATTAACGTTCTTGAATTCCTTCCAGATGTGAAACAAGAAGTTTGTTTGAGGAAAGGGGCTTTTAATGAATCATGTGTAGAAAAAAAAGCAAAGGAACCTCAACCACCATTATATGGAATAATTGAAAAGGGACACTTTGGAAGATTTGTAGACATGAAAGATCCATTAGAAGATGAAAATGACCAAAATGAAGCAGAAAATGTTGCAGAATAAGCCATCAATGATGTTATAGATGATGTTGAACATGTATTAGTTGATATTGTTGATGACCTTTAAGTTATGCTTGCAAACAAAACTCATTTTTTAGATCTATTAATCAGTTTTACTTGTAATGTTTAGACTTTGATTTTTTATGAGAAGAATCTTTATTTTTTGCAAAAATCATGTGATTACTATTCTTTTTTGACATAAAATTCAATAAAAATGCTATTTTCTTAAGTTGTTTGGTTAAGATTTTCCCAAAAATTAGTTTATTTAACATGTTTTTTTAAACAAAAAGTCTCTAAAAGCGTATTTTTTGCATTCTATTTATATGAAAATTTGTATTTTTTTGTCATATGGTTCAAAATATTGGTTTTTAGTGACAATTATTTGATGTGCATTGAAAAATTAATTAACAATACATAGAAATGTACAAAATATAAACTTTATAATATTGACCATTTTTTCATTTTTTATCTCTGTGAAAAAGTGAAGATATCATTACAAACTTTTATTTAAAAAAAGAATATTTTTTCTTTTAAAAACACAAGTACATAAATGCACTTAAAAATAAACATCTCACGGAAGAAGAAGACATTAGAAAATGTATAGTGTCAAAATCAATCCTCTAAAAAAATGTTGGTGATGATACACCACCACTATTCAAAATCGACATAAAAAACATCACATAAAAAAAAATAAAAAAATAAAAATGCCAAAAACATGCTCCAAGCAAAATTTTTTGATTCTGCATCACCACTTTTCAAAATTGGGTGTTTTTCTTGCTACCTCAAAAAGTAGGGACTAGTGCAGTTGCCTATTTCATTGGTAACAATGTTTTCACTAAGAAACCTTAGAACTAGCACCATTTTGTAAAGCAGAAGAGGATGATATGAACAGAATGCATATTTTGTGTATATAGCACTGTCACCTCCAAGTTTGTATGAACCCCGGGTTGATAAAGTAAAGTAGGGCAGCCCCTGGGAGTTGCAGCACTCTTGGTGCAATACCAAGGCTCACCAACTACTAAGTGGTTCTACACAATCAAACATATTGCGGATGGCAGCACGGATAAGTTCAAAGAGAGATTTGTGGGGGGGTCTCACTAGTAGAGGGAGTTGACTATGAGGAGACCTTTGCACCAATTTCTCGTTATACCTATATTAGAGAAATGATCTCCATAGCAGCAAAGATGGGTTGGAAGGTTCACCAAATGGATGTGAAGATTGTTTTTCTCAATGGTTTCATACATGAGGAGGTATGCATTGAGAAACCACGGGGATTTGTGGTGCATGGGAGAGTCTCAAGTGTGTAGCCTTAAGAGTTCCCTTTATGGACTAAAGCAGATGTTGAGTGCATGGTACGAAAATATTGACGCTTACTTGCAACAGATAGGTTTCTAGAAGAGTGATACAGATCTGAATCTATATTTCGTTATGGTTAGTAAGAATCCACTAATTCGGGTTGTGTATGTAGATGATTTGTTTATTACAAGAGAGGAGAGACTCATTCAACACTGCAAGAGGGACCTTGCTTCATAGTTTGACATGACCGATATGGGATTGATGCACTATTTTTTGGGGTTGGAGGTTTGGCAGGGGGATGATCATATCTTCGTGGACTAGGCTAGATATGCAAGAGACATATTGAGGAGATTTTGTATGAAAGATTGAATCCTATTTCTACGCGTATGATCACCAACTAGAATAATTCACATGCTTTAGATTCTGAGTTGGTAAACCCCACTATGTATTTTCGATTGATCGGTTCATTGATGTATCTAGTCAACACTAGGTCAGATGTTTGTTTCGCGGTGAACATGTTGAGTTAGTTTATGATGGAGCCTAGGAGGGTGCACTAGGTGGGTGTGAAACATGTATATGGTAACTACAGGGCATAGTGGACTGTGGACTAAACTATATCTAGGGGGATCGAGTTAGGTTGACAGTTTGAACAAGACTCGGATTGGACTGGTAGTGCTAGAGACCAAAAGACTACTTTCGAATGTTGTATCAGGTTGGGTTCGACAATTTTGTTGTGGTTCAGTAGGAACAAAGATCAATGGCATTGAGTTTCGTAGAGGCTGAGTACATTGCAGTCAGTTAGGCTACTTGTGAGGCTATTTGGTTTCATAAGTTGTTTTGTGGCTTATTATGTCAGAGGCTGAGACTGACTACAATATACTGTGATAATCATAGTTGCATTAAACTCATGAAAAATCCAGTATTTCATGATCGGTCAAATCACATGGAGATCAAGTACCACTTCATCCGGGATTGGGTTCATAGAGCAGCAGTGAAGCTTGAGTACATTTCCACTGAGGAGCATATTGTTGACATTCTCGCTAATTCATTTCCAAGGGGAAAGCATGAGTATTTTAGAAATAATATAGGAGTGGTGATAAACACATTCCCCAATAAGAGGGAGTGTCGAGAAAAAGGGTACCAAGGAGGTGTTTCCTAGTGCCTTTGCCTTTGGCCTAGGAAAACACATGAGAACATTGCTTTAGTGACTTTATGAGTTATTAAAGTCACTTTATGAGGTACTTTAGTAATATGTACTTCATATTATTAAATTCACTATGTTTTTAAGTTGACTTTATGAGAAAAAAGGTATAAGGTACAAAAACAACATTAAAGTGACTAGGGAGCTCACTAATGAGAGGGGAGACATAATAAGAGGGTTAATGGGAGATTAGATCTCCACCCTTGATTAAGGAGAGCTGATATCTAATCTTAGCCCATGATCTAAGGGTTAGGGTTCTCTCAACCTAATGAGACTAAAAAGGAAGAAAAGGCAAGGAGGCTCTCATTCTTCATGTGCATTTGTTGGAGAAACACAGAAGAGGAGGTTGTGAATGCAAAGGTTTATTAGAGAGATAATTTTCCAAACAAATGATGCCTGGTGCCAAACCCGAAGTTTTGTAGCATCCCTAGTGTGAATTTCGGGCAGTTTTTTAGGAGGCATGGGCCCGAGATTTCAAGAATCTCAAACCCGAAATTTTACGAGACATCCAACATGAGTTTTGAGGTGAATAATCAGCCTAAATCTTCAACAAAAACAAGCAGTCTATGGCGTAGTTCCCCAAGATGGAAGATTATTGTTAGTGGCATGAAAAATGAGAGATTTAAATATGCCTGACAACAAGTTATGTGGGGAATTTATTGCTAAGAACTGGCACCAGTTTCTAAGGAGAAAAAATCGGTATTGTTGTGACTATCTAAGTGTAAAATCCAAGGCAAAAGTATAACAGAGGCACTATGCAAAGGTCTGATAGAGGCATTGTGTAAAGGGAAAAGGCAAATTTTTATAGAAGGTTTAGCACAAACATCAAGGGAGAGATAAGTACTTAAAGTGTATTAATTGTTGTGTAAAAATCTCTCTGATATTAGCAAATAAAATCCTCCTTAAGACTGGTTTTCCCCTTGTGGGTTTTTCCAAGGTTAGAGTTGACCAAAAAACAAGTGTCTCATTTATGTGTGAATATTTGTCTTATTTTCCTATGAGTTGTAAAGAGGGAGTGAAAGAAAAGTGGAGGTGGCCTATTATGTTTCTTTTATCATTTGCATTTAAGTTTTATATGCAATAAACTGTGGATTGGCAATTAAAATTCTATGCAAAACCAATTGAAACTGGGGTGGGATACATCAGAATTGAGCTTCAACATGACCTCAAAATTTTCTACACTTTTTGAGGTGTTTGCTTTTCTTCTTTCATATGGCTATGATGCACACTATTATCTATGATTTTTTTGTCTTTATCACCCTCATTTATACAAAGAGAAGTAACATCACCCCTTTTATGGGATGCAAGGTTTACCCGTATATCTTGTAAGGTATCTTTGTGTTCAACACTTTCATTTGATACTATTACATTCTAGTTGGTAAATATTCCTATAGTTTCCATCTCATCATCACCTAAGGACTTTAATAATCCATATGCGTCATTTTCTTTCAAAAATTTCCTTTGTTTTTGGACACCCCCTTCACCAAGAATCGTTTCTTAAACCTCAACTTTACTTTTATTTAGATCTATATAAAATTTTTTACCTAGAATTCTAAAATCCTTCTCATATTTCCCTAGAGAAATGATAACACCCTCATCTTCATCACTTTGAAAAAGGTTCTTATCATCAATTGACTTTTTGACATCACTTTTTTCTCCTTAATATCCTACTTAACTTTTGTTGCATGTGTACTAGCCTAGATCCATCTTAACTCCGGATCTAACAAACGGAGAGAGGGATCAAATCTCTTTTCACTTTAAAATAAGTTTGTATCTTGAG
Organism: Pinus albicaulis; assembly: GCA_034641835.2. Classification (NCBI taxonomy): domain Eukaryota; kingdom Viridiplantae; phylum Streptophyta; class Pinopsida; order Pinales; family Pinaceae; genus Pinus; species Pinus albicaulis. The sequence continues at coordinate 781,323,981 of CM076574.1, read as the reverse complement.
ATATTTGATCCCTCTCGCCACTTGGTAGATCCGAAGTTAAGATGGATCTAGATTGGTTTTAAAAATAATATAATTTATAGTTTTTATTTCATGTCTCAAATATACTTCAGTATTAATGTTTTGTTTCTCTTTTCACTTTAAAAATAATATAATTTATAGTTTGTATTTCATGTCTCAGATATTCTTAAGTATTAATGTTTTGTTTGCTAAATAATATTTTTATAAATTAATATAAATTATAATATATTAATAGTAATCTACATTAAAAATTTTGAAAAAAAATTATAAATATTTATTTAATATTTTTTAAATTATAAATTTTTAATTGTTAATAAAAATGAATTGTTATCACAAACTTAATTCCACATAGTTTAGACTAAATAACTTTTTGTTCGAAATTCGGCAGTACAATATCTAGAATTTTTGTGACTTCTTGTTGTTTAAAATACACTTTTGAATGCACAAATGGATTATGCACCCTGAAAACACCCATGGAGCACTTGATCTTTGCATATTAAACTTTTTGTGACTTCTTTATGTTTAAAATACACTTTTGAATGCACAAATGGATTCTGCACCCTGAAAAACCCATGAAGCACCTGATCTTTGCATATTAAACTAGTAATTTTAAAAAAAATGAATTGGATTTTGAATAAAATTGACCAAAAAAAATAAAGCTTTTAATAGAACCATTTCATCTATTACTTAGACTACCCAAACTTAATTCATAATCTTATAAAAAAATGTCATAACCTTTAATTGTTAATCAATTTATAAATCATAGTGTTTAATTCTCTATTTATTTATTAATAATTTTTGAATTTCACTTATAAATAGACATTTTCTTATATATATTATTTACTATAAGTATTGTTACTAAAGTGTTTGATTTATCTCTTTTATCTTTCATATACAAATATTTTCATTTATTAAATCATTAATATATATATAATTATATTTTGTATTAATTAATTTAATAGACCATGAACATAATTTGTATAATAAATATAGTAAAATTAAATCATATATATATATGGTTTTAATGTACCATACACATAATTTTTATAATAAATTTATTACAATATTAAATTTTGATGGTTAAATTTAACTACCCTATATTAATATTTTTTATTTTTTATTAAACTTAATTGATTTTACAAATATTTGTGACTGTTTGCGTTCCACACCTACCCATAGAGGATTAGGTGTTCAACATTCCCCCCTTAATCCGAAGGGGTATGTGTGAGTCCAAGAAGAGAGTTGTAATACAAATTTGCAAAGTATGCATGGCAGCACTTAGGCTGAATCAGCTCTATGAAATGTTGGCAGAAAGAGGTGGTTTAAGGATGACCACCAACACTGGAACGCAACACTTATTGCATTTCCCGGAACTCTTCCAAAATTGGAAAGAAGCTGAGGGCTTCTGCTAGAGGAAGTGTCCCTCATATTTGAAGAGGGAGACCTTCAACCTAAAATAAGGGAAGTCTACAACCTGTGATGGTTTAAGGATGACCACCAACACTGGAATGCTTAATGCATTTCCTGGAACTCTTCCAAAGCTGGCAAGAAGCTGAAGTCTTCTACTAGAGGAAGTGTTCTGAAAGAGGAAGAATATCAACCTTGCATGGATGGTTTAAGGCTGTCCATCAACCAAAGACATGCTCATGGGCATCCGTGTCTCTGGCTACAACTCTGACTATGGAATGAGAGATTGTGGCTCAGGCTCGCTTGAACTATTATGTCTCTAGCTACAATTCTGAAACTGGAATGATGAATTGTGGCTCAGGCTCGCTTTAAATTCTATGTCTCTGGCTACAACTCTGAATATGGAATGAGAGATTGTGGCTCAGGCTCGCTTGATGTGGCATCGAAGCTTGTAGATGACCACTAGTTTCCCCCCTGTCAGGTACAAGGTGAGATGATTGTGAAAACTCTACTGCAAGATTGTTCAATGTTCGAGAACAAGTTCTGATATGCGACTTAAACATATTCTTGGCTGTTGATGCCCATTGCCAAGAAGTGATCCATCTAAGATGAACATTTTTTCTTGCAGGAGGCTTGTTTCTGAAGCATCTGTGTGAATAATGGGTGTGCTGACCACAATGTCTGCATGGGTGAAGATCAAAACAGTGTTCTTTCATATGGTCAACTCGATCACAGTGTTGGAATTTTACAATTTGTTGTTTTTGTTGCTGTGGAAGAGGAGAAAAATCTGGAACAGCTGAAGGTGAACTGCCATGAAGAAATCAGGCACTCTAAAATTGAATGGGCTTGGAGTAGTCCGGAATATGAAAGGAAAACTCCTTGTCATATCCAAGACCTGTTCGATGCTTGTTGTGGACAAGCTCTTCCCAAGGTCTGATAATGGGCTTGGGAAGTGCAGAATGAGTTGCTTCATCTTCATGTAAATATGCTCTTGTACAACGAACTGAATGTGAATCGATTGCAACTTTATATTCTTGCTGCTGATGGGAGTCCCTCCCAATGTTCTGAACATAAACAGGTTCAGAATGATGACTCTTTTGCTGAAGCTGAGACTCCAACTACAAAAACTCAATCTTTTCTTGTGCATCTTGCAAGAAAGTTTGAATATTAAAAAGAGTGTTCTTGCTCATTTTTACCATATCATGAACAGTGGAATTAATGAGGTTATGCAACAACTCTAATGCATCATTCATTTTAGCCATTTTTCTCAACAACTCAAATTCAACAAAAAGATATTCACAAGCTTAGATGCTTCACTATCGATGAGAAGATGGTCTTGAGCTTGCTATATTACCTCACAATAAAGACGAAGGAAAATTCCAAAAAAATCTTTGTGGAAAAACTATGAGTGAATTTATGATGCCACTGCTATTTTGAAAATGATGACCAATATTTGCCTTCACATTGTCAATATCTTTCAGAGAGGCATCATTCTATACATGCCACACATCTTGGTCACGTTTTCATAATAGAGAAACATACAGCAAAAAAATCACTTTTCACTATAAATAAAATCCACATATCCATTTATTCATATACCGTCTCCCCTCTCTCTTCTTCTTCTTCTCTCTTCTTTTCTTCTTATTTTTTTTTTTTTTTTTTTAAATTGGGGGAAAAAACAGATGTATTATCTGGGAGAGGTGTTTTCTATGGAAGGTATTTTCTGGAGAAGGTGATTACTAGGGAAGGCATTTTCTAAGGAAGGTCAAACTGTAAAAAAACAAATTAAAAAAATAAGAGGCAGAGGATAAAAAATGGAACGCATAGAATCTGCGTGGGAGGGGATGGAGGGTCGAGCGAGGGGGATGGGGAGAGTGGCTGTGAGGGGTGAGGGGGCGGGAGTGAGGGGAGAGGCGAGTGTTTGAGGGGGCAGGGAGTGCAGTGAGGGGGCGGGGCTTGTGAGAGGAGAGGGAGGGCCGAGCGAGGGGGATGGGGAGAGTTGCTGTGAGGGGTGAGGAGTGCAGTGAGGGGGCGCACGTGAGGGGAGAGGCGAGTGTTTGAGGGGGTGGGGATTGCAGTGAGGGGGCGGGGATTGTGAGAGGGGAGGGCTGAGATCTGTGAGAGCAGAGAGAAACTGTGAGGATAGGTTGGGAGGTGGGGAGTGTGGGTGGGAGTGGGAAGTAGTGAACAGTAAAAAATTGTACAGTAAATTATAATTTACATATAAATTACAGTAAATTTTATAAGTAGGTAGAAATGGTAGAGAAAAAATTGCAAAATTTGTAGTAAACAAAGTCTCAGAATTTTCTAGAATGCTGAATGGCAGGAGCAGTAAACAAAATGCTAGGACCAGCAAAAACTGAATGTAGCAGGGAGCAGTGAGAAAACCTGCAGATTTTAAAAGGCACCGACTTTCAAATTCAGGAATATGGTACTACACAATGCTGCTCTTCGTAAAAATATTTTTTGAATGCTACAAAAATGATTTCTGAATGCTGCAAAAATGCACAGGATTTTTGCAGATTTACACAGGCCCCAAAAACAAGTGGCTCACACAAGGTTGAGCTGGTTATGAACGTATCAACTCTGATACCATGTTAAACACACACATGGTGTATGAGAAGATAAAACACACAAATAGGAAAGATAGGCATTCGTTGCTCATATTATTCACCATGGATGTACATTTATAATACAATGGTGTAACCCTTGGATTCATCTTCCAAGGTCACTTGGACTCCTTTGTGACTCTTTGTCTTCGACACCTACCCATAGAGAATTAGGTGTTCAACAATATTATTAAATTATTAGTTATTTTAATTTCTATTAAAATAAATGTTATATCTATAAAATATTAAACAAATCATTTTTAGCCATTGAATTTGTTTGTGTTAAAGTAGTTCTTGATAAAAGTGTTATTGCATATAGTTTGGTTATAAGTGATAGTTTTGTATTTTATATTTATTTAATATATTAGTATTTGTCCATGGTATAATACTTTATATTTATCTAATTTATTATTTTTTGTTTGTTAAATTTTCTTTTATAAATTAAGATGACCAAAGTAGATCATTATTTTAACTTTGATATTAATTAAAATATATGGAGTCAATATATAAGTTTATTTTTTTTCAACATTTATAAATGTTGACAAAATTTCTTAAAGTACACCTACACATCTACTCTATACTAAAGTCTATACTAAATCGAGTAGTATTTAGGGGGACTTTTTAAATGTTTTTTTGGTAGATTTTTCCAATCTAATCTCTCTAAATCCTGCAGGAATTTGTTGAAAACAGAAGTTTGATGGATAACCTTGCACAATAAAAATTCCCTAAGGGTTTTTTAAGTTTTTGAATCCATATATATAGTCACAAAACCAGTTTAAATAACAGAAATCAAGAATCAATGTTTAGTAAGAAGCACTTCACTATTTATCCAATTCTACGACTCTACATTACCTAATAATTTCCTTGTCAATTACCTAGTAACAACTTAACTCATTGTCTAATGTTGGACATCTAAATGTGTCATGCATAATTGTCCTGAATTAACTGTTGAAGAGGGTTTGAATTCCTTACTTCCATCGATCTGATTGATTTTGTTGTCAAAATTGAAACCAAAGGCCCTCGACTCTGCAACTGACTGCGGATGCTACGTAGGGATGTGACAAAATATATTGCTTTTAGTGATGGTTCGAAAATGATCCACTGAAGGTAGTCATGAATCTAGAAGAGTAGAGTTTCGGTTGAGTTTTCTGAGGATACCCACAGCCTTAGCGAAATATTTTTTGCCTCAGGAAACCTGGTTAAATTCGTTATATCTCCCAATTCCACAGAAAAGGTTGAGCACATGTTTGCACAATGGGTTAGCTGTAACCCTAGAAGCTAATCAGCACACTAGATTTTTTGTTGTTTCAAACAGAGTCGAGTGATTCCCTTCTCTGTAATTTTTCTATTACCAAACCCTGGGGCTCAGAACCAACGAATCATCAGTGAAATCTTCTTGACGTATTCAAAACAATAGATGAATGCTTTGCTAAAGAAGATTATTTACTTCAAGACAATTTTGTTGTGTCAGTACAATAAAAGATGCGTCTAGGTAGGGTGGGATCAACTCCACCAAAACTAAACAAAAGGATTAGATAAGTTGGGATCACCTCCTCCAAAACTAATTGAGAAGAAGGGGTCTTAAATCCTTAAATCCTCAGCGCAAGAAAACAGAGATATCAAATCCAAATCGATGATCCTAATTGAATCCAACTCTCTTTTATTTATATATTTTTCCATGGGTTTCAGCTAATGTGAGGGATTGCAAGTGTATCCCCCCAATTTGAGCTTTTTGCCCCATCCGACCCAAAATATACCCAATGTTGCCCCAAGAATTGGATAATTTGGGTTTCCCCCCTTTATCAAGACTATAACCTATGGGGTTGGGTAGGTTATTTTGTCCTCCCATGGGCAACTAATTCATTGGAGACATTACAACATGAATGCATTGCATGATAGAATGCATCAAACATGCTTGGTCAGTGCTACAAGAATTGAATCAAAGGGTAATTTCACAAATATTAGGTTACAAGCATAGTGATATGCCCTAGTGGGTGACTAGGGTTGTTACATATCTCATGAGAATGGAAAAGATAAGAAATCAGGTTGTAGTAATTGGTGACATGGTTGAAGATAATGAGCTAATTTAAATTTCTCATAATGTCTTAAGACCACCATCGCACAAATTTTCCCAAGTTATCAGTGGTCGGGACAAGTTCCATAACTTCAACCAATTATGGGATGCTTTCATTAGAGAGGAGATGACACTACAACAAGTCTCAACTAGTTACAAGGACAAAGATGACATACTAGAACTGGCCATCATCAAGAAGGTGAGAAGAAGATGAATGAAAGGAGGACTTGGGAGGGTCCAAAAAAATGAGGAAGAAACAAACCCTTTATGTTAGGGGAACAAAGACTTCAATCATATCCAATGCTCCAAGTGCAACAAGTATAGTCACTATGCTTCTCAATATCCTGAGAGGAAGAAGGGGAAGGGAAAGCAATAACAACAAGATTTTTCAAGTGTTGAAGCTTCAAAGTGAACGAGTTGATTGAAAAGATCGATGCTACCTTTGCCATGGTGTTATGCCTTTCCACAAACATCATTTTAGATCATGGATGGTATGTGGATAGTGGAGCTTCCAAACATGTGACAAAAAAATCTTCAATAGGATTCAAGACCAAGAGGGAGGACTATGTGTGGAGTTTGGTTATGATGCCATGTAAGTTGTGATGTGATCGGGTTCCATATATTTCCAAATTCCTTCAAGTGATGTTTTTGAGCTTGAATTTTTTTATATCCTCCTAGGTTAATGAAGAGTCTTCATTCAATTTCTTGCAAGACAGTTGTATTGTGATTTATTGATTTTGATAGTCAAAAAATCACCAATAGAGTCAACAACCATTGATTTGGTCATGTTTGGGCTAGAGGAGTGCAAGAAGGTGGCCTTTATAGGCTACTCGTTGATCCAATTGAGACAGTGTAGAAAGAACCATGGAAGGAGTGTGCTTCCAACATTGAAGAGACAACTACAAAACCGAGTATGGAATTTGTGATTGATTCCTTGATTACAATTGATGGGAGTACGTAAGAGGACAAAGATAAGCTTGGTATAAGAGCTTTCTCTCAGCAAGAGGAATCTAACCTTGATGAGACTCTTACTCCCAATGTTTGAGGATTCTGTCAATCAAAGGAAGTAGCTCTTCTTGAGCTAATGCATGTGCCGCCAATTTTGGATTTCTATGTCAATACATTTGTACTTATGTTTGTATTTTCTAAGTTTAGTGTAGATTTCAATTCATTATTTGATAGATCCAATACAATTGTCTTGGCCTTGTAGACATATTGTGTTCATTGTTGTAGGAAATTGAGAATAATTCATGATGTGGTGTGAGAATATTTGATCAGTGGAGATGGCATAAGATCAAACAAGGTTTGCAAGTTTTTGATGAAGTGTTTCTTGTAATAAATGTTAAATTTTTAGATTGTTCTATGTTGTATCAATTAATTTAGCCCAAATTACTTCTTCATAAGCAATGCATCCAATTATTAGCAGTGTAGTTAATCATAAACTGTAACTAAAGATAGAACAATACATTCTGTGATAAACAAGACAACAACACAACCATAAGAGACAAAAAATTGGTCCAAGACCGAAAACCCCCCAAGGGGGAAGCCCTTTCAAATCTTCTTCTTCAATAGATCGTCATAAAATGTTTTTAGCAGAGATTACAATGAGCCCAATACATATGCAGCAGAAATATACAGATTAGATATATAGATATATAGATCTACAACATAAAGAAACACAGATCCAATAGATCACTGAAGCCAAATGATATCAACAGCCAAATCCTAGATCTGAATCTAGGATGCTATCAAAGATTGATCACAAACATTTGTGAATAAGCAACTAATGTCTGGAAGCATTTTGCAAGCAACTAAAGATGACCTGACCCAAATCTACTCAGAAAAACCCTTAGCCGTGACCTCAAGAAGTTGTGTGTGCGGCTATAGCTCCCTGACCACTGGCAGGACACACTGCGCATGTGGCTCTAGCCCGAATCAACCCAGTCTAGCCTCATAACCCTAGCTGCGACCTTGTCACGCTCTGCCTGCAGCTATGGCAGCTTGGCCACTACATTTCCACGTTGTGCTCACAACTCTAACCCGATTTCAGTTGTTTTGTGCCTACGGCTATGGCCCAAAAGCCCTAGTTTAGTGCGAGCCTCTCGCTTGTACCCTGCACGAGCTTCTTCTGTCGAACCTGTGTGAACCAAAACAGAATAGACAAACCAAGACAAAGAGTGAAAGAAGAAAATCTCATGACCGAATGTGTGAAAATGAGCTTGAGGTCACTTCTATTTATAGCTTTTGTGAGGGACCGCTTGGGGCTTTGACTAAATCCACATGCGTTGAGGCTGACCCATTCCATTTCATTAATAAATAAAATAATTCAAAATTTAACTTTCGCTTAACCGATTGGGGTGATCTATAGGTCGATTTTGGTCCTCTCAAAAAGAGGAATCTAATGAAATTATAATATTTACCAACTGAGTTGTCCAAAATGGAATTTGACCCTAGTTGCAAAAATTAACAATAAAGGTTTTCACCTTGAAGACTCTAAAGAGAGTTCAGAGTATAGAAGGATGCAGTGGTTCAGATTCATGTTTCTTCAAGTTCGTTGATGGTCAATTTTTTGACCAAGTGTTGAGGAGGTAAATCCCCTCTGCGGACAGAGGCGATCCCTACTAGCCCAGATCGGGTCTAGCAAAAATCAAACACGCTACAGTGCAGGTTCCTAATCGTAAATAAACCGACTTGCGAGGAAGGCTTACCTGGAATCCAACACTGTTGTTTGTAGAAGAGGTGGTGCTCCCGTTCCTTTGCCCTGGCAGATCACAATCCTCACGACTCTCGTGATCTAATAATCGGCATGCAAGAAACAACACAAACGCAAGCATAAAATCCAGTATATACAACTATATGTCAGTCGAAGAGGACATAACTCATGAACATAATCAAGAACAAGAGTGGAACCATAACCGATAGTCGCTTATCATTAAAGAGTCAAAAGAAGAATACAACCAACGCTTCGACGCCGAATTCTCCTTTGGCGGGTCATCAGCAGAACATGTCTCGATAAATCCTGTCAAGGATGGGACAAGATTCTCTCTCCGGATACTTGACAATAGTCTCCTTGCTTGGATCTGGCCTTAAGGGAATCAAGAAGGCTCTTGCAGCATAAGGATGTGAAAGCTCTTGGGAACTTGGAGATTAGCTTTCCATGGAGAAGAGCAAGCTTTTATAGAAGGAGGAAGGGGAGTTGGGATCCCTATAATTATGGGATTTGCCCTATCATCAAGGAAGCTTCCATGAGAGGTGGAAAACCACTTCCTCTCTATGGAAACCCGTAGCCAAACCTCCCAACTCAAGATAGATATCAGTCTAGGAATTTGTTAGGACAAAACTTCAGCCTTTTATTTTTAAAAAACACCTCTTAATATGGTTGGCGCGGGTGCGGCTCTATGATAGAGTGCCAATTGGCGTGCCCTCTTTGGAGGATTTTCCCCCTTGGTGCGAGGGCTGAACTATGGAACCGCGCCAATGGAAAAAGAGCTATTTTTAGGGTTTTTTGCAGGGAGATGTCTTCAGGGCAATGAAAGCTCATCTTCAGAGGGATGCAATGAAAGTATTTTCAAGTCTTGTCTCTGCTCACAGGTCACGGAATGAGCCCTCCAATGTGCGGGATGGGGATTGCAGGGACAGTGACAAATTGTTGTGTAACAGATGCCCCCTAAAGCATGAGGCCCGAGAGAGAGAGGGGTGAAATGCTTTACGAGAACATGCCGACTGAAAACACCACCATCGGAAAACCTGCGGAGCGAAGTACAACTGATGTCTTAGATACATGATATATATGCGTGGTATGGGCACAGCCATCCATAACAGAGTGTACAATAATCTAGATCCAAGGCATGGATGCAGCCATCCAGTGAGGATTGAGAAATAGACTCAGGTATGGTCGCAGCCATCCAATCAGTGAGTCATGTAAATAATCATAATAATCCACAATATCGCAGCCTGGATTACAACAGACACAATCCAGGGTCTTGCGCTCCATCTCAACCCGGAAAAAGTACAATTTCAAGCATGCAAATATGTGAGCTGAAGTTGAACATGCAAGAACATCGTCTGATTACCAGCCAATGATGAAAGCTGTTAACAGACACGAGAGGAACCACCAATAATGACAATGGCTCTCAAGGTACTATAGGTACAATCTACGGCATGCGAATCAATGAGCTGGCGTTGAACACCCGTAGAATCACTCGATTGGAGGCCAATGATGAAAACCTCACGTCGAATGCGACGAACCTGCCATTGAGGCATGCAGGCTCCAAGGTACCATAAGGGAGTCTCTAGATCAACTTCCCGAATAATGGGCTGAAGTCGACAGGAAGTGACCTTGATCGAAGGTGGGCCATAGTGTTTCCCACATCATCGACACGAGACAGAGGAACATGATGTTTTTTGTGAATCAGGATCAAACGAGAATCAGAGGGAGGTTGATATTTGCAGAGGTCAACTTCTCTTGAACATATAAACGGCACGACAGTGGACTTGGCAGTATTTGACATCAATGGATCAGAGGTCATGGTGACGAGGCAATGAGCAGATGAGAGGTCAAAAGGGATTATCCAAACCCACGGAGGCAAGTGAAGAACGAGATGAGATGTCCCCAACCCGACACGAATGCAGACAAGTGCCATGTTCAAGAGCGACATACTGCCGACACAATAATGATGTTGGTTCCATTTTCCCCCCACCATTTCTGGCGAGTACCCCAATTATTTTTGATAACAAGCTTGAAGGGGATAGCATATGCTTGTAATATAAGTCCGCCCTTCGGGCGAATCCATCCTAGTGCATTTAACGAGTCCTAGGAAGGAGGAACTTGGAGAACGTCATTTCGACTAGATCCGATGTCATCAGGGTTTAACGAGTCTGACAAAGGAAGAACTCGGCGTCTTTTCATGTTTAGAGAGTTTGAAAAGACAGCGGAAAAGAAAACTCCACAGGTCCCTTTTCGTAAATAGTTCCCTAGATCCGAAAAGGTAGAAAACAATATCCGGGAAAACCTCCTAGTCGCGATAGGCTAGGGTATTCCTTTTTCGTAATCAATCCATCCCAGCCCGAAAAAGGGGTAAACGTATACTGGGTAGATGTCGATTCGTGTCCACTTTAACGAGATCGAAACGACAAGGGCCTCGGCAATATTTTCATGTTTAGAGAGTCAGAAAAGAGCTGAAAGATGACTTTAGAGTGACTTTTTCGTGTATTTACCGAGTCCGAAAAAGTATAAAATACAACTCGTTTCACCGTCTAAGTTGCGTAAAATACCTGTTGCTGCACAAAAAGCAAGTGTAAAACCCATTTTTGACACAAATATATTAAAATATTCAGAAAAATAACTATTTTGAGTTCAAAAAGTTATAAATATGTCAAATGGTAAAAATAAAATTACTTTTTACTATTTACCTCACCGAAGAGCAGCAGTGGTCCAATTTGTGTGCGAACTTCTGACAGTGATTACGAACGATCCGGGCTACGATTCAGATTCCGTCAGTTCCAGGTAAGAGGCACTTCTTTGTACTCCATTTCAATCCATTTTTCATAGATTTTGATTGTATTTTAGACTTCTTATGAGGAGATTTTGAATTTTTAGGGCTCTGCCCATTGGCGCGAGTATCCGGCACGGACCCGCGCCAATGGAATTTTATTTCCAAAGGGCCCGCACCAACTGGCGTGACTGTTGGGAAAACAACTCCCTCTGCATCTATACTCTCCCTCTGCAGAATTTGGGAAAACAAATTCTGCAAAGGGAGAAAAAAGGAGAGTATAGATGCAGAGGGAGTATCTTTTGTTTGGTAAAGAATACTTTCATGGGTAGGCTGGATTGTTGGAATTTTATTACCTCAAAAAGTGTACATCAGAGTTTCATTAATAGCAGCAAAAAGAAGAAGATACCTAGGTCATACAAATAAGGCATGTGCGACATGTGTGAATCTTTGTATAGCAACAATGTAACCCTCCTACGACAGAGTTTTGTACAACAATACAACTCTCCTTCAACAATTGCATACAGTGGTAATGAGGATGCAACAGAATTAATGGGGAGAGAGAAGGTGAATGTATGCCAAACGCATCTATGTGCCCTCCTCGATTAGTTCCAGTTTAGATCCCTTTTCTATTTAGAAGTTTAGTCCTATTCCAGGTTTTGCTTTAGTTAGTATTTTCATACACAAGTAGACGATGAAGTTTCCTAGTTAAGCAAGGAACTCATGGATGTGGATTCTGATCTAAATTAGGATACAGATCTCTAGGAGGATGCATGTTTGCATTGCTTAATTCATCTCCAGCAGAGACACACTTCACTTAAGCTCATCTATCCATGCAAGGAAGGTACTTTAGGGTTAGGGTATACTTCCAGTTAAGATGTTGTTGTGAATGTGTCCAGGTTCATTCAATATTCTAGTCTATAAAGGAAAAAGAAGGGGTATAGGTTTCATTCATTCAGTTTTTAGGTTAGTACTTAGCAGTTCATTGTTTTCATTTTCAGAAGTAATGAAAAGCAGTAGCAGGTTTTGACAGCAGTAGAAGGTTTTAAAAGTAGTTGTAGCAGTAGTAAATTTAATGTGTTTCCATTATATATTTTCTACAGTGTGTCTTTATAGAACCTAACATTAATTACAAGGTGCAGTTTTAAGCAACTTTAAGTTTTCCACTATTTAGTTTCTTGTAGAAATTATTTTAGAGTGTAGAATTTGTTTATAATGATTTGATAAAATCTAACAAAAGGAACAAAACCTTATATTGTAATGAATGTGAATGTTCCTTCCTGCATGGGCTTAACATGAATATATACATCAGAGTGCAGTTTTGAGTGGCTATAAGTTTTCTACTATTTAGTTTCCTGTAGGAATACTTTAAAGTGCAGAATCTACTTACCATGCTTTGAGAAAATGTAATGAAAAGGATAAATCTCACATCGCAATGTATGTGAATGTTCCTCCTATAATGGACTTAGCATGCACATACACCTCTACACTTTCCAGATTTCCCTTTTTGTCTTCCCTTGCATAGGCATCATATTGGAAATCCAACCAGTGTTTACCATCCATTTGACCCACCTCTAGGTTGATTTGAACCATTGTTGGGAGGGAGTTTAATAATTTGGGTCTTTATTTTGTGTTGTGTTGTGCTATTTTTAAGAGAACCAACTCACTGATGAATGAAACAAAACCTTGTTTGGAGGCATAAAAATTGTTGGGCCATAGTACTTCACCAATGTATGAACATAATTAATATTAAGCATTGCACTAAGATCATAATTTACATTCTTAAAACAAAAAACAAGAATAGCATTGGTTGCATTTTAAGAATTGTTACATTTGTAAGTTTATATGCACAGCCCTTGCGCTCACATTGTATGTTTAGTTGCCCTGATATCCCAGGAACTCAGAAAAGTTTTGAGAGAGGTGGTATCTATACTCTAGATGATGTCATGGATTTCACAAGTTCTATAAATTTTCCCAAACAGATCTCACCTCCTCAACAGAGGGATTGTCCTGTGTACAAATAACAACAAAAACTGAGGCTTTGTAACCCTCAAGGGGATAAGTCAAGCAAATGTAGCCACATTAATCCCGGCTCCTACTGCAAGACCCACTACTACAAACCAACATATAACTTAGGGGTTTGGAAAAAGATAGACATGGTTGTGATGTTGAATGGTTTCTAGCTTTGCAATGATTAAGCACAAATTGAATTAATTCAACAAATATTGTTGTCTTCAAAAACACTACCTTGGCACTTGTTAGACCATAAATTAAAAACATGAGTATGTCTATTAACTTTCTATCCAAGGAACCATTCAAAATGCATATGGGATTAGCAAGCTAGATAATAAATGGCATTTGGCCAAGAGTAGAGACTACAACATCCTGGTGTGTATAAAAAGTGCAATAAACATGATAAGAAACTTTAAAGATGAAAAATATAACACATTGGTAATCAAGCCATTAAAACCCGATTTAGTCAACATTTCAAACCTCAAATTAGATGATGCCATGTTGAGGGTATTGGATCATGGTTTGAATTTCACAACAACTTCGAGGCAAATTCCAATCAAAGATTTGGTGTGTACCTTTGAAAATGCTATCTTTGATCTACCAAGTGAGAAATTGGAAGAGTAGAAACAAGAATGCGTTATACTAATAAAAAATGCTAATCTGCCTAAGCACAACATTGAGAGGGATGAAGCCACTACATTGAAAAATATGAGAAACAATAAAGAGTTAATTTCTTTAAAACCAGTGACAAATTTATTGCCTCAACAAATAATCATATATCTGAAATAGGAAAAGCTTTCTAATCTGATTTGTAACACTACATATTATGGGTTTTAAACCAAATAAACAATAGAAGCAAAAATACTTGAAACCAATCACATGCAATAGATAATATAAGATAAGATAAGATATATTAATGTCCAATGAATGACCACAAAAGTAGGTCAATGGGACTGCAGAGTACAATGATGTCGATACAAGGAGGAGCACCAAAAGGGCAAGAAATAAGAAATAAGAAATAAAGCAAGAAAAAAATAATGCCTGAAAACCAAAATGAGGAAAGTCCCGGACTCCAAGTGTAGAGGGTACAAGATAATGGTCCACTAAATCTCTCTCCTAGCACTCGAGGTCGAATGCAAAAAACTCAATATGGAGCGTTGTCTCGAGGGAGGGCTAGGGGAGGATCTGGAGCCTCTGTTATGCCCCTGCCGAGAAGAAGTGATATGTCGCTAATGACTGTGCGATCTCATCTGCCTGCTAGTAAGAGATCTGGTCCGGTAATGACTCAGGGGTCCCTGTGCTAGGGGGATGGCCCCTCTAGCCCGCACTGATCTAGAGTCTGAGGCAATAATGTTTTGTCACTTCATGCCTCTTGCTGATGGGAGCACTATAAAAAATGACGTAATCCGCTGCATAGGATCTACTCTAGGAGGAGGCTGGAGAATTTGTGTGTGAAGTATTGTGGCCTCCTATATGTACAAGGCTAGACATCTCTGGTCTGGGTATCAAAATAAGCTAGATAAGTTTTGGATCCCTCTGAACAAGAAATGGAATCTCCCACGAATCTCATATTAAATGGGGCAGTGGAAGATGAAGTTCTCCTCCGACTCAATCTCTCGGAGGTGGCACTACTGGAAAATCCTGTCTAATCATGTAATATGATGGTCAGTCTCAATCCACAGTTTATGAGAACCTACTCTAATCTGACCCAAGGGAATTTGAAGTGTGTGCATCCACTAGCGAAGTGTGTAATGGGGCTGAACAATGAGTCCATCTCTCAACAACATGAAGTGCTCAACATAGAAAGCCATCTTCGAACATAACCCATCCTAAGGGTTTATCCAAGTAACCTGTACATATTTCCTGTAAATATCCTCTCGAATGATTTTATTCATCTTTTTTTTGGTTGGTAGGAGGTGGTCTGGTGCACACAAAGAATACTTGAATGGAGGGAGTTGGTCTATCTTGATACCAACTAAAGTAAGGAGATCTGAGACTCCAACATACCAACAACGGGATCGAGCCGAAGGACTCGCTACTGTAATGGACTCTGATGAAAGGTAGGCCACGTATGGATATCAGTCCCGCCCCTTTACTATATTCGCAAAACCCCGAACACAGTGAAGAAAAGAGATGATACCAAATATTGTCTCAAGGCGAAAGGGGCGAACTCCAAACTCTGCAAGAATGATGGGTTGAGGAACTGTCTACTTGCACCAAATTATGCAACAAAGAAGGGTGATCTCCACTCTCTCTGCAAAAGACCAATCAGAATCTAGTAAGCTAGGACCCCAAACCTATGAACCATATAGAATTGTGGGTCGAACAAGACTGTCCATCAGTGACATCTTGGCTGATATGTCCTGAAAATGATTCTGAAAACATTGTATCTCGAGAAGGGCTAAGGATCCATAGCCCTTGTTGATTCGAGGCTGGAGTGCAGAATGAAAGCTAGGGAATAGTACCCCCAGATAGGTGTATGAGATGGTGATCTCAATCTCCTCTCCTTTGAAAAAGAAATGGAGATCACAGAGGAACTTCTTCGATGTGTTGAAGATCATAACCTTGGTTTTACTTAGGTTAACCGTCAATTGTCGAAGATCACTGAAAAGGGCTAGGGCATCCAGCTGCCTTTGCAATCCGTCAGGGGATGGGGCTAGAAGGACCACGTCATCTACAAACAACAAGATAGAAATCAAGACATGATGTAGAAGGCAACCATCATCGTCCTGGATGTGTTCACGCAAGAAGGACTCCAGCTCGTCAATATAGATCTCAAATAGTGTGGGGGACAAGGGACAACCTTGTTTTACCCCAATAGTGCTCCAGATAAAATTTGGTAGCCCATGTCCTGTGCGCAGATGACCAAGGACCAACTCATATAAGTGCATAATGGTTGACAAGAGGGTCTCTAAGATGCCAATATCTCTTAGTCTCTCAAATAATGCTTCTCTAGGAACCGAATCAAAAGCTTTTCGAAAGTCTACAAAACAACAATAGACTTTCGAAGAGCAATGTCGTGCCTCCTCAATGATGGCCCTAAGTGTAAGGATGTGGTCAATAGTCTGGCGCTTAGGTCGAAATCCAGCCTATCCTCTAGCTCTAAGTTTTTTCCCCTCAAGCTCCTTGGATATTTGGATGTGGAGGGATGTAGCATATAGTTTGGAGAATGTGTGGCCCACCATGATAGTCCTATAATTGTTGGGATCTGAGCTGGGCCCTGATTTGTGTATCAGGTGAATGATGTGTTGAGACCATGTTGATGGGAAACGTGTAAAAACCACATGGTTGAAGAGATCAAACAAGTAGGGAACCATAGCACGAAGACCGTGTTTAAATAACTATGCCTGGAAACCATCATCATCTGCTACTTTGCTGTTGTTCATCACCCAAATGGCCTCTCTGATGTCACTATCATAGAATACGAAACCTGAAGAGGGCGGAGATGTCACCTGAATCTGGGGTTTCCCTAGGATGTCATAGAGGGTGGACACATGGGAGAACATGGACTGGGGGTTAAGGCCAGAGGGGAGGGGAGAGTTGCAGGGGAGGACAGTACACCATAAGTTTCTAGGGGAGTGAGCAAGAGAGGTACACAAGTCACGTCTTCTCTGGGATACAAAGAGACGTTTCTTGCAATGGAGGAGGTGACGATATGAAGCATTGATATTGGGGTAGGAGGGGTGACTATGGATGAATGCATGTTGAAGTTGGTGGTGGAAAGCTTTGCATTCCTCATCTATAATATTCCTACTTAGCCTAAGCTAAGAGGAATATACATTTTTGTCTCATTTTCTTTTGCATGAATAAATGAATAAAGGAGGACATGTAAAACTCCTGAAAAGAATGAATAAATCAATGCCCATATGAATAGGGATAAATCTGGGCCATGTAAACAAATCACTTGCAGGTGTGAAAGGGGTTTGAGCTATGAGAATGGGTCAACCTTGACCAAGTCTACAACGTTGTCTAGATGTAATGTACCTCATGGATGGACAACGCAGTTCTAGATGGAGGCCCCTCATGTGAAAGGAGATAATTCATTGAAGTGGTTTAGGGTTTGACAAGGTTTTCATCTTATAAAAGGAAGAGGAGAGTAGCAAGAGAAGGTTGTTGATTATGCATATTTCTGAGTATCTTGTCTGTTTAGAAAAATACCATTCTCTGTTGTTTAGCTGAGAATAGTGCTGCTTAGCACTTGGGAGTTCCTATGCAGGGACCCCACCTCTTCCATTGAGGATTTCTTGGAGGAGTCTTGCTAATTTCATCCACTCTCAGGCATTTGGCCAAGCTCATCTTTCAACTACAACTCTGATCCTATTTAGGATTAGGTTTCCTTGCAAGCTGCAGCAAGTGGAGGTTAGATCTGCTCAGATCTAGGCCATTTCAGGATCTCTTTTCACTGGGAAAGTCTTCTATCCCATGGGAAAGAGAGTTCTAAACCTTTGGAGCTGATATTTCATATCTTGGTAGTAGGCCAACTCAGTGCTTTAGGCTACAATGCAGTTTCCCTTCTAGGACTGCGTTATTTTTAGAGAAGGATTTGCAGGGTGTTTTGATCCCCTTTTCGAGAAGAGATCTCTGGTGTTGGGATTTGCCTTTCACTTCGGTGATCCATGGATTAGATTTCTGATCCATGTTCTGTATAGATATGATATTTTTCTAATGTAAAACATCTTCAGAAATTTCTGAATAATATTTGCAAATCTGCTACTTAAAACTTAGATCTACTCTCTATATTGCATGATTTGATCAAAACCCCAAGGGGATCTTTTAAAAGAGCTTTCCTAGTGTAAAAATATGAAATGGATCTAATATTTTGTACACAGATCTGCTCTGGATCTAAAGTGTAACATACAGCTGCTGCAGCCCTTATAAAAACGTTGTTAAGCCATTATGCAGTAAATACATTTGTTGCAGCCCTCTTTTCCGAGGAGTTTCTTCTATTTTGTCTTCTACCTTCTGTTGTATAATGTAAGAGCATAATTATGGATCTGATTTGCTACTGTATATTTAAAATCTGGTCTTTATTATTGGCCTCCTTCTCATGCTCTCAAAACTGCGTTATTTTTGAAGCATTTTTTTGTACATAGCTGCAACCCCTCTCTTTGGGTATTTTTTAGCTAGACTAGGCGGTGGGAGATCTGTTTACCACACCTAGTTTGATTTTTTTTTGCTCTCCTTTTGGATCTAAACACTATATCCACTGATCTAAGGGATCCAGGAGCTGCAAATTCATTTGAGTGCACATATTTCCATAAAGTGCATTATTTCAGCAGGCATTGTTGTGTATTCCCATTTGGGGATATTACAGTGGTATCAAAGCTCCTTTCTTGGAACAGCCTGTGCTTTCATTGAAGAGCCAAGGCCAACATGCTTTCAGAAGACTATGAACCTCTTACTGAGAGGGAGAAGAGGTATCAGAATAGAAGTCACAATAAATTTGATTACACCACTGATGATCAAGACAAGGGTAAAGCCTCTGAAACTGGAAGTGATAAAGAAGGAGAAGAGTTTGCAAGAACTCTTTTGGTAGCCATGATAGATATTTCTAGAGATATCAAAGAGATGAGACTAGAAAGACTCAAGGAGTCTCCTAGAAGGCCTCATCTCGGGGAAAGCTCTGGCCTGTCTCACCACTAGAATGATCAACTAGTGAACCAGCTGTTGAGCCCTGAAATTGTCTTCTCTTTTGCCAAAATTCACTTCATTTCATCATTCCTTTATCATTTCATAAACCTAAAACTCAATGAGAATGACTAAGATTACTTAAAGGTTTCATATAATGATTAACTTACTGTAATTTTGTGATTTTTCTATCTTAATGATTTTTGAACAGTTTTAGCTACAAAATGCAGTCATTCTGTAGCCAGTCAAGCGTTTCGTAGCTATTTTGGTGTTTAAATATGTTACAAGTGTCATCTGAAGAAAATGCACACATAGGTGGATTACAAATCTTTACTACACCATTTGTTCCCTTCCACGAAGACTGGATTGAAAGCTGTAGGTGCCTATGTACGTGGTCAAAGCAAAAGTCAAGCAAGTTGTCTTCTACAGAAATCAAGACTCCTGATTTTCTTTACAGCAAATCAGGAATCCTAAAAGAGTTCTATTTTGATTTTAACTTTAAAACTACACCTGGACCTACTTTTATTCAATGTTTGTTATGTAATTGCATATAAATTCAGCTTGGTAATTCCGAGAGGGACAAATTGGATGCATATTTTATCATTCCTATGATACTCTGTTTTCGAGAATTTTGATAATAGAAGAAGTAAACTTTGATGTTGTTCTGAATACAACCTTGAGGAGTTAAAGGATCAATGCTGAATTGATAGTAGAGGGCCCCTGCTATTTGAGGAAGCTTTACATGTTTTCTAGGCAAGTAGTTTCCAATTCTATTTTTTTCATATTTCCTTACTTGGACTGCTTTCTAGAATTACACCTCTTAGCATTATGTTTCATGTCATTTGCTTAGATAAAATATCCTCATTATATTACAGTTAGTATTTTTCTCAAGCTTTTCCAATATATCTCCATTAAATGAATGGGATTTAATTGTAATATTCTGAGTTACTAGCACTTTAGTTTCTGTCATCTAGATTAAGAAGATCCTCATTATCTTACAACCATTCTCTTTCTCAAGCTTTTCCAATATATCACTACTATATTAATGAGATTTGGTTGTACTATGTTGAGTTATTAGGATTTCCTGTTTTGGAATTAGATAGAATATCCTCATACTATTACAAACAGTCTTCTTCTCAATCTATTCCAATAAATCTCTAAATCACGAATAAGACTTAGTTGTAATACTGTGGGTTACTACTTGATTGTTTTATAGAGGATCCTTATCACATTATGTCTAATCTCCTTCAATAAACTCTTCCAACAAACCTCTAACTTATGAATGAGATATAGTTGTAATGTCATAAGTTGTTTCAACATTCCATAGGAGATCCTTATTACATTATAGTAATATTTTTCTCAAGCTATTCCAAAACACCTCTATCATATGAATGAGATTTCACTGTAATGTTCTAAGTTGCCGTTTGTTTTAATACTTCTTTTTTTTAGGAAGATCCTCATTGCATTAGAATTTAATCTCTTTCACAAAATATTCCAACAAACCTCTAACTAAATGGATCATATTGAATTGTAGTGTTTTGAGTTACCTTTCACTTTCATGAATGTTCATTTGCAAGCTAAAAATATGCATGGATTAGGATTCTCTGTTTTCACCATTTTCTAATTAGGAAAATAATTTGTAGCTAGACTTTGTTTTAATTCTAAGATTTCATTTTCTTCCTTTTTAACATAGATTTAACTTCATCTCTTGAGCATAGAGTAGCATACTAAGACTCAAACATAACAAAACCCAAAAACACCAATAAAACACTAAAAACAATGAAATAAGAAAAATGATACTTAGGCACATATAGTGCAAGTACACTTCATCAGTTTACTAGCCCTGATTGATAATTTATACTATCAATTTAGGAACACTAAATTGACTAAACATTTTGGCGCCATTGCCGGGGAAGTGTAACTAGGTAGCCTTATTTCCTATTTCCCAAAATCAATGATATGCTTAGAGAACAAGATTCTAGGAGTAGATTTGTAAGAGGAAAAAGCTTAATTCTCACAACTCCACTCACTCCACCAAGACCAAGAAGTAGCACACTTCCAACTCAAACCCACATTCCATACTATACTGGTCATAGGCTTCCAGAAGTCTCAAGATCAGATATCCCATCAGGAAGATCTCTCACTTCATCCACTGAAGCAATTCTAGAGGAAGAAGATCCAAGGACTCCTACAAAAGGGATAACCTTTTTTACTTCCACTGGGGAATATATTCCAGCAGAAGAATTACAAATCCCTAGTGAAGAAGAAGAAGAGGACTATTTCTTCAATATACCCTTGATAGAATAACCAGTAGAACAGCTAGCTCTTCCAACTGAACCCTATATTAGTTCAGAGGAGTCTATCATGGTAGAAGAAGGGGAAGGAGAAGTCTTTAATGGGGAACATACACTATTTGGAGGAGGTAGAGGAAGAGGAGGAGATAGAGAAAGAGGTAGAGGTACAGAAGAAGGTAGGGGAAGATGAAATGCAGAAGGACGAAGAGGTAGAAGGGAAACTGGAAGTCCTTTTGGATTCCCTATAATAGATGAAGAGACTAATGCAACTATGAAAAATATCTCACCCTCTGATCTTCCAAACTTTCATGGACTAAAAAGTGAGGATCCTGAGACCTTCTTATTTGAATTTGAAGTTCTATGTAGAACCTATGATTACCTACAATATGCTCAGAAACTTAAATGTTCCCTTCAACATTGAAAGAAGCAGCATTAAAATGGTTTATGAGTTTAATCACTAGGTATATTAGAACATGGGATGAAATGAGGGAAGCATTTCTAGATAGATATTTGGATTACTGTATACCAGTCAACCATAAGGAAGAAGTGTTCAAGATGATGCAAAAATAAGAGGAAAATCTGGAAGATTTGTCAGAAAGATTTAACTATAACATCAAGAGGGAAAAAATGGAAAACTTAGACCAAGATACTTTGAAAGCTCTCTTGTTGAAAACAATTAGGGATGAATGGATAGATATTCTTAATATGATGGGGAAAGGAGACATATCTCAACTTTCATTACCTGATATAGCAGAACTATGTATTAATCTTTCAAGAGGAAAATCTAATATTTTAAAAGGACCAAGAGACTCTGCTCTTGCAAGGGCAAGTAAAGCTGCAGCTGAAACAGTAAGTAGGGTAGAGATAGGTAATATGCTTGATGAATTCAAAACTGACATTCTGGGGAGTCTTAGTGAGCAAATAGACACCCTTAAGTTACAAAACAAGCAGAAAGATGAAACTAATGGCTTAGCAATCTTTTGTCCCAAATGTAGGAAGAAGCATGCCTTAAGAGAGTGTCATTTGGATGCAAAAGTAATAGAGACTTGTGCAATTTGTTCTGAAAAACATGAAACCAAGAATTGTCCCTCAAGCCCTGGCCTTAAAGCTGTCTTTTAAGAAGAAACAACCACAAATTCCACAAAATCTCTTAATTTTGTCTTTAGAAGACCTTGGCAGGGACCTCAGACACAAGGGTTTAGTAATCAAATGTATAATCAACTCTCACCTAATTGGAACTCTTGGCAACAAACTTGGCCCCAATTTCAAAATCAATCTCAACCTTGGGCTCAAGGAGTACAAAATCCTTACGGAAGTTTCTCCCAGTATTATCAATATCCACCCTCTTATCCCTCATATCCAACATATTCAAACTTTCCTCCTTAACAAAATCCTCAGTAGAATCCACAACATCAAAACCAACATCAAAATCAAAATCAAAATCCACCACTTCCATTACCATTTCCTCAAAAAGAAAATCAGTTTCCTGCCCAGCCAATACCAAACCCCAATAATAAAAACCCTCAGAATACATATATGATAGAAGGTCAACAATTTCCAACCTATTTGATTACTCCTTTAGACCTTAATGATGTTCAACTTAGGTCTGGAAGAATACTTGAAAGAAAAAAACCTTCTGTAGTTATACAAGAAAAAAACAATTCTGAGAAAGATTCTCTACAGGTAAATAAAAGTTTTGAAGAAAACACATCTCTTCAAGACCAAAACATTGGAAAAGAAAAACAGAAAGAACCAATAATTTCAACTCCAATGTTAGAACAACCATCAACATCTACTACTACACCTCCTTTTCCTGAAATATTAAAAATTGATTAGGGTGTAGAGAAACAAATTATGATGCCTAACTATGATTTCTTAGATGAGTTAAGAAATATTTGTATCAAGATTTCATTATTACAAGCCATCAAGGAAATCCCAATTCTAGCAAAAACAATAAAAGAGTTGAGTATGAAAAAAATAGGAAAAAGAATAAAAGAGATAAAGAAAATACAACTGGTAGGAAAAATAGGAGACATAATGATGGGGAAGATTTCCATTCCAAAATATCTAGATCCCGGAAATCCAATTGTTAAGATACATATCAATGGAATAGAAATCCCAAACACACTTATTGATCTAGGAGCAGCAATCAACATCATGAGTAGACAAATCATGGAAAAACTAAAACTTCCTAATCTTCTTTTTACACCCACACTATCATAATTAGTAGATAGATCTGTAATTAAACCATATGGGGTATTAGAAGATATTCCAGTGTCCTTAGATTCTTGGGAGTATCATGTGGATTTCATGATCCTAACTCCTAAAAATGATCTCTGATGGAAATTCAACCAATAAATTCACCTTGTATCCTCTAGCAAGAACAATCACAGAATTAGATGATACCCAATGGATTGATGATGAAGAAGATATACAACCTCTCTCCACTATTTCAGAAATTAGTGAAGATAGTCAGATTTTGAATGCCTTGGAAAATTATGAATCTTCTTCAGAATACAGACATGAACAATTCCAGGAAGAATCCAACATTGAGTTCCTATCATCAAGACAAATGTCTCTTTACTCCATGGAAGAATTTGGCAGCTCTACAATTGAAATATTCCCAGAAAAAACATTAAACATAAACAAAAACCTAGAGAAATTTCAACAAGAAAATTTAGTCAAAATATTACAGAGACATTCTTCTGCATATGCATGGGAATAAACTTACATGAAAGGGATAAACCCTAATACTTTCACTCATCATATCTATATAGAGGAAAATTTTAAACCAATCAGACAACCTCAGAGAAGGATGAATCCAAACCTTAGGGAGATTGTTAAAGAAGAGTTGCAGAAATTGTTAAATGTCAACTTTATTTATCCCATTTAAGATAGTTAGTGGGTTTCTCCTTTGGTGATTGTACCCAAGAAGAATGGTAAATGGAGAGTATGCATTGACTATTGAGAATTAAACAAAGCTACTCTTAAAGACCATTTTCCCTTACCCTTCATAGATCAAGTGTTAGATACATTAGCAGGAAAAAAATACTTTTCATTTTTGGATGGTTTCAGTGGTTACAACCAAATTCAAGTTGCACTTGAGGATCAAGATAAAACCACATTTACTAGTACTTTGGGTACCTATGCCTACCGAGTATTACCTTTTGGATTATGCAATGCACCTGCAACATTCCAAAGGGCAGTATTGGGAATCTTTTCAGATCTAATACATGACTGTGTAGAAGTATACATGGATGACTTCACAGTCTATGGAAACACATTTGAAGAAGCCTTAGCAAACTTGGAAAAAGTTCTAAAAAGATGTAAAGAGGCAAACCTTTCCTTAAGTCATGAAAAAAGTTTCATGATGTTCACTGAAGGTATTGTCTTAGGACATCATATTTCAGGAGATGGGATTAGAGTTGATGAGTCAAAGGTTGAAGTCATCTCTAGACTATCAGTTCTAAGTTGTTAGAAAGATGTTAGGAGTTTTATAGGATTTACAGGATATTACAGAAGATTTATAGAAAACTTCACCAAAATGCATCTCCACTTTTCAAACTACTTACCAAACACTGTGAATTCAATTGGAACCTTGACTACCAGTTAGCCTTTGAAACCCTGAAAACAAAAAACTCTGAAGAACCTATTTTAAGGGGACCTAACTGGAAATTACCCTTTCACATCTCAACAGATGCCTCAGATACAGCTTTAGGAGTTTTATTGAGACAAAAAGACCTGATTCCTTATGCCATCTATTATAAAAGTAAAAATTTGACTCCTGCAGAGTTGAATTATACTATAACTAAAAAAGAGTTCTTAGCTATTTTTCATGCCATAAATAAATTCAGACACTATATAACAGGCTATGAAACCTTTGTCCACACAGATCACTCTACAATTAGGTATTTAATGAACAAATCAATTACTAATGGCAGAGTCACAAGATGGTTATTGCTTTTACAAGAATTTAACATCACCATTCTAGATAGGCCTAGAAAACAAAATACAGTAGTTGATTTCCTATCTAGACTTAAAAACATTAAAGACAACACTCTAGTTGAAGATCAATTCCCTAATGAATATCTCTTTGCAATTACTACTCAAACTCCCTGGTTTGCTGAAATTGCCAATTATCTAGTTTCAAGGAAATTTCCTTCAATTATGAATGCAAGAGACAAAAGAAAGATCATTTTTTACAGTGCAAAATATTCATGGATTGCTAATGATTTATACAAAATAGGTCCAAAATTTATTATCAGAAGATGTGTTCAAGAAGATGAGATGCCTGAGATTCTCAAGGCATGTCATGATGAACCTTGTGGTGGACATTTTGTTGATAAGAGGACAGCTTATAAGATCCTTCACCTAGGATATTATTGGCCATCTCTCTTTAAAGATGCTAAAGAGTATGTCAAAAGGTGTGACAGTTTCCAAAGGGTAGGGAAACCTTCTCCTTCAGGTGAGATGCCATTGCAACCTCAGGTACATGTTGAACCTTTTGAGAAATGGGCTTGGACTTTGTGGGACCTATTAATCCTCCATCAAAGAAAAAGAAATATATATTAGTTTGCACTGATTATGTTACCAAATGGGTAGAGGCCAAACCTTTACTTTCTACTACTGAAGAATCTGCAGTTAATTTTATTTTTGAGGATATTTTTACTCATTTTGGTGTCCCAAGAGAAATCGTTACAGATCAAGGAGCTCAATTCACATCAAAGATGATGGAGCAAATGGTAGAGAAGTATAAAATCAGACACATGAAATCTACTCCCTACCATTCACAAGCTGGAATCAACCAATAAGGTCATTGAAGGGATCCTGACAAAGACTGTTCATTTACATAGAAGAGATTGGGCAGAAAGGCTTCCTAAAGCCTTATGGGCCTACAGAACTACATGGAGAAACACAACAAGACACACCCCTTATGAACTTGTTTATGGAAAACAAGTCTTGTTTCCCATAGAGTTCCAGATCCAAACTTTCAAAATGGCAGTCCAGTTAGGACTTGATCTAACAGAAGCACAAAAGCACAGACTGGAGCAGATTAATAAATTGGATGAGATCAGACAAGATGCAGTCCAGAGAACAAGCATTGTCCAACAACAAAGGGCTAGATGGCATGATAAGTACATCAAAGAAAAGAAATTTAAAGAAGGTGACTGGGCCCTCTTATTTGATTCAAAGTTCAAGGATTTTCAAGGTAAATTTCAAACTCATTGGCTTGGGCCATATGAGATTGTGAAAATATTTGAAAATGGAGCAATAAAAATTAGGACAATAGATGAAGGAAAGGTAGCTTTTCTTGTAAATGAACACAGATTGAAATTGTATCATAAGCCACTTTCAAGAGAAGAATTTGTCAAGAAATTCCAAGATAACATTGATATGAAGTTATTGAAGAATAATTCTTCTTCTTCACTAACTTAATTGTATTTTTCTTCAATCATTTTGAATAAAAAAAAATAAAAATAAAAATAAAAAATAAAAAAATAAGAGTATAAATATGAAAACCAATCATTGATTGGCATGTTTCTACATAAAGTATAAGGTGAAAATAAGAATTCTTCTAAAACTTTAGATTTTCAAAAATTGATTCTTTTTCTGCAATAAAGTATCATAAAATCATAAGTTGCAGATTCACTTTTCATATTCCAATTCATACTTCATTCCATTTCATGTTCCATGATTCATCTCATTCCATTCCATATTTCATTTCATCCATCTCATTCCATGCCATATTTCTCTTCATCCATCTCATTCCATTCCATATTTCACTTTATCCATATTTCATTCCATATTTTAGAGTTTTAATAGGTACATTCTGCAGCTACCTGTTCTGTAGCCAATCTTGTTTTGCAGTTAATTTGACCCTGCAAGCTTTCTTTAATAAACAAAGGATGAGTCAAAGAAGATTATGGAGCTTAAATATCAATGTTTTTCAGATGAAGGACAAATACAACAAAGTAGCAAAATAAAAAAGACTGAGATAAACTGTATGAAATTATTTTGATAGCAAAACATGAAGATATAGTATGGTTAAATCATATGTTTCCTAAAGTTATTTTATCATTCAAATTGATCCTTGCCTATCATAAAAAGACCAAATCCCTTACATTTCGCTCCATAACAATTCATCATTAAGATTAATGGACAAAACTTTGATGTGACCTATTAGGTCAGATCCTTAGAGCATATCATTTATTGATGAAATTTGAAAATCATTACAAGATCTCTTCGCGGTCTTTTATCCTACAACAAACTCTTAAGCCCGATCATCTTCATGATTTACCACTACCTTATTCATTTATTCACATCCACTCACTACCATTACATTCCGTAGCTAGTTTTCATCTGCAGAGAAGTCATTTTAAGGGTAAAACAACCTTCCACAACTACTCTTTCTTCAGGCAGGAAAGCAGAAACAGAGCAGTAGATATGAGTCAAAGAAAGGAAGAAATTTGTATCAAGAAGAGAAATGGGGCTTATTGTGAGATCAAAGCCAATTGGAACCAAATATTTAGAAGGATACCCTTGGGTTAAGAGTTTATTACAGCAGGTACGCTGGCTGAGCTTTATAAAGAAGTTAAATGGATTCCACAAAGAAGTCATGAAGTCATTTGCAAGGTCATTCGATGGATCAGAGGTAGAAATTGGGGATATTAAGTTCACCATCACGGAATCATTCATAGCTGAGGCCACAAAATTACCACGACAGGGTGAACATTGGTTTAAAAACAAAGAGTTTCATAATGAAACCTGGAAACAAATGCTAAAAAAAACCAGGTATGGACATTTCAGTGTTTAGAAAAGGTATTCCTAATACAACTTTGAAAAATAAATGGAGGAATGTGTTGTTGATCTTATAAAAATTCATAACCTGTGAGGGTAGATTTGGCACTTTATATGTCTATCATATTAGACTGATGATGAATTTCTTAGAGGATGAAATAAATTTACCTTTCTTCCTGCTTAATAGTCTGAAAAGGATGGCTTCTAATGTTCAGAAAAGACTTCAGTTCCTAGAAACTACTTTACATCATCATGGCTTAATTAAAATGTTAATTGAGTTTCACTTGAAAAAAGTAGGAGATAGCTGGGATGAATTCCTCCTAAGAAACCATTTTGAAGAACCAGAAGAAACATTATCTAAAGAAGAACCTATAAGAAAAAGTAGGAGGGGGAAAATTGTTAAATCTGTTGAGATCAAACCTGATACATCAAAACAAGAAGATAGTGAAGAAGTGATTTCTGAAAAATTGGTAAAGATCAGGAAACAACTCAAACACTGTTACTGATGAAATAGGTAACCTGGCCTCAAAACGGGAACTCTAGCCCAAAAAGACTCAAAAAACATGAAAAAACACCCCAAAAACAAAAAATGTGTATTTCAGAAAGCACTTGGTTTTTTTTAAAGGTCAAATTTCAGCATTTTATAAAATTATGCTAAAAACAAAATTGTTTCTTGAAAAAAGATTGAAAAAACACCCTCAAAACAAAACCAGTTGATGCTAGAATAAGAAAAAAAAAATTTGTGTCATATTTTTGACACTTTAAAAAATAGAAATAACATTTTTTTAATTTTTAAAATTCAAACATTAAAAAAAACCTAAAATTTAAAAAATAAATAAATTTAAAAAAGAAAAACATTTTAAAGCTTAAAATTTAAAAATATATAGGAATAAAAAAATAAAAAAAAAAACAAAATAAAAATTTTAATTCAAACATTAAAAAAAACCTAAAATTTAAGAAAAAAGTAAAAAATAAAAGATAAAAAAAAATTAAAGAAATATATTAAATTTTAATAAATTTAAAACTCTTAAAAAAAAAAACATTATTTAAATTAAAAGTAAAAAACGAAAAAATTAATTAAAAATAAAAAATGAAAAATAAAATACAATAAAAATATTAAATTTAAAAAAACATATATTAAAAAAACAAATAAATTTTAAAAAATAAATTAAATTTAAATTATAAAAAATTATATATATATATGAACTTAAATTAAAAATATATATATTAGATTTTATTAAATTAAAAAAAAATGTTAATATTAAAATAACAAATTAAATTAAAAAAAAAATATTAAATTTTAATAAATAAATGAATAAAAAAATAAATTTTGAAATAAAAAATAAATTTTAAATATAAAGGAAAAAAAAAAACATTGTTAAAATAAAAAGTTAAAAAACTTTAAAAATCAATTAAAAATGAAAATTTGAAAAAAATAAATTAAATAAAAAATAAAATAAAAAACAAATTAATTTGAAAATATTAATTTTAATTAAAAAAAAAAATCTAATTTTAAATACATGATTTTAATTGAAAAAAAAAAATATAAATTTTTTTATGTAATTAAAAAATAATAAGAACAAAATTAAAAATTAAAAAAAAAAAAAATTCAAATAAATAAATAAATGAAAAGAAAATTTATTAAATTTTAAAAAATTAAATGAAAAAGCCAAACCTAAAATTTAATAATAAAAAAAAAATATGAAAAATTTTAAAAAAAAAATTCAATTAAATAAAAAAAAAAATACAAAATTTAATAAAAATTATTAACAAAATTTAGAAAAAAAAAATGATTAAAAAAAATGAAAAATAAAATAAATAAATAAATTTCAAATATAAAAATTAAATTAAAAATAATAATTTTAAATTTTTTGAATTTAAAAAAAAAAATATTAAAAATTAAAAAAGAAAGAAATTAAAAGAAAAAAGAAATTTTTGATCGTGGTGGCGCCGCCAATTGGCCTGCCGCCCAAGTGGCGGCGGAGGGCGATTCCGGGAATCGGCCTCCCACGGCAGCAGTGCGATTCTCGGAATCGGCCTCCCACGGCAGGAGGGCGATTCCCAAAATCGGTGGCGGCGGAGGCCAGCCGCTGAGCGGCAGGGGGCTGCATGCAGCCTCCCCGCCCACCCAACGACCGACCTCCGCCGCCACCTGGGCAGGAGGCTGATTGGTGGCGCCACCACAATCAAAAAGTTCTTTTTTTTTAATTTTTTTTTTTAATTCTTAATTTTTTTTTAATATATATATATATATATATATATATATATATATATATATATATATATATTTATTTATTTATTTAATTCTTAATTCATAATATATATATATATATAATTTGATTTTTTTTTTTTTTTTTTTTTTTTTTAATTTTTATTTTTAAATATTTTTTTTTTCAAAAAATTAAAAATTATTATTTTTTAATTCAAAATTTTAATTTGTTTTATTTTATTTTATTTTTAATCTTTTAGTTTATTTAGTTTTTCATTTTTAAAATTTATAAATTGTTCCATTAAAAAATAAAAATAAAAACAGTAAATTTATGGATATTTGTTTTTAAATTATTTGCATGTGGTTTTTTCCATTTTTTTTGTTTTTTAATGATAGTTTTTTTTAATTTTAATTCTTTAATTTTAATTTTCTTTTTCAATTTTAAATTTGTTGTTGTTGTTGTTGTTGTTTTTTTTTTTTTTGGTTAATTTTAAAATTTGTATTTTTTTTCTTATTATTATTATTTTTTTAATTTAAATTTTTAAATTTAATTTTTTCTTTTTTGTATTTTATTTTTTAATCTAAATTTTAATTTTGTAATTTTAATTATTTTTAAATTTTCTATTTTTTTTTTTTAATTATATGTTTTTTTCATAACTTAGAAAAAAATGTTTTTGATGTTTTTTTTTTTTGGGGGGGGAGGGGGGTTTATTTTTGTTTTTTTCTTTAAATTATGTGTTTTTTTTTTCAAATTTTGTCATTTCTTTTGATATAATTTTTTTTTTAATTTTTATTTATTTATTATTTTTTTAACGAGTTAATTTTGGTTTTTTTTTTACATTTTTATTGGTTTTTATTTATTGTATATATATATATAAGTTTTGTGTTTTAATACCAAGATGAAAATCACCACTCTAAAAAAAAAAAGGTTGATGCTGCATCAATACGTTTCAAAATTAGCATGAAAATCACCACTCTAAAAAAAAAGTTGATGCTGCATCAATACGTTTCAAAATTAGCATGAAAATCACTAACATTTTAAAACAAATATTCATACTTAGTAAATAAAAATATTAGAGTGTAAAAAATGTACACAAAAAAAAGAGGGTGATTCTGCATCACCACTTTTCAAAATTGGGTGCTTTTTATGCTACAAAAAAAAAGTAGGTAACAATGCGGTTACCTATTTCATTGGTAACAGTGTTCTCAGGAATAAAAGAAAGGATAAATTAATAAGTGAACGTGCTGAAGAAAAATATGAAAATCCACCTAAATTGAGAAGAAGCTCTAGGCTTAAAGGCATGATGGAAAATACATGCATTAAGGAAACAAGAGTTATAAACATTGAAGAAGAAGAAACTCCAATCCAAACTCCAGTTGATGGATCCCCTCTACACCAATATGAAGAAAACCCTAACAGAAGAACCCCAGATATAGATCTGACTCAACAACAGATTTATGACTATGTGGAATCACTAGAGAAAAGGGCCTCAGAAAATAGAGAAAGATCTCCCAGTCCACAGGAACCTCCCATAGAAATTTTGAAAAGATACAATTATGAATTGGAGATATTGAATAACCATATCAAGCATGAAAATGAAATCCTAAGAGAGCAGGTCAAATTGAAGGGTAGCATGAACAACACTCTCTCTCAGCAAATGGAAGCACAAATAAAGAAAACAAGAAGCTAAAGAAAAGAAACAAGAAATTGAACAGGGCACTCATTAATCTTAGGTTCAAAGCACTCATGAGGAAACCCAGAATGGCATTGACTACCAGAAGAAGCAGAAAAAGGAGGTTAGATTTTCTTGTAGAAGTATTAGTACAAATGGAATAAATTTTTGATGGAATTGCATGAGGACATGCAAGATTTTTGCAGTGGGGGTATGTTGAGCCCTGAAATTGTCTTCTCTTTTGCCAAAGTTCACTTCATTTCATCATTCCTTTATCATTTCATAAACCTAAAACTCAATGAGAATGACTAAGATTACTTAAAGGTTACATATAATGATTAACTTACTGTACTTTTGTGATTTTGCTATCTTAATTATTTTTGAACAGTTTTAACTACAGAATGCAGTCATTCTGTACCCAGTCAAGCGTTCCATAGATGTTTTTGTGTTTACATATGTTACGGGTGTCATTTGGAGAAAAGGAACACATAGGTGGATTCCAAATCTTTCCTACACCATTTGTTCCCTTCCACGAAGACTGGATCGAAAGCTAGAGGTGCCTATGTACGTGGTCAAAGAAAAAGTCAAGCAAGTTGTCTTCTACAGGAATTGGGACTCTTGATTTGCTTTACAGCGAATCAGGAATCCTAAAAGAGTTCTATTTTGATTTTGACTTTAAAACTACACCCGGACCTACTTTTATTCAATGTTTGTTATGTAATTGCATATAAATTCAGCTCGGTAATTCCAAGAGGGACAAGTTGGATAAATATTTTATCATTCCTGTGATACTCTGTTTTCGAGCATTTTGATAATAGAAGAAGTAAACTTTGATGTTGTTCTGAATACAACCTTGAGGAGTTAAAGGATCAATGCTAAATTGATAGCAGAGGGCCCCTGCTATTCGAGGAAGCTTTATATGTTTTCTAGATAAGTAGTTTCCAATTCTGTTTTTGTCATATTTCCTTACTTAGATTGCTTTTTGGAATTACACCTCTTAGCATTATGTTTCATGTCATTTTCTTAGATAAAAGATCCTCATGATATTACAGTTAGTCTTTTTCTCAAGCTTTTCCAATATATCTCTATTAAATGAATGGGATTTAATTGTAATATTCTGAGTTACTAGCACTTCAGTTTCTATCATCTAGATTAAGAAGATCCTTACTATCTTACAACAATTCTCTTTCTCAAGATTTTCCAATATATCACTACTATATGAATGAGATTTGGTTTTACAATGTTGAGTTATCTTCTGCAATTAGATAGAAGATCCTCATACTATTACAAATAGTCTTCTTCTCAAGCTATTCCAATAAATCTCTAAATCATGAATAAGACTTAGTTGTAATACTGTGGGTTACTGCTTGATTGTTTTATAGAGGATCCTTATCACATTATGTCTAATCTCCTTCAATAAATTCTTCCAACAAACCTCTAACTTATGAATGAGATCTAGTTGTAATTTCATAAGTTAATTCAGCATTCCATAGGAGATCCTTATTACATTATAGTAATCTTTTTCTCAAGCTATTCCAAAACACCTCTATCATATGAATGAGATTTCACTATAATGTTCTAAGTTGCTGTTTGTTTTAATACTTCTTTTTTTTAGGAAGATCCTCATTGCATTAGAATTTAATCTCTTTCACAAACTGTTGCAACAAACCTCTAACTAAATGGATCAGATTGAATTGTAGTGTTTTGAGTTACCTTTCACTTTCATGAATGTTCATTTGCAAGGTAAAAATATCCATGGATTAGGATTCTCTGTTTTCACCATTTTCTAATTAGGAACAGAATTTGTAACTAAACTCTGTTTTAATTCTAAGATTTCCTTTTCTTCCTTTTTAACATAGATTTAACTTCATCTCCTGAGCATAGAGTAGCATACTAAGACTCAAACATAACAAAACCCAAAAACACCAATAAAACACTGAAAACGATGAAATAAGAAAAAGGATACTTAGGCACATATAGTGCAAGTACACTTCATCAATTAACTAGCCCTGGTTGATAATTTATGCTATCAATTTAGGAACACTAAATTGACTAAACATTTTGGCGCCGTTACTGGGGAAGTGTAACTAGGTAGCCTTATTTCCTATTTACCAAAAACAATGAATGCGTAGAGAACGCGATTCTAGGGGTAGATTTGTAAGAGGTAGAAGCTTAATTCCCACAACTCCACTCACTCCACCAAAACCAAGAAGTAGCACACCTCCAACTCAAACCCACATTCCATACTATACTGGTCATAGGCTTCCAGAAGTCTCAAGATCAGATATCCCATCAGGAAGATCTCTCACTTCATCCACTGAAGCAATTCTAGAGGAAGAATATCCAAGGACTCCTACAGAAGGGATAACCATTTTTACTTCCACAAGAGAATATATTCCAGCAGAAGAAATACAAATCCCTAGTGAAGAAGAAGAAGAGGACTATTTCTTCAATATACCCTTGATAGAAGAACCAGTAAAACAACTAGCTCTTCCAACTGAACCCTATATCAGTTCAGAGGAGTCTATCATGGCAGAAGAAGGGGAAGGAGAAGTATTTAATGGGGAACATACACTATTTGGAGGAGGTAGAGGTACAGAAAAAGGTAGGGGAAGAGGAAATGCAGAAGGAGGAAGAGGTAGAAGGGAAAATGGAAGTCCTTTTGGATTCCCTATAATAGATGAAGAGACTAATGCAACTATGAAAAATATCTCACCCTCTGTTCTTCCAAACTTTCATGGACTAAAAAGTGAGGATCCTGAGACCTTCTTATTTGAATTTGAAGTTCTATATAGAACCTATGATTACCTACAAGATGCTCAGAAACTGAAACTGTTCCCTTCAACATTGAAAGGAGCAGTATTAAAATGGTTTATGAGTTTAATCACTAGGTCTATTAGGACATGGGATGAAATGAGGAAATAATTTCTAGATAGATATTTGGATTACAGTATACCAGTCAACCATAAGGAAGAAGTGTTCAAGATGATGCAAAAAGAAGATGAAAATCTGGAAGATTTGTTGCAAAGATTTAACTATAACATCAAGAGGGCAAAAATGGAAAACTTAGACTAAGATACTTTGAAAGCTCTCTTGTTGAAAAAAATTAGGGATGAATGGATAGATATTTTTAATATGATGGGGAAAGGAGACATATCTCAAATTTCATTACCTGATATAGTAGAACTATGTATTAATCTTTCAAGAGGAAAATCTAAGATTTTAAAAGGACCAAGAGACTCTGCTCTTGCAAGGGCAAGTAAATCTGCAGCTGGAACAATAAGTAGGGAAGAGATAGGTAATATGCTTGATGAATTCAAAACTGACATTCTGGGGAGTCTTAGTGAGCAAATAGACACCCTTAAGTTACAAAACAAGCAGAACGCTGAAGTTGAAAGCTAGACTAGGTGGTGGGAGATCTGTTTACCACACCTAGTTTAATTTGTTTTTCCTCTCCTTTTGGATCTAGACACTAGATCCACTGATCTAGGGGATCCATGAGCTGCAAACTCATTTCAGTGCACACATTTCCTAGAAGTGCGTTATTTCATCAGGAATTGTTGTGTATTCCCATTTGGGGATATTATAGTGGTATCAAAGCTCCTTTCTTGGCATAGCCTGTGATTTCATTGAAGAGCCAAGGCCAACATGCTTTCAGAAGAAGATGAGCCTCTTACTAAGAGGGAGAAGAGGTATCAGAATAGAAGTCACAAGAAATTTGATTACACCACTGATGATCAAGACAAGGGTAAAGCCCCTGAAACTGGAAGTGATAAAGAAGGAGAAGAGTTTGCAAGAACTCTTTTGGTAGCCATCCAAGATCTTGCTAGAGAGATCAAAGAGACGATGCTAGACAAACTCAAGGAGTTTCATAGAAGGCCTCATCCCGGGGAAAGCTCTGGCATGTCTCACCACTAGAATGATCAACTAGTGAACCAACCACAAGCTCCATAATGTTCTACTATGCCTACCTTTTTGGCTGTGGAGAATGAAGGGCTTCATGAGCAAGCATCCCTTGAAGACTATTTTGAAGAGTATGAGTCCCAGAATCAGAGATTCAAGAACCACCTCAGTTTTCAAGAGTTTTTTCATCTCAAGGAAAAAAGAAGACCAAGGAATCAGTATAGAGAGGGTGGATTCACTCAGAATCATGATCGACATCACTCTATGGGCAGATTATTTTTACCCAAGTTTGATGGGTCATCCACCAGTTCTGCCAAGGCATGGGTAGAAAAGTTGGATATCTATTTCTAGTTGAACAAAGTCCTTGAGATGGAAGCCATCAAGATTGCAGCGCTGCACTTTGAAGGTGAAGCACACAACTGGTGGTTCCATGGGTTGTCTACATTGGGCCATGCCAATGTGACTGCCTATTCTGAATTTACTAGAATACTAGTGGAGAGGTTTGACAGAAAAGAAAGAAGCTCCTTTCATGAGCCTTGCAAAGTTGAAGCAGACAGGTAATGTAGAATCTTATATCTCTGGGTTTCTGAGATTATCTGTTGTGACCCCTGATCTATCTACAACAAGGAGGGTGTACATGTTCATCGATGGCTTGGATGAACCTTTGCATGGGTTGGTTAAATCTACCAAGCCTATCACATTGCATGAGAGGGCTAGAGACCTTCAAGATGCCTTGCCAAAAGAAAAGGAAACTTTCCAGAACAAGCCCTCTTACTTTTCTAAGGGGAAGGAAGAGAAAGCTGCTCCTTCCAAGGAGAGCTCAGTCAAGAAGCCTCTTGATATTGAAGTCCGGAGGGAGCTAAGGAAGAAGAGGCTATGTTTCACTTGCCAAGAATCATGGGCATTGGGACATAGATGTGTTGCTGAGAAAACACACTACATAGAAGTCTTCTCAGATGTTGAGGAGGAAGAAGAAGATGAAGAACCAAGGAGGGGTCACAGTGCTGACAAGGTTGAGGGAGATCCATCACCATCAGGAGATGGGAGTGGAGATTTTTCTCCTATTAGAGGAACTCTTGCATATTCGAGGGGAGTACCTAAGTACCTGACCCTAAGAGTTCATGGTTCAATCATGAATCAGAGGGTATCTATTCTTATTGACAGTGGGGCCACCCATAACTTTATTGATGCTCATCTTGTGCAAAGGAGGGCCATACCCACTGATACCTTTGAGGGATTTTCTTTTCTAGTCCCAGGAGATAGAACAATGCAATGCATGCATTATGTTCCATCACTTACAGTCACCATGGGATCCTACACTTTGGTGGATCACTTCTTTGTAGTTGACATACCAGACACCAATGTTATTTTGGGTGTTCAATGGCTGATTACATTGGGAAAGTCACCACTGATTGGGAGGCTTTGCAAATGGAATGGGTGGAAAAAAAGAGTGGTACACCTCACATGATCAAAGGCATGCATTCTTACCCCTCAACTAACACTTCCACACAGAAAATAGAAATGGATTTGCGTAGTGGAAGCAAGGATCTCACTGTCCCTTCTCTCATGTTCATGATATTCTTGCAAGGGGCATTCTCATCTAGTGGCAAACCACCAGGGAGGCCACCAAATTCAGTTTTAGTGGGAGATATCTCACTACTTGATGCTCCAAAATCTGATCCAGGAGGGAAGGGAGAATTAGGAGACACAGCTACAACACTAGAAAGCTTAAGTAAGCACCAGAAAGAGGGGAATTTTCCTCTCTTATCATCCTCACCATCCTTCATTTCTGATTCTACACTGTTGGGGGAGGAAAAGGGGAGGTATGTCATTCCTAGTTGTACCTTTGGCATAAGAGATGTCAAAGAAGAGATCAAAAACATGGTAGACAATCTTATTGATGCATCATCAATGTTGTCCTTGTTGGGGAGTGTAGATCTATATTGGAGATCCTGGTTGTTGGTGGATTACTCCAAGGATCTCTACCCTTGTATGATGCTTGATGGCCAAGTGTATGGAAAGGGTTATATAATCCATAAGGGAGTCATCTATCATTATGATAGGATCTTCTTTCCTAGAGCCTCCAAGCTCAAGGAGGAGATGCTACAAAGGGCTTTCAAGGAGTTATGTTTCAGCTCTACCTATTCTATGAAGATCTACAACACTATCATGAGATGTTTTGAATGGGAAGGCATTAGAGGAGAGCTACATCAGCATTTTCTAGAATGCAAGAGCTATGTGGAGTTAGGGCAGCCAAAGGACTCTATGCAAGAGTCATTTCAGTTATTCCTTCTTTCTTTTGGGAGAGGGAGAATGCCCATGCACAACTCCATGTGTATGAGGAACTATGATGGTAAAGAATATGATCATGCAAATCAAGTTTCATTTTCTACTTTATCACATTCTTTTACCATGTTTTTGCAGGCTATGACTCCTAGAGGGAGTGAGATATCATGTAGAGCTCATGGCTTTTGGTGGGCGAATAAAAATTCTGAACTTGGCCACTCCCTTGTTGTGCAAAGTGAGATTCCTTCTCATGATGGGTGCTTCCCAAAGGCACCAAACATATCTGACATCTTCAGCTATGTTAAGATGACTTATGCAGAAAATGTGTGGTGGGAAGGCCACTTACCACACCTTGATCTAATGCAGGCAGGAGATGAACTGCACTGGCATCACAAGTGGGATTTTGACCCACCTCCTCAAGCTCAAATTTTTGTTTGTATATATGTAATTTTGCTTCCATACTTGGATGACATAGTTGTGTTATTTATGGGACTGTATGGAGGGAGGATGGGCAGTTTGTATGTACCACATGGAATGGAACTTCTCTATGTACCTCATGCTACATGTTTTAGAGAAAGCATTGCTCTAGCCATGTTTATTTCTGTTGATTTTTTCACTCCTTGTGGGATGTACTATGTACATCTTATGATGACCTTGGAGAAACATTTCATGCTGTGTTGGCTTGGTGAACACTTGGCTTATGAGGAGGACTTGATCCTTGTGGTGTCACCAATAGAGGAGGAGAAGTACTGTAGCACTCACCCTATCAGTTTCTTGAGGACAAGCAACATTTTGGAGGGGAGGATTGTAATATTCCTACTTAGCCTAAGCTAAGAGGAATATACATTTTTGTCTCATTTTCTTTTGCATGAATAAATGAATAAAGGAGGACATGTAAAACTCTTGAAAATAATGAATAAATCAATGCCCATATGAACAGGGATAAATCTGGGCCATGTAAACAAATCACTTGCAAGTGTGAAAGGGGTTTGAGCTATGAGAATGGGCCAACCTTGAAAAAATGTATAGCATTTTCTAGATGTAATGTACCTCATGGATGGAGAGCGGAGTTCTAGATGGAGGCCCCTAATGTGAAAGGAGCTAATTCATTTAAGTGGTTTAGGGTTTGACAAGGCTTTCATCTTATAAAAGGAAGAGGAGAGCAACAAGAGAAGGTTGTTGATTATGCATATTTATGAGTATCTTGTCTGTTTAGACAAATACCATTCTCTGTTGTTTAGCTGGGAATAGTGATGCTTAGCACTTGGGAGTTCCTATGCAGGGATCCCACCTCTTCCATTGAGGACTTCGTGGAGGAGTCTTGTTGATTTCATCCACTATCAGGAATTTGGCCAAGCTCATATTTCAACTACAGTGCTGATATTGTTTAGGATTAAGTTTTCCTTGAAAGATGCAGCAAGTGGAGGTCATATTTTCTCAGATCTAGGCCATTTCATGATCTCTTTTCACTGGGAAAGTCTTCTATCCCATAGGCAAGAGAGTTCTAAACCTTTGAAGCTGATATTTCATATCTTGGCGGAAGGCCAACTCAGTGCTTCAGGCTACAGCGTAGTTTCACTTCCAGGATTGCGTTATTTTCAGAGAAGGATTTGCAGGGTGTTTTGATCCCCTTTTTGAGAAGAGATCTCTGGTGCTGGGATTTTCCTTTCACTTTGGTGATCCATGGATTAGATTTTTGATCCATGCTATGTATAGATCTAATCTATTTCTAATGTAAAACATCTTCAGAAAATTCTGAATAATATTTGCAGATCTGCTACTTAAAACTCAGATCTACTCTCTGTATTGCATGATTTGATCAAAACCCCAAGGGGATCTTGTAAAAGAGCTTTTCTAGTGCACATATTTGAAATGGATCTGATATTTTGTACACAAATCTGCTCTAGATCTGAAGTGTAACATACAGCTGCTGTAGCCCTTATAAAAACGTTGTTAAGCCATTTTGCAGTAAATACATGTGTTGCAGCCCTCTTTTCTGAGGAGTTTCTTCTATTTTGTCTTCTACCTTCTGTTGTATAATGTAAGAGCATCATTATGGATCTGATTTGTTGCTGTATATTTAAATTTTTATCTTTATTATTGGCCTCCTGCTCATGCTCTCAGAACTGCGTTATTTTTGAAGCAGTTTTTTGTACATAGCTGCAGCCCCTCTCTTTGGGTGTTTTTCAACTAGACTAGGTGGTGGGAGATCTGTTTACCACACCTAGTTTGAATTTTTTTTCCTCTCCTTTTGGATATAGACACTAGATCCACTGATCTAAGGGATCTAAGAGCTACAAACTCATTTTAGTGCACAGATTTCCCAGAAGTGCGTTATTTCAGCAGGCATTGCTGTGTATTCCCATTTGGGGATATTATAGTGGTATCAAAGCTCCTTTCTTGGCACAAATTGCGCTTTCATTGAAGATCCAAGGCCAACATGATTTCAGAAGAAGATGAGCCTCTTACTGAGAGGGAGAAGAGGTATCAGAAGAGAAGTCACAAGAAATTTTATTACACCACTGACGATCAAGACAAGGGTAAAGCCCCTAAAACTGGAAGTGATAAAGAAGGAGAAGAGTTTGCAGGAAATATTTTGGTAGCCATGCAATATATTGCTAGAGAGATCAAAGAGATGATGCTAGATAGACTTAAGGAGTCTCCTAGAAGGCCTCATCCCAGGGAAAGCTCTGGCATGTCTCACCACTAGAATGATCAACCAGTGAACCAACCACAAGCCCCACAACGTTCTACTATGCCTACCTTTTTGGCTGTGGAGAATGAAGGGCTTCATGAGCAAGCATCCCTTGAAGAATATTTTGAAGAGTATGAGTCCCAGAATCAGAGATTCAAGGACCACCTGAGTTTTCAAGAGTTTTGTCATCTCAAGGACAAAAGAAGACCAAGGCATCAGTATAGAGAGGGTGGATTCACTCAAAATCATGATCGACATCACTCTATGGGCAGATTATTTTTACCCAAGTTTGATGGGTCATCCACCAGTTCTACCAAGGCATGGGTAGAAAATGTGGATATCTATTTCCAGTTGAATAAAGTCCCTGAGATGGAAGCCATCAAGATTGCAGCGCTGCACTTTGAAGGTGAAGCACACAACTGGTGGTTCCATGGGTTTTCTACATTCGGTCATGCCAATGTGACTACCTATTATGAATTTACTAGAATACTGGTGGAGAGGTTTGACAGAAAGGATCCAGAAGCTCCTTTCATGAGCCTTGCAAAGTTGAAGCAGACATGTAATGCAAAATCTTATATCTCTGAGTTTCTGAGAATATATGTTATGGTTCCTGATCTATCTGCAGCAAGGAGGGTGTACATGTTCATCGATGGCTTGGATGAACCTTTGCATGGGTTGGTTAAATCTACCAAGCCTATCACATTGCATGATGCCATTTGAGAGGGCTAGAGACCTTAAAGATGCCTTGCCAAAAGCAAAGACAAATTTCCAGAACAAGCCCTCTTACCTTTCTAAGGGGAAGGAAGAAAAATTTTCCCCTTCCAAGGAGAGCTTAGTCAAGAAGCGTCTTGATATTGAAGTCTGGAGGGAGCTAAGGAAGAAGAGGCTATGTTTCACTTGCCAATAATCATGGGCACCGGGACATAGATGTGCTACTGGGAAAGCACATTACATAAAAGTCTTCTTAGATGTTGAGGAGGAAGAAGAAGATGAAGAACCAAGGAGGGGTCACAGCGCTGACAAGGTTGAGGGAGATCCATCACCATCAGGAGATGGGAGTGGAGATTTTGCTCCTATTGGTGGAACTCTTGCATCTTTGAGGGGAGTACCTAAGTACTTGACCTTAAGAGTTCATGGTTCAATCATGAATCAGAGGGTATCTATTCTTATTGACAGTGGGGCCACCCATAACTTTATTGATGCTCATCTTGTGCAAAGAAGGGCCATACCCACTTATATATTTGAGGGATTTTCTATTCTAGTCCCAGAAGATAGAGCAATGCAATGAGTGCATTATGTTCCATCACTTACAGTTACCATGGGATCATACACTTTGGTGGAACACTTCTTTTTAGTTGACATACCAGACACTAATGTTATTTTGGGTGTTCAATGGCTGATTACATTGGGGAAAGTCACAACTGATTGGGAGGCTTTGCAAATGGAATGGGTGGACAAGAAGAGTGGTACACCTCACATGATCAGAGGCATGCACTCTTACCCCTCACCTAACACTTCCACATAGAAAACAAAGATGGATTTGCGTAGTGGAAGCAAGGATCTCACTGTCCCTTCTCCCATGTTCATGAGATTCTTGCAAGGGGCATTCTCATCTAGTGGCAAACCACCAGGGAGGCCACCAGATTTAGTTTTAGTGGGAGATATCTCACTACTTGATGCTCCAAAATATGATCCAGGAGGGAAGGGAGCATTAGGAGACATAGCTACAACACTGGAAGGCTTAAGAAAGCACTAGAAAGAGGGGAATTTTCCTCTCTCATCATCCTCAGTGTCGAGGCATAAAAAGGTATCTTTTTAACATCTATTTATCTCACATTAATTATTAATCCAGGAGTGACTTTTTATTTCAAGAGTGTACTCAGTCTGAG
The DNA here is from genome assembly GCA_034641835.2 of Pinus albicaulis. Lineage (NCBI taxonomy): Eukaryota > Viridiplantae > Streptophyta > Pinopsida > Pinales > Pinaceae > Pinus > Pinus albicaulis. The sequence continues at coordinate 781,280,993 of CM076574.1, read as the reverse complement.
GCAACAATTTATTCAAGAGTAATATTGTGAAGATGTAGTACAGAATAACAAATGCAAAGGTAACAAATGCTTGTAAAGAAATCTACTTACAGTGACATGAATGGAAAGATTAAACTACATCAATCTTGCAAAACATCGATCAGGGATGCAGTAGCAGTAACTCTTTCCCTTAGAAATCGATGTAAGATGACCAATCTAGGGACTTGGAAGCAAAAGCCTCTATCCTCTACAGTTGGAGATCTTAAAGCAGTCGAAACAAAAGCAAATTCAATAAAAGTAATTTAAAGGAAACGAAATCTGGAAAGGAACAACAACATGTAACTACAACTCATCTATTTGCTAATCAAAGACTATGAATCAGAAATAAACAATAAACATAAATGGAACAAAAATATGAACAACAATGAAATAACTATGTAATTGTAATAAATCTAAATGCAATTATCACACAACAGAAATAAAAGAATAGAAATACAAACAGCGGATCGCTCCACCAGGGCCGGGCCCTCAACCGCCGGTGAAAGCGCCGCTGGGCTACTGTAGAGCTTGAGAAATGGAACGAGAACAAACTCTTTTATTAATCAAGCATGAATAATGTTTACAAACAGCTCGTACTCTCTCAACAAGAGTCGATGCACAATTATGCAAATTACAACAAGAAAAGTCTCTCTCTTCTCCCCTAATACACAATACATGCTCTTCTTTTATAATCAGAAGGAGGAGAAATTAAATAGCAAGTATGATCTCCCATAACAATATTGGATTTTTCCCAACAACTTGATCAACCAGAGAATACATTTCCAACAATCTTTCAACAAGAGCAAGGCGAATTTGGCTTTGCAGCTGAGATTTGGAGGACGGCCGCAACAACAAATCTGAGAAAATCGTGCTCAAAGAACCCTGTGTTTCTCTCAATACAGGCCGAATTTGGGCAAACCATTCTTTAAAAAAGTTAATTGGGTCCATTCTGGACAAAACCCATGTTCCAGATTTTCCAGATTCTTCTTCATTTGCTCATAATCTTAACTGCAAAACTGTCACTTCTTATTCCAGCGAATTTCTGAGTTGGAATATCTCATGATGATTTGGAAATCAAATCTGTAATTTAGGAAATATCTTGGAGGCTAAAATGATAAATGATATTAATAAACCATCATTGATAAAATTATGCATAGTAATAATCAATTTATTAAAAATAAAGGAGAAGAAATAATATTCATCCATAAGAGCATAAATCATTATAAGATGGATTTACATGATAAATTATAATAAATGATATGATAAACAAGAGTAAAAGTGGATGAAGTAAGCGATAAAAAGTGGTCGTATTCACAGCCAACACACCCCCAAACTGAATATATTGCATGTCCTCATGCAACCCATAACTGAATATGTTGCATGTCCTCATGCAATCCAAAGACAAAACTCATGTGTTAACCAAACAAAGAAAATTGTTCATCCCAACTCATGAAATGGATGAAACAAATGCATGTTTCCTCAAATAATGAATATTCAATTTTAGCAATAGAAGCATAATTTTTTTTACAATTGACGTTCAACTATATGTATATAAAGTTGAAGAAAAATGTGACATAAGTAACAACAACCTTCATTAATCATTTTCTCAAAAATCAGATCGTTTGGATACATAGATCATGAGATATAAAAAATGGTTGTAGGTGATAGTGCATAATTTTCGAAATTTTATGAACTAATTTAACGTGAAATTATCTGGATTTTTGTATTTTAATGATTCCTATTTATTATCCAGAAATCACAAGAATTCAGTTCATAGTTTTAAAGATATATGCGAAACAATTTCTGCACTATATACAAATGAAATTGTATGCCTTAAATGAGAAATAAAGTAGAAAATATCCATCATGTGTAGCAATTCTCCCCCCCAAACTGAAGAATTAGCATGTCCTCATGCAATGCTAGAAAACAAAGAGAGGTGGTTGCTACAATTTGTTGAAATGTATGCTTAGTATAAAACAACATGGAATAATGGAGGTGTTGAGAATGAATAAGAATATCAATGGATGATAAAGAATATTACTGACATGGTCATAAGAAAGAAATGAAGGAAATCAACACTCCCCCAAACTGAAAGATGAGACGTGTCTAGAAAAATGGGAAGTGGTAAAGATATGGAATGAATGATGATAAATAATGTTCAATGGATGTTCATGAAATTCTCCTAAATTTATAATAAATCAGAAAATTATACTATTTTACCCCAGGTGTTACCTCTGAAAAAAATGTAGAAGGACATGTAAGGACTAGCCTTTGTTGAAGCTGATGTAGGCTGAGTAGATACTGAAAGTGATGCAAAAGGTAGAAGCCATGCAAGCACATAATGTTTGAAGAATTGTGTGCATTCACGAGCCTTTGCTGTTTAGTTGCAATAGTGATCATGTTGTGGATAGAATTTTCCCATACTTGTTGTTCTCCTGTAAACAAATCACAATTCTGTATGAAATTTTCTTGAATCCATGGTTTCAGTTTGGAATGACAACAGATAAGATGCATGAAAAAAGGTTCAAGCAGAAAAAATTCTGTAAAAATGCAGTATTAATATTGTAGCAAATCAGCAAAATAGAAGAGCAGCGTATTGCACAACAATTGTACAGCATGGAAAGACATACATACTTATGATACAATCAATGAAATTATAGCATTTACTGAAATCCATGCATGTGATAAATCGTAAACAGATATAGAAGCGTTTTGTAATGATTCAAGGATAAGGAGAAGGGACAGCTTAAGATAAACATAAGTACAAATGCGTGTATTACCCACTTAAACGAATGTGATCGATTTATGATGATTTTCATGTATAATAGGTTCGAAATCAAAGTTTAAGGATTCATACTTTCATCTGATATTTAAATAGAGATATAGGAAAAAGGGTTTAATATTACTATTGATGTGTATAAATGTGACTCCAATACCATCAGTAGAGCTCTATTGCCCACAGGTGTCCATAACCTTGACAGAGTTGCTCTCTCACCCTTGGAACCATTGTCCTTTATTTATGCTGAGGAAGTGCTTGTTAATTTTCATAACGGAGGCCATTGTGCTGGCTTGGTGACCAGATAAATCACAATGCCATTCACTGGGAATAAGTGAAAAGTGGGCAGGCCGGCTTGTGATGAGACCTCCTTGTTCCAAGGACTTCTTAATTTTTTCAATTGTCCATTGAACCATATCCCTGGTTTGGTGGCCATGATGGAAATGCCACTTCACTTGCTTCCGTATGAACATAGTAGGCCGGCTCTTGATGAGACCCCCTATCCTCCATCTGCCAAATTATAAAATTATTAATGAAATATGTAAATATTTTTCTTTTCATATAACACTTTCCTATTTATTCATAAAGGATGGCTCAACACTCCTTAAGAGTAGGGATGGTGGAAGAAGTCTGAAAAACTCAATAGAAAAGAATATGCCCTTGTTCTTACTCCATAAGTAAAAATCAAATAAAGTTATAAAATATGGGAAATAACCAACATGATAAATATAATCGGTCATATGAATTTAGTGGTAATAAGACAACAAAATCATGTTATTAATTATGTCCCTTTTTCCTTTTTCTTATCATTACTAAACAACTTTCTTAAAAATAACTATTTCTTTTGATTTGCTGATTACAGTAAATTTTAATTTGTATGATTGCGTATCCTTCCATAAATTGTATGTTTGTCTTTCAAAAAGTCATGAAAAATTCAAAAAAATCCTCAAAAAATTGTTCACAAACAAGAAAAATGCACTAAAAAAGTGTTGCTCCTTTGAAAAGGAACATTAAAAAAATTTGCGAAAATGTTGTTCATTTGGAAAGGAAGTGTTGTTCCTTTTGAAAGGAACATAAAAAACATGCAACAAAAATGTTGTTATTTTTTAAAAGAACAACAAAACTAATCAGCGAAAATGTTGTTCCTTTTGGAAGGATCGACAAAAATAAACACATAAACACACTGTTTCTTAAGAGGAACAACTGCTGTTCCTTAAGAGGAACAACAATTGTTCCTTAAGAGGAACAAAAAAAAAAAAAAAAAAACACAAAAAAAGGGAAAAAAAATAGAAGAAAAAACAAAGATAATATGCAATCCATTGCCAAGCAAATCCAATCAAATAGAAAGAAAATTTTATGTACAAGTTTCAAGAAAAAATAATTTTTTACAGAATTGGTGCCACTGAAGAATTGCCTTCTGCAATTGAATCTTGCATGGTGAGGTCCTTATTGTTTAATTTCAAATGGAGCAGAAAGTATAATTTGGAAGGATCAACACCTGAAACACAAAAACATAAAGAAATCAGAAAAGAAACAACACTTTATTAAGTTACAACAGCTATGATGTTATTTCTAAGAGAATATCAAATCTATTAATGGAAAAAAATGATATTTTGAAAAATATTTGGCAGCAGTGGCATGAATCTTCAAATGGGAACCAATTATTTATTTCTTTTGTTATGAATCCGTTAGGTAATGAACTGGATGAAATTCCCTTGTTTTACTAAAATTTCTTTCAAGAATCACTCGTCCATAAATTGACCTTCTTTGTTCTCCTGAGACCTGCAAAAAACGAGTGTCTACCTGCAATAAAACATTAAATCATGGAGAAAGAGAGGTGATCAAGCTCCCCTAATCCAAGAATTATGCAAAAAAACTAACAAGTAGTTACTCTGTAGAACAAATCCATGGACAAAGTAAAATTAATTTATTACCTGCGGGAGAGCAGTGGCCAATCATGCTAACCTGCAGTTTTTCAATCACAACTTCTTTGTTTTTTTTCAGATTCGAGTGATTACAAAGCCAAATGAGAGCTAATTTAAAGGCTTATCTCCAATAGAAACATGTTTTAAAAATTCCATGTAATGGTATATTAAACTTGCTTAGAACAACTTGTATAATGGAGTCATTTTCGATTTTCCAGCTCAGACCAACAGTTGGTATTTCAAGCATAAATTTTTCGTTTGATAGCGGATTGAATTGATTAAAATTGGAGATTAAATTATATTCAATTATTGATCTCTAATAGAAATAGGTTTTAAAAACAAGAAGAATTGATGGGTCAAATATGTTAAGGAACAACCGAGAAAACAGAGTTTCAAGAACGCTGATTTATGATAGGCAGTCAGTATTTTGGTCATAAATTCCTCATACGATATCAAAATTGAGTGATTAAAATTGCGTTGTAAACTAGATTAATAGAGGAATCTACCATAGAAACATGTTTTAAAAATATAGTCATTTAGACCTCCAAAAACTGGCTGTCCCAACTCTGTTCTTGAGCTGCCTACTAGAAACCCTGTCAATGTTTTGGTTCTAACTTTTTCGTTTCAAATCCAAATTGAATGATTCAAATTGGGTTGGAAAGTATAAATCAAGGGATACTTAGGATAGAAACAAGTTTTAAAAATATTCAATTTTTGTCCCCCAAAACATGACTGTCCCAACTGTGTTTTCAGAAATTTCATCAAGTCCGCAAGCCAAAAAATATGATATTCAAGAAATTTTTTCATATTGATCATAAAAATGAAAATGAGTATTTGTAGAATTTTTATTTGCAATATAATTCATCTTTATACACAAATAAATTAAAATATTTATCATCAATGTTAATTTCACAGCGTGCTGCAACAAAGAAACAATTATTTTTACAAAAATAAAAAAAAATGTTTGTTTTATTTCCTTATTTATTTTATTTTCTCCACTATCATACTCTTATTTGGAAAATGAATATGATTACATATAAGAGTATTTCCAGTGGAGCCATTTTCGAAATAATGCTTCAATTATGTACATACCCAAATTTGAAAAATGTATGTTAATAAAAATTAGGGTATGAGAAGCCAACTTCCCTTGAAAAGATGGTGCCAAAAATTGTTGAAGTATGGAGTGATGTTGCAAACAAATGATGGAGTGAAACCAATCTTCAATATATTCTTTACTTCCTTGATTTCCCATAGTCATCATATCATGAAGTTCTTGAGCTTTTAAAATGGTTTGTTGGTGCAAACTAGAAGAAACCTCATTTTCTTTTATAACTTCTACAATTTTTGGATTTGATTCATTCTGAGTCTCAGTGTAAGTTTTCTCCAATGGTACATGTGAGATAGAATGGGTGGGAAGGGTGGGTGAATTTTGCAGTTCAACATTGTAAGAATGTTGTACTGGTTTATTATCGTGTGGGTGTGGAATGAGTTGAACAGGAGATTGTGTAGGGAATGGAGCCTCTTGATGATGTAGTTGATTGTATTGAGTGGATGATTTTGATCGGCAAACAAGGTGTTGTGGAAGAGCTGGAAGATGTGTTTGTGCTACAAGATGAGGGAGAGTAGTCATGCAATCATAAGGTGAACCATGCCAATCTTGAAGACAAGATTGGTAGTGGTTATATTGAGATTGGCATGGCTGCCCTAACATATGAGTATTCCATAATGGATTATGCAAGTAAGAGAATGGAGAGGAAGTGTTTTGAACCATACCTGTTAACCTTGTTGGAGCTTCCCCATCTCTTTGATATGTCACTTCCAAATTAGATAAGGAAGAAAAACTATCTATGGAATGCTCCTTTCGGTAATGAGGGCAAAACACTTCATCAAATTCTTGATTTTTCCGAACCCGCAAAACATTCAATTATGAATTTAGAGAGCTAATAAAATCATATTTAAAATTTTCAAATAAAACCTTGATTTCATCTCTTATGTCTCTTGTTCTTGTAGTACATTTGGAAGAGAAAGAAGAAACTTCTCTAGAATTCTTACTAGCCTTGGAAATTCCTCTTGAATACCTTATACACAATTCACAAACATCATCATATGATAACTGAAAAACATCACCTTTTCCTATCAGATTTAAGAGTTCTAAAAATTCATCTTTGATTCCTTTAAGAAGGAGTGTTTTCAAGATCTCTTTTTCCAAATGCTTATGCCTTGATTTTTGAAGGTTGTATCGAAATCGCTCTACATAGTCCTCCAAGCTTTCATCTTCCCTTTGTGTCATACCAAAAATATCTTCATTGGATTTACAATAGTCTTGGTACTTCTTCAAGAATATGTTCTTCATGTCCTCCCATATTTTGATGCAGTTCCCACCTAGGCTCATGAACCATCGGAGAGCTGCTCCTTTTAGAGTAAGAGGAAACACTTTCAATCTTTGATCGTTAGTACAATAATCATATCCTCTACAAAGTATTTCAAACTAAAACAAGAATGTATCTGGATCTTCATTTGTCAAACCATGAAAAATTGGTAGAGACAATGGGGGAATTATGTGCATTTGTGTCACTCCTCCTAGATCTTTGATAGGGAATTCAAAAGTTACAATGTCAGACATTTCTTACCATAATAGAAGATGTTTTTCAGGTGTTTCTTTAAGGATCCTCCTTCCAATGTTCCTTTCAATTGGTTAGTGAAATGGGTGGTGCTTACATCACCACTCGAGTGGAATTACAAGATTTTTTTCAAAAAAAACTCTACCTCTAAAAAACACACAAGCATTCATTCCTACCTTAAGCTTTCACTCAATTCTGCTGTGAAGCGGGCCAGTGAACAAATGTGTTTCTTGCTCGGTGCGCAGGTTCTTACCTTCCATCTTTAATACTCAATTCTTCCCAAGCAGAAAAAATTAAATATGCATCACTCTTTCTAAATGGCATACACTCTACCCGGCAACGACGCCAAAATGTCGAGGCATAAAAATGTATCTTTTTAACACCTATTTATCTCACATTAATTATCAATCCGGGAGCGACTTTTTATTTCAAGAGTGTACTCAGTCTGAGGCAGCAATTTATTCAAGAGTAATACTGTGAAGATGTAGTACATAATAAAAAATGCAAAGGTAACAAATGCTTGTAAAGAAACCTACTTATAGTGACATGAATGGAAAGATTAAACTACATCAATCTTGCAAAACATCGATCAGGGATGCAGTAGCAGTAACTCTTTCCCTTAGAAATCTATGTAAGATGACCAATCTGGGGACTTTGAAGCAAAAGCCTCTATCCTCTACAGTTGGAGAACTTAAAGCAGTCGAAACAAAAGCAAATTCAATAAAATCAATTTAAAGGAAACAAAATCTGGAAATGAACAACAGCATGTAACTACAACTCATCTGTTTGCTAATCAAAGACTATGAATCAGAAATAAACAATAAACAGAAATGGAACAACAGTATGAATAGCAATCAAATAAATATGTAATTGTAATAAATCTAAATGCAATTATCACACAACAGAAATAAAAGAAAAGAAATACAAACAACGGATCGCTCCACCAGGGTCGGGCCCTCAACCGCCGGTGAAAGTGCCGCTGGGCTACTGTAGAGCTTGAGAAATGGAACGAGAACAAAATATTTTATTAATCAAGCATGAATAATGTTTACAAACAGCTCGTACTTTCTCAACAAGAGTCAATGCACAATTATGCAAATTACAACAAGAAAAGTCTCTCTCTTCTCCCCCAATACACAATACATGCTCTCCTTTTAAAATCAGAAGGAGGAGAAATTAAATAGCAAGTATGATCTCCCATAACAATATTGGATTGTTCCCAACAACTTGATCAACCAGAGAATACATTTCCAACAATCTTTCAACAAGAGCAAGGCGAATTTGGCTTTGCAGCTGAGATTTGGAGGACGGCTCCAATAACAAATCTAAGAAAATCGTGCTCAAAGAACCCTGCGTTTCTCTCAATACAGGCCGAATTTTGGCAAACAGTTCTTTAATAAAATTAATTGGGTCCATTCTGGACAAAACCCATGTTCCGGATTTTTCAGATTCTTCTTCATTTGCTCAGAATATTAACCGTAAAACTGTCACTTCTTATTCCAGCGGATTTCTAAGTTGGAATATCTCATGATGATTTGGAAATCAAATCTGTAATTTAGGAAATATCTTGGAGGCTAAAATGATAAATGATATTAATAAACCATCATTGATAAAATTATGCATAGTAATAATCAATTTATTAAAAATAAAGGAGAAGAAATAATATTCATCCATAAGAGCATAAATCATTATAAGATGGATTTATGATAAATTATAATAAATGATATGATAAACAAGAGTAAAAGTGGATGAAGTAAGTGACAAAAAGTGGTCGTATTCACGGCCCAGCACTCACCATCCTTGATTTCTGATTCTGCACTATTGGGGGAGGCAAAGGGGGGGTATGTCCTTCCTAGGTTTACCTTTGGCATAAGAGATGTCAAAGAAGAGATCAACAACATGGCAGGCAATCTTATTGATGCATCATCAGTGTTGTCCTTGTTGGGGATTGTAGATCTATATTGGAGATCCCAGTTGTTGGTGGATTACTCCAAGGATCTCTACACTTGTATGATGCTTGATGGCCAAGTGCATGGAAAGGGTTATCTAATCCATGAGGGATTCATCTATCATTATGATAGGATCTTCTTTCCTATAGCCTCCAAGCTCAAGGAGGAGATGCTACAAAGGGCATTCAAGGAGTTATGTTTCAGCTCTACCTATTCTATGAAGATCTATAGCACTATCATGAGATGTTTTGAATGGGAAGGCCTTGGAGGAGAGCTACATCAGAATTTTCTAGAATTCAAGAGCCATGTGGAGTTGGGGTAGCCAAAGGACTCTATGCAAGAGTCATTTCAGCCATTCCTTATTTCTTTTGGGAGAGGGAGAATGCCCATGCACAACTCCATGTGTATGAGGAAATATGATGGTAAAGAATCTGATCATGCAAAGAAAGTTTCATTTTTTGATTTATCACATTCTTTTACCATGTTTTTGCAGGCTATGACTCCTAGAGGGAGTGAGATATCATGTAGATTTCATGGCTTTTGGTGGGCCAATAAAAATTATGAACTTGGCCACTCCCTTGTTGTGCAAAGGGAGATTCCTTCTCATGATGGGTGCTTACCAAAGGCATCAAACATATCTGACATCTCCAGCTATGTTAAGATGACTTATGTAGCAAATTTGTGGTGGGAAGGCCACTTACCACACCTTGATCTAATGTAGGTAGGAAATGCACTAAGCTGGCATCACATGTGGGATTTTGGCCCACCTCCTCAAGCTCAAATTTTTGTTTGTATATATGTAATTTTGCTTCCATACTTGGATGACATAGTTGTGCTATTTATGGGACTGTATGGAGGGAGGATGGGTAGTTTGTATGTACCACATGGAATGGAAATTCTCTATGTAACTCATGCTACATGTTTTAGAGAAAGCATTGCTCCAACCATGTTTATTTCTGTTGAATTTTTCACTCCTTGTGGGATGGACTGTGTACATCTTATGATGACCTTGGAGGAACAATTCATGTTGTGTTGGCTTGGTGAACACTTGGCTTATGAGGAGGACTTGATCCTTGATAGTGTCACCAATGGAGGAGGAGAAGTACTGTAGCACTCACCCTATCAGTTGCTTGAGGAAAAGCAACATTTTGGAGGGGAGGACTGTAATATTCATACTTAGCCTACGCTAAGAGGAATATACATTTTTGTCTCATTTTCTTTTGCATGAATAAATGAATAAAGGAGGACATGTAAAACTCCTGAAAAGAATGAATAAATCAATGCCCATATGAATAGGGATAAATCTGGGCCATGTAAACAAATCACTTGCAGGTGTGAAAGGGGTTTGAGCTATGAGAATGGGTCAACCTTGACCAAATCTACAACGTTGTCTAGATGCAATGTACCTCATGGATGGACAACCCAGTTCTAGATGGAGGCCCCTCATGTGAAAGGAGATAATTCATTGAAGTGGTTTAGGGTTTGACAAGGCTTTCATCTTATAAAAGGAAGAGGAGAGTAGTAAGAGAAGGTTGTTGATTATGCATATTTATGAGTATCTTGTTTGTTTAGAAAAATACCATTCTCTATTGTTTAGCTGAGAATAGTGCTGCTTAGCACTTGGGAGTTCCTATGCAGGGACCCCACCTCTTCCATTGAGGATTTCTTGGAGGAGTCTTGCTGATTTCATCCACTCTCAGGCATTTGCCCAAGCTCATCTTTCAACTACAGTGCTGATCCTATTTAGGATTAGGTTTCCTTGCAAGCTGTAGCAAGTGGAGGTTAGATCTGTTCAGATCTAGGCCATTTCAAGATCTCTTTTCATTGGGAAAGTCTTCTATCCCATGGGAAAGAGAGTTCTAAACCTTTGGAGCTGATATTTCATATCTTGGCAGTAGGCCAACTCAGTGCTTTAGGCTACAACACAGTTTCCGTTCTAGGACTGCGTTATTTTTAGAGAAGGATTTGCAGGGTGTTTTGATCCCCTTTTCGAGAAGAGATCTTTGGTGCTGGGCTTTGCCTTTCACTTCGGTGATCCATGGATTAGCTTGCTGATCCATGTTCTGTATAGATCTGATATTTTTATAATGTAAAAGACCTCTCGTAAATTCGATTAATATTTATGATTCACACAACCGGGATTCATCAGATGCATGATTTGATCAAAACCCCAAGGGGATCTTGTAAAAGAGATTTTCTAGTGGACAGATCTGAAATGGATCTGATATTTTGTACACAGATCTGCTCTAGATCTGAAGTGTAACATACAACTACTGCAGCCCTTATAAAAACGTTGTTAAGACATTTTGTAGTAAATACATGTGTTGCATCCCTTTTTCTGAGGAGTTTCTTCTATTTTGTCTTCTACCTTCTGTTGTATAATGTAAGAGAATCATTATGGATCTGATTTGCTATTGTATATTTAAAAGCTAATCTTTATTATTGGCCTCCTGCTTATGCTCTCAAAACTGCGTTATTTCTGAAGCAGTTTTTTGTACATAGCTATAACCCCTCTCTTTGGGTGTTTTTCAACTAGACTAGGTGGTGGGATATTTGTTTACCATACCTAGTTTGATTTTTTTTTTCTCTCCTTTTGGATCTAGAAACTAGATCCATTGATCTAAGGGATCCAGGAGCTGCAAACTCATTTCAGTGCACAGATTTCCTAGAAGTGCGTTATTTCTGCAGGCATTGCTGTGTATTCCCATTTGGGGATATTACATCATCATACCATCGATTCATAGGGAAATATTTAGGTTTATGAGATGTGGAAGTGGGACGATGAGAGTGGGGGTAGGACTTAAGGGCAACATCCAAAATGATGGATGAGAGACAGTTGTACTTGGTCGATGCGGAGTCAAATAGTGAGAATTGCTCCATGGAGGGGAGCATCTAGTGAAGGTGGGAAGAGAATATTTCTGGGTCACCCTCATTAAAACAAAAAGTAGTACATGGTGAGCCCTTGGGGGGAGGTGGGGTGAGAATGGGTGGATTTTTAGCACGAAGAGAGAAAGAAAGAAGAGCATGATCAACTAAGGGGATGGGGGAAACAAAAAAGTGATGAATGAAGGGGAGGAGGTTATGGCTAGAGAGGACATAATAAAAAACAGTTACTCCTCCACCAAGAGGTCGACATGTGAAAAAGCGAGAGTTTGGAAAACGCAGGAGGCCATTAAGAATCAACAGCTCCTGAGATTCACCCAAGTGTAAAATATGTCGACCATAGGTGGTAAGGGGCCCCAATGCATCATCAGACATCCTATGAAATTCCACTAACTCTAGATCGATCCCTTGGATGTAGTACACATCCTAAAACCTATTGTGAAGAGGGATCTGGAGGGCTCTAGTGCGGGAGTTGAAGTCACCTAGAAGAATAACCTCCCCAGCTGCTGAATACTGGGCTATGCCGACATACAAATCGACAAAGGGGTCCCGCCAGGCCCATTATGAAAGGAATATGATGAAGAAGCAAGAGGGAAGTAACAAACAACAATGTAAATGTCCTTGGGGAGAGGAGAGACCCCTCGAACCTGAACCCACATAAACCTCGCAAACTCATCCTCAACCACCAAATAAATCTTACTCTGAAAGGAATCTTTGATGAAGCAAGAAACTCCCCCAGAACCTCTGATACCACTAGAACTCCTCGTCTCCTGCCTACAAGCTGAGAACTTATGGTAACCTGTAATGTCTAGGATAGGTCGAACAGGGCTCTCATGCATCTCGGTGATGAATAAGATTTCCGGCAGTCGAAGAGAATCATATAATAGACCTGACGATGCCCAAAAAGACCCATTCCCATTCCAACAATTGACAAAAATGGATATACCTTGGAAACCCAAGTGTGGGGAAAACCAGCAAACATTGGGCTTATTATTAGCTTTAGGAGAAACATTTTCTTATAGTGGTTACACAAGAATTTTCTCCAGAAAATACTATGAAAAATATCTTAGCCCTCTCTCTCACACCTGACTCTTGTACGACCCACATGTGTAGCACAGCAGAAAACTTTTACATACAAATAAACTCAACCTCTTGGCCAAAGACAAAACTCGGCCTCTCTACTGATCTTGCTTTGCCCTTATCTCGCTCTAGCCTTTTCTCTCTCTCGCTACCAAACACTGCAGTCCACTAAATCCCAACTTGTGCCAAATAGAATGTCCATCTTCTTTGGCTAAAACCTCCTATTAAAAAAATCAAACCTAATCTCAAGCAAAATCCCTCATCTCAATGGTTGAGATTTGATCTCATTTTACCAATATCAAAGGTCACAACTTAATCTGTCGTTGACTTATTTTCCATTTTATAAAGAGGTACACAAAAATTAAATTAAATTTCCGTCTAATGTCTTAACTTAGGAAATTCATTAATTAATTGTCGTAGTAGATAATTGAGGTGACTCGTTGCTTGTCATGGCACTCGATCCATGCAGAATCACCTTTCAAGCTACAATCACAACACCCCCTCTTGGAGAGGAAGGTGTTCTGCACAACACCCGACTTATCCCCGAAGAATAAAAATTTTCCCTTCATTAAGGCTTTGATCAAGATGTCAGCTACCTGCTTGTAGATGAAGTGGTACTCTTATAAAGCGGTACTTGATCTCAATATGCTTCAAACTGTCAGGGAATACTAAATTCTGAGAGAGTTTAATACAACTTTGATTATCACAACAAATGACATTCGAAACTAGCACCTGATTAGAAAGACCAACAAAGAGTTTTTGATGCCAAATAGCCTCTTGTGCCACCATACTAACAACCATGCACTTGTCCTCTGCATTACTGACTATAACTGACCTCCGTTTCTTGTTGTACCAAGAGACCGCTCCTAATACTAGAGTGAAACTGCACCCAAAACTGCTCTTCCCGTCAGTTGTACTGCCTGCCCAATTCACATAGGTGTACCCCTCCAGCTTCACTCCATCCTGCTAAGTGTACCTTAGCCCATACTTAATTATGCCTCAGATATATCCCAAAACATGCTTTGTATCTACCCAGTGCATTTGCTTAGGCTCTACCATAAAATGACTGAGTGTGTTCACTGTAAAATAAATGTTTGGCCCAGTGTTGACCAGATAAATGAGATAGCCAATCAACTTTCTATACAAGATAGGGTCCATTGCCCCTAATCTGAAAGTATTGATCTTCTTCCAGTTGGTCACAAGTGGCGTAACCATGGTTCTGCAGTCCTCCACCCTGAAACGCTTCAAGATCCCAAATATGTGTTTCCCTTATCCAAGGAAAATCTCTCCCTCTCTCTACCAGACCTCCAACCCTAGAAAGTAGTGCATCATCACCAAATCCTTCATCTCAAACCTTTTGCAACATCTTGCTTGCATTTCACTATGAGCTTCTCAGACCTTATGAGAAATAGTTCATCACATACAACACCAATATGAGAGGTTCACCCTTCACCTAAATGTAGTACAGATTTGGGCTACCTCACTCTTGGTGAAGCCCTTGCTCTACTAATAACTTTCAATCCATGCATACCACACCTGAGGAGCTTGCTTGATCCCATACAATGCTCTCTTCAACCTACACACTTGAGAATCCCTCCCATGCACCTAAAAACCCTCCTGTTTCTCTATGTAGATCTCTTCCTCAAAAATTCCAATGAGGAAGGCATTCTTCATTTCCTTTTGGCGAATCCTCCAACCCATATGCACTAATATAGAAATGATATCCCTGATATATGAGTATTTGGGTATTGGAGTGAAGGTTTGATCATAATCAATCCCTTCCTTCTGCTAAAAGCCTTTAGCCACAAAAAAAGCTTTGAATTTCTCCATGCTACTATCTGCAACATGCTTGATCGTGTACACCCATCTCAAGCCCACAACTAACTTGCTCATTGGTCATGCACAACCTCCCATATGTTGTTCTTCATGATGGAAGAATATTCTTCCACCATGGAATCCAGTCACACCTGATGTTGGGACACCTCCTGAAAGTTGCCAGGTTCGGCCTTAGACAATTCACTCATCAACGCCATATACTTGGAATAGCATTGAGGAGCCTTGCTCTATCTAACTAAATATCTTGAAGCACCAATAGAATCCTTGGCCTCTCTCAAGGTTTTCTCTGCCCCCTTGGCCTATATTATCCATGTGCTCAATCCCTTCCTTCTGCTAAAACCATTTAGCCACAAAACAAGCTTTGAAATTCTCCATGCTACCATCTGCAACATGCTTGATCATGTACACCCATCTCAAGCCCACAACTAACTTTCTCATTGGTCATACACAACCTCCCATACGTTTTTCTTCATGATGGAAGAATATTCTTCCACCATGGAATCCATCCACACCTGATGTTGGGACGCCTTCTGAAAGTTGCCAGGTTCGGCCTTAGACAATTCACCCATCAACGCCATATACCTGGAATAGAATTAAGGAGCCTTGCTCTATCTAACTAAATATCTCGAAGCACCAACTGACTCCTTGGCCTCTCTCAATGTTTGCTTTGCCCACTTGGCCTATTTTCTCCATGTGCCTAGAGTCTGAGGCTGGGTGTGAGGAATCTCCCGTTCCTCATCCTAATCTCTCTGTCTAGCCTACTTGCTTCGCTCAAAAACATACGTGACTATAGTCAAAGGGGTCTACACTAACTCAAACTTTAATGATTGCTCCTCCTAAACCTCAATTGTAGAAGAACTCATTTTACCAAACTTTCGAAGATCTCTCTCTTCTTCAAACTTCACATCCCTGCGCACTATTATCTTCCTGAGAGAAGGAATGTAAACATGATAGGCTTTTGAAGTCTCATTGTACCCCAAAAGGATACATTTCTCTGCAGTAGCCTCCAACTTGGTCATATTCTCCTCGGGAACATGACAATACACAAAGCACCCAAAGATGCAAATGTGTCCCAAGTTCGGTTTCTTCCTAGTAAATGCCTCCTCTAGTGTGTCAATCTGCCCAACACTTTCTGTGGGCTTTCTATTATGCTAGCATATGGTAGTGTTGCAGGCCTATACACAAAAAAAAATCCAGATCCTAGTCATGGAACATGGCCATCTCTAGTTCAACCAGAGCCTTGCTTTTTCATTTCACAACCCCATTCTGCTCAGGGTTGTGTTGGGATCCTGTGATTTGGCAGATTGGCATACCAAATGACAAGGAAACTAGAACCAGTCTTTAGAGTTCTAGGACCTAGCCTTCCTAGACTCAGAGAGGGATCTATGAGGTTGTTTGCAAAGGATGTGTGCTTGTTTGCTTTTAAGGGTTGATTTTAGGCTAGTTATTGAGTACAAGGTTTGTTTGATTGTTTTGATTGGACATAATGATCAAAGAGCATAGATAGAATGGGAAATCTCTAAGTTATTGGGCAATGGAGTCAAATGGAAGTCATGATAAGTTTATAAAAGGATAGGGGAGTATCATAGGGAAAATCTAACTTGGCCAGTGGATCTTCAAATTTTTTGGGATAATGAGGTGAACATTAAGGATAAGAATGAAAATTAGGACAAAGAGCAATTAAGAATTCTTTATCATGTACTTTAAACAAGAGACATCTTTTAAGGTATCTGTTTTGAAGCAAGCTAAAGGATGGGGCAAAGCATAAAATTCTTTGGACAGACTTTTAATAAGCAAACCTTTAAGACAAACAATCCAGAAATCAAAGACTACTTTCAGATAAGAAAACATGTAAGATAACAATAAGAGCAGACTAAGATCAAATAGAAATAATCTAATCTTCTTTTGAATAACTCTCTAAGGATATTCAAAGAAAATTTTAAAGGCAGACCAGAGGACAGGGCGCACCATAGACTTCCCTGGTGTAGACTCTACTAAGCATACTTTCAAGAAGTTTCAGAAACAATTCTCAAGTTGTACTCAAAGAGCATGGACTTACTACTAAACTTCCTGGTTTCACTGTATTGAAATCATTCCTCAAAAAAATCTCTCAAGCCATACTCAAAGGAACATGGACTTACCAAAAGAGAAACTCCTTGGTTATACTCTATTGAATTATTTCTGAAATAACAAGCTATATGGAACTAGAGGGCAATTAAGAATCCTCCAATCAGACCTTGCAGAAGAAAAAATTAAGACAGTGAAGAGTAAACAGAACTAAGGTGATTTTAGAAGACATTTCTTAGCCTAAAACCTTTACTTTACTGTAACAAAGAAAGATGAAAACATAATGAAAATAGGAAATAACAATAATAGATAGAAGCAATTCACCAACAGCCAAGCTCAAGGATCCAGTGATCTAGCCTCCTCCATCAACAAACAAATCAAGGCATCCACAAGATCCAAGACATCAATTTTCCTTCAACTTCCAAGAGACTATGTATTACTTCAAAGAGTCATCAAATGCCAACAATACAATGAGTTTAGATGTAGTTTTTATGCTGAAAATGAGGAGGTGGAGCTCAAGATAGGGTTTTAGTGTCATTAATTACAGAGTAAATAAATTCCTAACCTTGAAAACTATGCAAGGCATAAGGCAGGAATATCAGTAGCTACTTCTATATTTCAATAACTTTGTCTTAACTTCTAAAGAAGAAGAGGTAAAAAGTTTGACTTTTAAGGCTTATAATAACTTTTACAATAACTGCCTTGACAGATAAAAATATCTTCTGACTATGTAATAACTTCCCAAATGCCTTTATGGAAAGGGAACATGCTATAGGTGGCAGTTTGATCTTTTGGAGGAGTAACTGCTTCCTTGTTGAGTTATTTGAGGTTGTATTTGGGTTATTAGTCTCTTTTTTAATCGTAAAATTGTATTTTAGGCCTTCTTTTAGTGTCAGCCTTTGCAGCCTTCCTCCAGTGATCAAACATGCTCTTACAAAGTGATCTTAAAAGTGTCAAGGTCAAATTTTGTCATTTCAGTGAGCCTTCAAGCAAAATTTGGTCACTAGGTATTAGGTCTAGGGTTTGCTTTTACTCTTGTCAAAGTTGTCCAAATGTCAGTCCATGTCACCATTCAGATGAGTGTACCATCATTCAGAGGTTTTTCATCATCATGTCAGGTTCCAATGGATCATTTTACACCTTGTTCATGCTTCAGTTGTGCCTAGGTAAGTTTCATTTCCCTCTCCTAGGGTTTTGAAGGTAATTTCTCTTGGATGGTCAAATCATCATCAAAAATTGTATCCTGATGTTCATACACCTTCTCCTATCCTTAATGTACCTGATTAAATACTTCCCATCACTGAGATCCCCCAAATTCCTCATTTTTGCACAAACCCTAGTTTCTTGCTACAACTTGACAATTTTCTAGGCTAGGCCTGTGTTTTTCCCTTTTGGACCCCTTCCCCTCACTCAATCTATGAAATTCCACTTTCCCCTACTTCCTAACATCCCTCCCTACTTCTCAAAATTTTCTCAAGAATTTAGAAGTCCCTTGTCCCCTTCATTTCGCTTCATTTCGACAAATCCCTTGTTCCACACATCGAGATAGGTTTCACTAAAATGATGTTTCAGAGCAATAAAAGATGAATTTTGGAAAAATGAGAGAGGTTTCTATCCAAAAAAGGCCAAGGAAGAAACAATTCCTTCACTTTTTACACAGGTGTCATGGTTTTAGAGAAATGTCAAAAATACAATCGCCTCGGGAGAATTGATGCACCTCTGAAGTGACCTTGGGAAAATCAATATTTCTCCTAGAATGGTTGGCCAAATGACTTTCTTGATGAGTCAAATGATAACTAGACATAAATATATTTCCAATGAGCTATCATGAGCTCAATTTGGAGTTGAGGAAGACCTTTAAAAGTTGACTGCAACATCACTCTGCCTTGAGGCAGCGTCATTTTGCTCATTTTGACCAGTCTTGGGAGATTTGATTTTTGACAAGGAAAATGAACTCAAAATTGACAAATTCCACTTGGGTTGGAAATTAGACTCCAAGATCTTTCCAACTAGCTATCACACGCCCAATTTGGACATCGAGAAGACCTCCAAAAGCCTCATTCAAAATGGCGCGGCACATAGAAAAGTGGGCGCGACGCATTGGGTTTGTGCGCGGCGCATTGGGTTGGTGCGCGGCGCACAGGCCTGAAATCATAATTTTTTGTCATTTTCTCCCAAATTATTGTATTGAATTGGTTTTTTGCTCAATTAATTTCATAAACTCATGTTTGGTATGTTTGGAGGTCAAAGATCAAGAGTTTAAATGGTGAAAAACAAACCCTATATTTATATCAAAGGCTGCTTCATAGGGTTTATGTGTGAAGTTTAAAATTGAGTTTTGGTGCCGAAATCTTGTCATTTATCACCCTATTTTCCATTCCCCATCACTATTAAATTGTTATTACAATATTTTCCCGTTGCTTTTACTTCCCAAAACCAACTATATCCTTGGTTCCCATTTTGTCTATCCTTAAAAACCCTTCTATTTCCTATCACCCTTCCCCTTTCATATCACTTAAATTCCCAATTCCCAAGACATGCAATGGACTGTCTCTATATCCTTGAATTCACCTAGATTAAGGGTGTCTTTTCATTGCATTTATACCTATCCCTAAGAACTACAAGTCCCATCACCATCCCACTCCCATATCCTTTGCAACTATTCCTAATTCCCAAATCCCTAATCGCCATACAGTTAAATGATTGTTTTCACAAGCTAAGTTTCATTTGACAGTCCTTTATGCCCATTGTTTATACTTCCCACAGTCCCTCATTTCATGCTTGATACATTTGGCATATTTGGTATTGAAAGGCAAGCACCAATTCATCATTTTCAGACATACACCTAACTCTTGTTTTCACCATACATATATTAGCATATATTTGTCAAACACCTTGCTTTTAGCACCATGTCAGAGACAGATTCACCATATGAGCAGGGGTATGAGCAGGATAATGATTCATCTACCGAGCTTAATATACCGAGGAGATCTCATAAAAGTGGCAGTCATATATCAGAGAGGCGCCAGAGCCTTGTTTGCAGCATCACGACGAGTACTATCTCCACCCGGGGTGGAAGGGGTCTCGTTGACTTCATCAGCAGCGCGAGTACTATCTCCACATGGTATGGAAGGGGTCTCACCTTCGACATCAGCACAGGTGTAGGTTCAGGACAGAGGCAAGAGGCCGATGCAGGATGAGGGCCCCTCAGGAGGCCAAGATACTGAGTTTACATTGATTGATGTTGATGCGAGCTCTCCTAGCTCAAAGCTGAGGGAGGTCATCCAGGAGCAGAAAGCCGAGATTGGAACATTGACCGAGAGATTACAGAGAGCACAGTGGGTGATAAACTACTTGGAGCAGTGGAACAGACAACTAGAGGATCAACAAATGATCATTGACTTGCATAAGATCCGTGAAGACCGAGAGTTGGCTCGAAAGAGACCCGGTGACATGACACCAATTGAGCGAGAGACCGAACTCATGCATGTTAACATTCATCTGGAGAAGTTGTTGGCAAAGGCCAATAGATACAAAGACATGCTCCGTCATATGAAAGGTCATTATTGGGCCCGCATGCACGTTTGCAGAGCAAAAATGAAGATCCTGAAGAGAAGGTTGAGCAGAGCACTGAAACGGCGAAAGAGGCCTGATCCACTCCGGATCTTGGCCGAGGCTTCATTGGCAGAGCATGAGGCATGATAGGGGATCTTCGCTCTAAATTTCAACAAATTTGTAGAATTTTTTGTCATTTTTGAAAATTTTGGTCACAAAACAGGTTTTTCCGCCCAACGCGTAGCGCGTCCCGACGCGCGCTTATGATTGGGACACCTTCTAGAGGAAAAAATTGTATTTTTGTATTTTTCATAGTAATTTATGCATGCTCAAAAATGGCTGAAGCATTTCAGCAAGTTCTAGATGATCAAAAGGGTCAAAAACACCATGAAAATCACCTTTCTGCCACCTTTTGCACCAGCAGGAAGTACTTCTGGGAGAATGAAGTTTTGTAGGGGCAAATGAGCTCCAAATTGAAAAATGCCACTTGGGTTGGATAGCCAACATCTAGGGCTTTCCAACGAGCTATCTTGAGATCAATTTGGACTCCGGGAAGTGACCCAAAAACAAGCTGAAAGTAGCGCGACACATAGAGCTTTGGCGCGCGGCGCATAGAGATTTTTGGCATGTTTTTCACCTTCCAGCTCAGAAATTCGACCAGTTTGGACTAGTTTCACCTCTTGATGTAATTTTTGGTTTTTCTTGATGTAATTTGATGTAAATAATGTAAATTTGGCACTTATTTACTTGTTCTAGATGATTCACTCACAATAAAGTGAAAATCAAGTGAATGAATTAGTTTCCTTCCTTTTAGAGGCAAGTTGTTTGGTTGCCTAGATTTTAGCTCCTTCTTTAGAATTGTTTCAAACTGCTCCTAGAAGAATGAGCTCGAATCCTAGAGGCATGGGAAGGGGTTAGAATTGTCTATTTATTTTATTTTCTGAGACATTCTACGGGTTGGACAGGTTGGACTCTTGGGAAAAGTTTGGCACACTATTGTACATATTTTCTGCATTTTGGCTAAGGAAAGATCAGAGGTTTTGCAGCACCTGTTGGGATTCTTGTGGTTTTCAGTTTTGATGGTGTGTTCTCTCAGTTATTTGTAAGTTATTTAATGTTTAATGTATGCCATTCCCTTCTTTTTCTTCTGAAACTAAATGAATGAGTAAATGAGGTAGAATCCATTGATTCCAGTGCTCTGCCTTTAAATTTGTTTAGTTTTATATGTTTTCGCTAGTTTGGAGAGGATCCTTGTTCTCCCTTGCCCTCTTCAGCTCCTTGTCATTCTGATCCATCCATACACATAATCAAAAAGCATCAAGACTACTGCCTACCTTGCCCCAACTCGAATTCTGCAAAGATCTGGCCTCATCCCCGAGCCCAAAATTGTTTTTCCCATTTTTCCAACGAAAACCCAAAAATTTAAATCAAACCTTCCTATCTATTTACTAGCCTAAAATCAGTATCCATTATAAGTCATCTCAGCCCCTTTGAAGACCTTTTGCCGAGATAGACCCGGAGAGAGCCCTCTCCTGTCCTCGTAGGGCTAGCTACGAGGCTGAGCTTGGTTTGATGTTGCCTTGAGTTTTACCTTATTTCAGCCTAAGGTAGATTCGAGCGCTAACATAGTGGCGACCATACTGGGGAAGAACTGGTTTGTTGGTTAGTGTTGTTTGATTTATAGCTACAGACGGAGCTTGAAGTCACGCCAGGTAGCCTTCGAACTGCTCTTGCTCTGCGAGTGCATAGTAGATAAACGCTGCTTCAGTCAATCTCCGGTTTAGCTTGTAGTCATAACACTTAACTTATAAATTGCCCCAGTACATGTATCAAGTTTAGATCTGATGGTTGATGGTGGACAACGATCAGACATAAGAAGGCTGAAATCATTCACCTGGTGACTCCTGTAGAGACTCCACTAGAGGACTGACTTTTTCTCTGAGAAAATGGAAGGATCTTACACAAAGTTCAGGTATCTAAAGTGGAATGGTATTCAAGATCTAGTCTGCTTTCTTGTAAACTATTTCTTTGCTGTTATTGAAGCTGTCCTGAAAGTTTTTCAGAATTTGCTGTATGATAAAGGTGATCAAAATATTCACTCGACCTATTCAAAGAATGTAAATGCTGAGTTTCCCTTTGATCCTGGCCTCCTTACTTTTCCCACGTCTTATGATGACTCTCTTCAAAGTGATGAGCCTAAAGAAAACAAAACTGATCCCGTAGCTCTTGTATATACTCCTACACCTTTTATAGTCCCAGATAAGTATAAACCTCTTGTTTTACCTTCTGTTCTTCATGCTTTCCCTAAACATTATGACCTATATCTACCAAGATTTGATGGTGAAAGCGACAATGTCAACGCTGAACAACATGTGCAGAATGTTGAGACTTTTCTAGATTTTTTCGAAGTTGATGAAGAGGATGTTAGTATTAGGCTTTTTGATCTTTATTTGCAAGTCCAAGTAAAGAGTTGGTTTAAAGCCCTGCCTGATGCGAGCATCACAGATTTCCAGCAGTTTGTCAAAATTTTCCTTGACAGGTGGATGATTGGACATAACCCTTTCTTGATTTTAGATGAATATGACCAGCTGAAGAGACAGTCAGGAGAGACAGTACAACAATTTTCTGCCAGATTTAATCAAGTATATTTTTCGATACCAGCTGAGCATAAAATTAACTCCCTCCTAGATCCGCTTCTCTGACTCTTCCCTAGTGCCTTTGATCCGAAAATGGAGTTGCCTGAGAGAAAAGAATATTGCAACACTTCACGAGATGCAGAACAGTGCAGTAAATGTAGAGGCTCATTTGCTGATCTTGAGGGCAAGGTTGAAGGAAGAAGAAAAGAAGAATGTTTCAGAGCAACTGACACTTTCAGAGGAAAATCTTGATCTTTTCGTAAATACAGTAGAAGAGATGGTGCGGAAAATGACTGCAAAAAATGAAAATGACATTCAATAACAAGCGGCTGACCCAAAACATTTTGTTTCTTATCCCAGTTGTCATAGTGATTGTTTTATAGATCATTTTGAAGAAGAGAGAGTTGTTGATATGACATGTATGCTTGATGATGTGTTGTATACTAATGATTTGCCTCAGTTTGATCAGTATGATGATGATTATGTTCTCCAAATAGAAGCTAACCTTGCAGACAAATCAGCAGCTAGTTTGTGGAAGGAGGAATTTCACTTTTAGTAGCTCGAGTACAGTGATCAACCGATGCATATCAGCTATGAAAATGATGAGGAAAGTGCAGCAAATTTTGAAGTGAAGGATCTTTGCCTTTTTGTTTTGATTCGTTTCAGTTCATCAGAGACAACTTTCATACAATCAGAAATCAAATGTCAACAAGTCTTGATCTGGATCATCTTGAGGGCAATGAAAACCTTGTTCAAGATTTCTCATATTTAGATTTACAGCCCCCAAATGCCATTGATTGTCAAGTTGCAGATGAAAACATGGAAGCTGGCACATATGATCAAATGCTACAAGGTGACTTTGTACCATTCTGTTTTGAATCATTCCAGTTTTTTAAGGGTAAATTGCATAGTAAATCTTCAAATGAGCAGCCTGTAAGAAATCAGAAATCTCTCAGTGTTAATGTTGAGGATGAGACAGATAACGAAATTCTTGAGCATCCTGTAGCATCAGATTTGCAGCCACCAAATGAAATTGAAGGTCAGATTACAGATGAAGTCGTGGAAGCTGATATACATGATTTAATGATGCAAGAGGATTTTGTACCCTTTTGTTTCGAAGCATTTCAGTTTATAAGGCAGAATATTCGTAATATCTCTCAAGAAAAAGATGAACAGCCAATAGGATGTCAGACAGTTTCAATGGATACATCACAGTAGTCTTCTCAATTTTTTGATGATCCTATTGCTGATGTGTTGGATGATGTTTGCAGTCAAAGTATTTCTCCATTGACTTTATGTAAGGTTGAAATGTGTGCTGATATAGACTTGATCCGGCAGCCAGTCTCTTTTTCATTTTTAGCAGGAGTCTCGTCACAAATCTCATCACAAAGCTCAGATCAAATTTTGTGTTCATGGTATGAGGAGAATAGAAGTAATCCATTGGATGAGCTAAGTCCTAGTGTGCATTTTGAGATACTTATGCAGCATGAATTTCAAGATCCTTATGCAGTGTTTTTGGAGACGGATAGAGAATCCATAGTATTCAACAGATCTGTTCACAAGTTTTCATGGGAGTTGCCTTTCAGTAGTTCTCACTTGTTGTTCATAAACGAGCACTTGCGGAGAATCCAAACAGCAGCTGCAATACTTACATGGTTGCATTGGTTGTTTCATTTCACTTAATCAGGTGATGAATGAAATTGTTAGAGTAGGTTGTATTGAATAAGCTCTACTTTCAGCATCTTTTCCAGTGTATCAGTTGTGTTAAGTATCGAGTCATTTTTTAGTTGAGTGAGAGTTATTTTGTGTCATCAATTCATCAGTTTTCAGTCATGCATTTCAGCTTGAGTTTTTTATTCCATTGCCCAATGGATGAAGGCACTGTCTTCTTTCTAAAGATCTGTAGTTCTTGGCACCTCCAAGGAGCTACCATCCCCATTGAAGCCAATGTTAGTGTCAACCTTTGCATCTTTCCTCAAGTGATCAAATATGCTCTTACAAAGTGATTTTAAGATGTCAAGGTCAAATTTTGTCATTTCTGTGAGTTTTCAAGTAAAATTTGGTCACTAAGTATTAGGTCTAGGGTTTCTTTTCACTCTTTCAGATTTGTCCAAATTTTGGTCCATGTCACCATTCAGCTGAGTGTACCATCATTCAGACGGTTTTCATCATCATGTTAGGTTCTAAAGAGTCATTTTACACCTTGTTCATGCTTCAGTTGTGCCTAGGTAAGGTCCATTTCCCTCTCCTAGGGTTTTGAAGGTAATTTCTCTTGGATAGTCAAATCATCATCAAAAATTGTATTCCATGTTCACACCTTCCCTATCCTTAATGTACTCGATTAAACACTTCCCATCACCTGAGATCCCCCAAATTCCTCATTTTTGCACAAACCCTAGTTTCTCATACAACTTGACAATTTTCTAGGCTAGGCCTGTGTTTTGCCCTTTTGGACCCCTTCCCCTCACTCAATCTCTGAAATTCCACTTTCCCCTACTTCCTAACATCCCTCCCTACCTCCCAAAATTTTCTCAAGAATTTATAAGTCCCTTGTCCCCTTCATTTCGCTTCATTTCGACAAATCCCTTGTTCCACACATCGGGATAGGTTTCACTAAAATGATGTTTCAGAGCAATAAAAGATGAATTTTGGAAAAATGAGAGATATATCTGTCCAAAACAAGCCAAGGAAGAAGCACCTCCTTCACTTTTTACACAGGTGTCATGGTTTTAGAGAAATGTAAAAAATACAATCGCCTCGGGAGAATTGATGCACCTCTGAAGTGACCTTGGGAAAATAAATATTTCTCCTAGGATGGTTGGCCAAATGACTTGCTTGATGAGTCAAATGATAACTAGACACAAATATATTTCCAATGAGCTATCATGAGCTCAATTTGGAGTTGAGGAAGACCTTCAAAAGTTGACTGCAACATCACTCTGCCTTGAGGCAGCCTCATTTTGACCAGTCTTGGGAGATTTGATTTTTGACAAGGCAAATGAACTCAAAATTAAAAAATTCCACTTGGGTTGGAAATTAGACTACAATAGCTTTCCAAAGAACTATCACACGCCCAATTTGGACATTGGGAAGGCCTCCAAAATCCTCCTACAAAATGGCACGGCGCATTGGGTTGGTGCGCGGCGCACAGACCTGAAATCATAATTTTTTGTCATTTGCTCCCAAATTCTTGTATTGACTTGGTTTTTTGCTCAATTAAGTTCATAAACTCATGTTTGGTGTGTTTGGAGGTCAAAGATCAAGAGTTTAAATGGTGAAAAACAAACCCTATATTTATATCAAAGGCTGCTTCATAGGGTTTATGTGTGAAGTTTAAAATTGAGTTTTGGTGCCGAAATCTTGTCATTTATCACCCTATTTTCCATTCCCCATCACTATTAAATT
This sequence comes from Pinus albicaulis, assembly GCA_034641835.2. Taxonomy (NCBI): domain Eukaryota; kingdom Viridiplantae; phylum Streptophyta; class Pinopsida; order Pinales; family Pinaceae; genus Pinus; species Pinus albicaulis. Next base: position 781,254,242 of record CM076574.1, on the reverse strand, counting down.
GTTATTATAATCTTTTCCCGTTGCTTTTACTTCCCAAAACCAACTATATCCTTGGTTCCCATTTTTTCTATCCCTAAAAACCCTTCTATTTCCTATCACCCTTCCCCTTTCATATCACTTAAATTCCCAATTCCCAAAACATGCAATGGACTGTCTCTATATCCTTGAATTCACCTAGCTTAAGGGTGTCTTATCATTGCATTTATACCTATCCCTAAAAACTACAAGTCCCATCACCATCCCACTCCCATATCCTTTGCAACTATTCCTAATTCCCAAATCCCAATCCCCATACAGTCAAATGATTGTTTTCACAAGCTAAGTTTCATTTGACAGTCCTTTATGCCCACTGTTTATACTTCCCACAGTCCCTCATTTCATGCTTGATACATTTGGCATATTTGGTATTGAAAGGAAAGCATCAATTCATCATTTTCAGACATACACCTAACTCTTGTTTTCACCATACATATATTAGCATATATTTGTCAAACACCTTGCTTTTAGCACCATGTCAGAGACAGATTCACCATATGAGCAGGGGTATGAGCAGGATAGTGATTCATCTATCGAGCTTAATATATCGAGGAGATCTCATAAAAGTGGCAGTCACATATCAGAGAGGCGCCAGAGCCTTGTTTGCAGCATCACGATGAGTACTATCTCCACCCGGGGTGGAAGGGGTCTCGTTGACTTCATCAGCAGCGCGAGTACTATCTCCACATGGTGTGGAAGGGGTCTTGCCTTCGACATCAGCACAGGTGCAGGTTCAGGATAGAGGCAAGAGGCCGATGCAGGATGAGGGCCCCTCAGGAGGCCAAGATACTGAGTTTACATTGATTGATGTTGATGCGAGCTCTCCCAGCTCAAAGCTGAGAGAGGTCATCCAGGAGCAGAAAGCCGAGATTGGCACATTGACCGAGAGATTGCAGAGAGAACAGTGGGTGATAAACTACTTGGAGCAGTGGAACAGACAACTAGAGGATCAACAAATGATCATTGACTTGCAGAAGATCCGTGAATACCGAGAGTTGGCTCGAAAGAGACCCGGTGACATGACACCAATTGAGCGAGAGACCGAACTCATGCATGTTAACATTCATCTGGAGAAGTTGTTGGCAAAGGCCAATAGATACAAAGACATGCTCTGTCATATGAAAGGTCATTATTGGGCCCGCATGCACGTTTGCAGAGCAAAAATGAAGATCCTGAAGAGAAGGTTGAGCAGAGCACTGAAACGGCGAAAGAGGCCTGATCCACTCCGGATATTGGCCGAGGCTTTTTTGGCAGAGCATGAGGCATGATAGGGGATCTTCGCTCCGAATTTCAACAAATTTGGAGAATTTTTTGTCATTTTTGAAAATTTTGGTCACAAAACAGGTTTTTCCGCCCAACGCGTAGCGCGTCCCGACGCGCGCTTATGATTGGGACACCTTCTGGAGGAAAAATTTGTATTTTTGGATTTTTCATAGTAATTTATGCATGCTCAGAAATGGCTGAAGCATTTCAGCAAGTTCTGGATGATCAAAAGGGTCAAAAACACCATGAAAATCACCTTTCTGCCACCTTTTGCACCAGCAGGAAGTACTTCTGGGAGAATGAAGTTTTTGAGGGGAAAATGAGCTCCAAATTGAAAAATGCCACTTGGGTTGGATAACCAAAATCCAGGTCTTTCCAACGAGCTATCTTGAGCTCAATTTGGACTCCGGGAAGTGCCCCAAAAACAGGCTGAAAGTAGCGCGACGCATAGAGCTTTGGCGCGCGGCGCATAGAGATTTTTGGCATGTTTTTCACCTTCCAGCTCATAAATTCGGCCAGTTTGGACTAGTTTCACCTCTTGATGTAATTTTTGGTTTTTCTTGATGTAATTTGATGTACATAATGTAAATTTGGAACTTATTTACTTGTTCTAGATGATTCACTCACAAAAAAGTGAAAATCAAGTGAATGAATCAGTTTCCTTCCTTTTAGAGGCAAGTTGTTTGGCTGCCTAGATTTTAGCTCCTTCTTTAGAATTGGTTCAAAATGCTCCTAGAAGAATGAGCTCGACCCCTAGAGGAATGGGAAGGGGTTAGAATTGTCTATTTATTGTATTTTCTGAGACATTCTACGGGTTGGACAGGTTGGACTCTTGGGAAAAGTTTGGCACACTATTGTACATATTTTCTGCATTTTGGCTAATGAAAGATTAGAGGTTTTGCAGCACCTATTGGGATTCTTGTGGTTTTCAGTTTTGATGGTGTGTTCTTTCAGTTATTTGTAAGTTATTTAATGTTTAATGTATTCCATTCCCTTCTTTTTCTTTTGAAACTAAATGAATGAGTAAATGAGGTAGAATCCATTGATTCCAGTGCTCTGCCTTTGAATTTGTTTAGTTTTATATGTTTTCGCCAGTTTGGAGAGGATCCCTGTTCTCCCCTGCCCTCTTCAGCTCCTTGTCATTCTGATCCATCCATACACATAATCAAAAAGCATCAAGACTACTGCCTAACTTGCCCCAATTCGAATTCTGCAAAGATCTGGCCTCATCCCCGAGCCCAAAATTGTTTTTCCCATTTTTTCAACAAAAACCCAAAAAATTTAAATCAAACCTTCCTATCTATTTACTAGCCTAAAATCAGTATCCATTATAAGTCATCTCAGCCCCTTTTGAAGACTTTTTGCCGAGATATACCCGGAGAGAGCCCTCTCCTGTCCTCGTAGGGCTAGCTACGAGGCTGAGCTTGGTTTGATGTTGCCTTGAGTTTTACCTTATTTCAGCCTAAGGTAGATTCAAGTGCTAACACCTTCGAACCTTGAATTTGTTTTGATAATCTGCCTTACTGCCTTTATCTTATGTTCTGCTTTATGACTATTTTATTCATTTATCCTTTATCCTTAAACCTTTGACTTTTGATTTTCAATCACTATCTTTAAGGTCTAATCTTCTGTTTTATCCTTTGATCTGTAGTTAGCCCTTTCGATCCTTCTGTTCTTCATTCCTTTACTGATGCTTCTATGGTATTTGTCCTTTGTGTGCAGGGAGGGTTTCTCCATGGTATGAGGGTTTATAACTCATCGATGATCATGATTCATCGAGGGTTAAGTTTTTATGTAAACCCTCTTGGCCTCTTTTTATATGAATTTATCTCCTGGATTGTCATGCAGAGGTTAATCTCATCATTTGTTTGGCTGTCGAAATGCATTTTCGGGGCATAACTGCCATTAAAACCTACACAAAACACAAAACAACATTAATTTAAAACCAGTGGGAGTGGAAAAACTGCATCTTTTGAGGTCTGGAGCTGTCGGGGTGATCGACAGAGGAGGAGAGTGTGCAGAGGGAGGGGTTCCAGAGGTGGAACATGGCGGAGAGGCAAAGAAATTCAAATTTTGGTGCGAGGGGGAGAAAGGTGGTTTTGGAAAACCACATCGGTTTATCGTGTAGGTGAAAGGAAATAAGTGGTATTGGGCCAGGGCTACGTGATTCCACTAACCGACTATTGCGTGGTAGGGCGAAACCGCCCATTTTGCATGGGTCAGGATCGTTAAAGATCAGCGCCGATTTCCGCGCGATATTGTATTTGGACCGTGAGATCTCAAGGGGTGAGATTGACAGTGCAGAAGGGTGGAGGGACCAGTGCGCAAGTCTGGGGAGTGTAGCCCAGGATAGGTGGCGGGTTGTGGTCGGTCGATAGGGGGGTAGTGGAAAGTGGGGCCCGACTTGGTGATGTGGTAGTTTTTTTGTGTTGCGGGGTGGGGTTATATGCGGGGTTGAGGAAGGAGTTGGGATGACCGTTGGATCGGGGGAACAAATCCCAATCAATGGTGGATATTTTCCTGGTAAAAGGTGCGGGTGGAAGAGAAGCAGGCCCTCTTTTTAATGTTTTTCGAAGGTTTGGTGGGTTTTAAGGTTTGTGAGGTTTAATTAAAATAAAAGGGACGAAGCTTTTTTTAAATGGAGAAGGGGCTGGGAAAGCAGGCAGAGGCCTTGGTCTTATGGGAGCAGAGGGGACCAGGGCTGAGATGAGAAAGGGCTAAAGGCCCAATTTATGAAAAATGGGCTTTTAAAGGGTCTGATAGGCTTAGAAGTTAGTTTTAAACAATGTAAAAAGGGTTTTTACATTGTTTAAGGATTTTTTAGAAGAAAATGATATGTGAGGGAATTTTTAAGGGCTTTTGAGAGGGGAGAAAAGGGAATGAATGAGGGTGTAAGCAAGGTAATGAAAATGAGTCAAACAGACCTAGAAAATGGAGTTTTCTTTGCAGCAGGGTAAACTTTGAGAAGGCAAAAGATAATTTTATAGTGGAACAGTCAGGTGTAGGATGATGAAGGTAGTAAGATTTCTAGAACTCACAATGTTTCTTAAATATTGTTTCTAGAAATCTAGGATTTATAATTTAGTCATCCTCTAATATCAGCAAAATTTATTGATGACTAACAGTGGCTCCACTTGGGGAGGGCAGATTTCTTTTCAAGGTGTCCAGAACCTCTAGTTTATCAAATCTCCGAGTTTCAGTAGACCAATACCTTATCCATTAGGCAGATTTCTAATCTTTTTCCTCACTTGCTGTTATTTCTTTGAAGTGACAATCTGATCAACTTGCAATATATGATTTTTGTCAACAACATTTCTACCTACCCAATCCTACTTGTCCTAACATTTTTTCTTCTCTAAGTGCATTTGAATTGGCAGCTCTTGACATTTTTATTTTTGAAAACATAAATAAACTATCTAATATTATCCTTATTTCTTCCAAGAATTCAGATTAAACCGTTGAACTCTTTTTATTTTCTACCTAAACTATTTGACTGCCAAGATTAAGCTGTTTGGAAGTCTTGATTCTCTATCTAGTGACATGAAATTTAAAACATGGTTCGAATCAAGATTAGACAGTTTGATTCACCATGGTTGTGGCATTAAAACAAGATATACACAAACATTATTTGCATAAAAATAAATTAAGAAAGATAAGGATATGATTTGTCATTTGGAATATATCCTCACCTATCTCTCTGCTTCTGTTTTGAGCATGTGGAACCAGGATCTTTATTTTTCCATAATCTATCATTCTTGATAAGTCAAGTTTGAAATAATCTTGGCAATCTCTATTTCTACTAACTTATCAACATAAATTCAAAGCATGTCCAACCATGATTAGGCTAGATGACTGAACAAGATGTCATTTTGAATCAGCAGTGGCATTTAGACTTGCACACTTTTAGTAGAACTGTTTTTTGGGTATTGGGCTGTACCTCTTTTGATTTTCCTTCTTTTTCCTTTTCTTTTCTTGTTTTTGTATTATTTTCAGTTTTTATTTATTTATTTTAATTTTTATGCTATCTTATGTATAATGAGTGAAAAATTTGAATCTAGGACTCTTGAAAGAAATAGTGTTTGAGCATCCTGCCATTGACAGGACCTCCAAATAATTCTTCTCCATTCAGCCTTTGTAAAAAGAAAGCATTATGACCCCTAATTCAGTGAATAATATAAGGCCCTTTCCATAAATTCTCAAACTTGCCATGTTTACCTTTATCTTCTCTCCTTGAATCCCATTTCAAAACTGTGTCTCCAACTTGAAAGTTATTTGATTTGGTCGTTCTGTCAAAGATCTTCTTGATGTTTTCTTGAACTGCTTGTGTCCTTTTGTACACTTACTCTCTTGTCTGCTATAGATGAAAGGTTTGATTTAGTCTTCTCTGCATGTCATTTTCTTCTGTTTGTACTTCTTGGATAAGTTTTATGACTGGGACTCCCAAAGATGTAGGGAAGACTGCATCTATGCCATATACCAGTTGATAGGGGGACATATTTATTGATTTCTTGGTGGTTAGCCTATCAGCCCATAATGCATGAACCAACTTACTATGCCATGATTTCTGATTTTGATCCAACATTTTTTTGATAATGTTGACTAGGCTTTTGTTGGAGGATTCAGCTAATCCATTACCCTGGGGGTAGCAAGCTGTGGAATGGCCTAACGCAATATGATATTTGTAGCATAAATCAACCATTCTTTTGGATTTGAAAGCAACAATATTGTCTGTGATAATTTTCCTAGGGCAACCAAATCTGGATAGTATGTTGGTTTCAAGGAACTTGATAATGACAAAGTCAGTAGCATTCCTAGAAGGGATGGCTTCTATCCACTTGGTAAAGTAGTTTGTGGCAGTAAGGATCCACTTATGTTGGGCAGATGAGGTTGGGTGAATTTCTCCAATAAATTCTAAACCCCATTGTTGAAAGGGAGCCTCAACACTGATGGGATGCAACGGTATAGGTAGGAGCTTTCTCTTGCCATAAAAAAATTGACATTTATGGCAAGTCATGACTAGTTTTTGAATATCTGGGAAAAGGGTGGGCCAATAATAGCCAACTCTAAGAATCTTGTTGGTTGTTATCTTCCAGTAAAGGTGGCCTCCACATTCTCCCTCATGCAACCCATGCATGATTTTTCCTGCATCATCCTCAAGTAAACATTTAAGCAATATGCCAACAAAATTTTTCCAATATAATACTCCATCTAAAATGTAGTAATTTAAAGCTTTTTGTTTCAAGAATCTAGCTTTAGTCTTTGATAGAGAAGGATGAGTATTAAGATAGAGCATCACATAAATGATATCAACATACCAAGGTGAATTCAAAAATGTTTCTTCAGTGTATGGGGTTATGAATTCTTCTGTTTCTTCTAAAACATCAACAATGTTTATATCTAATGCTTGGAAATTTGATTCTTCCATGAGTTTTGCTAATCCTTGTCCTTTAATTAGCTTGGTAGGCCTGATCTCTAAATTATATTTTAAGATAATTGTAATCCATTTTCCCCTTTTACCATCAGGGTCTCGATTTAGAATGTCCTTGACAACTGTATGTGGGACGAAAGCAATGATATGAGAGTGTAAAATGTAGACTCGGAAATCTTTCAATGTTTTTATCAAGGCTAAGGCTTGTTTCTCCATGATATTATATTTGAGTGGAGCATCTATTAAGGCTCTACTGAAAAAGGATATAGGTTGTTCTTGGCCCATGTTATTCTTTTGCAACAAGACTGCAGCAACGGTGTGTTCAGAGGCAAATGAGAAAATGTAGAAATCCTTAGTGAAATTATGAATAATAAGAACTGGTGTTTGAGTGAGAGCTTTTTTTACTAGTTCAAATGATTGTTTGGATTCTAAGGTCCATTTAACCCCTGTTTCCTTTTTCAGCATGTTTGTGATATTCCTCAAAATTTCAGCAAGGTTGGGGATAAACTTCCTCAGAAAATTGATCTTTCCAATGAATGATTGTAACTCTTTGAGGTTTCTAGGATGACTAATTTTCAATATGCTTTCAATCCTTTTAGGGTCTACTTTGATTCCTTCTTTAGAAATTATGTGGCCAAGAAGTTTTCCTTCTTGGAGACCAAATAGTGTCTTTTTGGGATTCAAAGATAAGCCATATTTTCTACATTTCTCTAAAACTTTTCTCAAATGAATCAAATGTTCTTTATCATTTTTGGAGAAAACAGTAATGTCATCAAGGTAAATGATTATAAAATAGCTCGTCTTCTGAAAAAGCTATGTCCATAGCCCTTTGAAATGTGGCCCTTGCATTCATTAAACCAAATGGCATTTTAACATACATGAATGTACCCCAAGGTGTGGTAAAAGAAGTTTTATGTTGATCACTTGGGAGTACTAACACTTGGTTGTAGCCTGAAAAACCATCCAACAGTGATATCCTTTTAGATCCAACCACCATTTGAAGTATGTGGTCCATTTTAGGCAAGGGATAATTATCTTTCAGGGAGGCTCTGTTCAGATTTCTAAAGTCAATGCAAAGCCTAATTTCCCCGGTCTTCTTCCTAACAGACACAAGGTTGGAAACCCACTGTGAGTATCTAAGGGGAACTATGATCCCAACATCATACATCTTCTTAATATCTTTCTCAACTAAAGGTAATAAAATGGGGTTAATCCTTCTTAGTTTTTGTTTGAAAGGTTTCTGATTTTCCTTAAGAGGAATTTTGTGTTGAATAATGCTGGTATCATATGATTTCAGATATTTGTACCCCCATCCAAACACATCTCCAAACTCTTTGAAAAGTTCAATATATTCTTGTTTGATATGAGTAGGGAGAGTGCTAGATAACTTGATCATTTTGGGTTCATCTATGTTGTCTATGTTATGTTCTTCTACATTGGTTTCTATAGGCTCCATCTTTGGTTTTTTAGCTACATCATTGAAATCAAACAACTCCTCTAATGGTGTAAGACCTCTTGGTATTGAATCATTTTTACATTGTAAAACTTCAAGGTCTTTTTGGTCTATTTTGTTTATTAATTATGTTGTATAAAGATATTCAAATTGATTTATATCAGCAGTAGAGGACAACTCTGTTTTATGGTCTTGTTTTTCATCAAAACATTCTTTTTCATGGCTTGAGCTAGGTGTTAATTTGATAAAATCATTTCTTGATTGCAGAAAATTGCCAATGTGTTCATCACCTTCAAATACTTGCCAATAGTCTTCATTTTCAGGGACTGTGGGCCTGTTTTTTACCTTGACAGTGAATAGTTCATTTTCATGGGGGATTTGGCAGTTGCTGGCAGCAAAGGCAAGTTCATTTCCAAGGTTGTTTTGAGCTCTAGGGATGAAAGTGAGTTCATATTTTTCAAAGGTTTTTAGGAGCTCCAGGGAAACATTCCTATATTCTCTTAATCTTGGGTTCTTGGCTTAATAATCCCCTTTTATTTGCCTAATAATCAACTCTGAATCTCCTTGGACAGATATTTTCTTGGCTCCTAAATCTTTGAGAAAATGTAGGCCAAGTAGGAGAGCTTCATATTCTGCAATGTTATTGGTGCATTGGAAATCAAGTTTATAATAATGTCCTTGGTTTGTATTGTGTATCCATACGCCAGCTCCAGAGCTTGTTTTGCTACAAGAGCCATCAAAGCTCATTTCCCACAATGTTTCTATCTCATTCTCATTTTCCTTTTGTTGTTAAGGGCTGCTAAGGTTAAGGCTGTCAACTTCTTCTTTTGGGGACTATTTTGATTGTTTAGGTGATTTTAACTTTGTCTCATTTTCCTCTTCTTGTTGGCTGATCATATTCATTTTATAAGATAAAGGAGTCTAAATTTGAATGAATAGAATAAATAGAAGTGTTGTTTAGCCTATCTATGTTTCTTAGCACAAATTTCATATGAGATTCTCTGTATAATCTTCTAATTTGATTAAAAACTGGTATGGTAGCATAAGACATGTCCATTTGAAGGCTTCCTTGAAGTTTGGCTCTCCATGATCTAGATAAAATCATGCCATACTTAGGGGGGATGTCAGCAACAACTATGTCCATAACAAGACCCTTAGCAGGAATTTGTGCTAGATTGACACATAAATCCTTGATTAGGCCTAAAAATTTTACTCTGCTTGAATCAAAGGAATACAGGTCCTTGTAAGGTTTAGTAATATCTAGGCATAATCTTTCCATCACCACTTTTGGCATAAGGTTGTGAGAGGCACTGGAATATAGCATGGCATTGTGTAAAATCTTATCATGTATATTTAAGCTGACATAAAATGGAGGAATGGTTCCTTCTTGGTATTTTCCTTCTACTTCGGGATCAAACAATAGTTCTGGTTTATCATCTGTCAAGTTTAAAATATTAGTATCATTTCCTATATTCAAAGCTTTCAAAACTTGGTTTTTATATACATCTTGGGTTACTAGTTCAGCTAAGGGTATGCTAATTTTGATCTTGGAAATCTCACCTTCAAGACTGAAAGGGACTAATGTTTTTGACATACTTACATATGTTTTTTCAAGCATAGTCCTTTCAACAATTCTGATTTGTTGAGTTTTATTAGGGTTGTTATTTAGGATAGATTTCTCAGGGCCACTAGCAAAAGTACTAGGGCAGCTTGGGTCAACACTTTGCTAATTGGTTTTGTCCTTATTTGAGTTAGTTTTCTTAGTCAAAGTGTTAATTGTGTTTGTTGTCTTTTTATGAGAATTTTCTAAAATTTTCCTAACAGCAGTACCTGCATTTTCATCATTGGAAATTTCTGGTTTCCTTTTTCTTCTAAGATCATATTGTTTGTGTACCTCATTATTGCATTTCAAACCCCAATTGGTAATCTTCAGAATCCTCATGTTTATTTTCAACTTGTTCTGAGGAGAAGAAACCTTGTTCTTCTTCAGTGAGGAAGACATCTGTCTCACTGTTAGATCTTATCAGATTTACATGATTTCCTTCTAACCTTTCAGTTTCCCTTTCTTCTTCCTAATCTACATATTTTTGTTGAAAGGGAGGCCTAATTTGCTAGTCATTATCTCTTTGTCTATCTTGAATAGGGTCTCTTCTGAAATTTGGATTTCTATTTCTGTTTTGGGGATTGATTTGGTTTTCTCTTGGAGGCACTCTATCATTTAAGTTTATCTTCTCAAGCATTCTTTCCATCACCCTCACTAAGTTATTGATTTTGGCATCAAATGATGAGGTTGATGCCATTGTTTCATATTTATATGTAACTCTTTTCTTTGATTTTAATCTAGCTCTTTTCTCAATTAGATTTGCTTCTAGACTAATAGCTCCCCTTTGAATATCTTCTAAGGTTAGGGGGTATCTTTCTCTTAGCCGGTAGACCATGTCTAGATCAAAACTTTCAGGAAATTTAGCTAAGGCTATACCTAGTGGAGGTTTCATGTTTGGGGGAAGTGCATTGTAAACACTATTGAATCTAGTGCAATAATATTGGACACTTTCCCTAGTATTTCTTTTAAGGTTGCTATATTATGAAAGGATTTGGAGAGGGTTCTTTTTAATTTCCAATTTGTTTATGAATGTTTGGTATAAAGAAGGGAGATCATTTATGCTATTAGGAGTTAAGCTTTTAAACCATCTCTTGGCTTCTCCTCCTAAACTTTGGGCAAAGATTCTCATCTTAATGGTCTCTTCTTCTATTTCCATGTAATCAAAGGAATCATCCATTTTATCTACATGTTGTTGGGCAGTAGTAGATTCAGTTCCAGTGAAATGGGGAATTCTAGATTGATAATCATTAGGTAAAGGAACCAGAGGTTGTGGTAACACTAATGGGGCATACCATGCTACCATGGTGGAAGAAAATGGGGGATTTACAAGAGGTGGATTTGCAAAAGGAAAAGTGGGATGAAATGGAGTGTTTTGAACAGTGGATGTGTGGATAGGAGTGGTGGAAGTGGTTGGACCAGTAGGCTGAGTATGAGAAGATTTGTTATGGAAAGAACTGAAGTGGTGGAGAAGCTGAAAATCAGGAGGAGTGGAAGGAGAGGCTTCTCTGCTAAAGTTTTGTTGCAAATCTGTGGACTCAAGGTCAGATTGGTCAATATCACTATGTGACTTGGTTCTAAATAGGTTCCTTGTGTGAGACAATTCAAAGTGAGGATCTTTTAGGACTGTAAGGTTTTCAGGGACAGATCTTGTTCTTTGGATGGTCCTACCAGTAGTTAAATTTATAGCTTTAGAAGTTTTCCACAAAATCCTTTCTGGATCATCAACTATTGGAGGAGGATTAGGCTCTAGATGAGATCTAGTATTGATCCTATGTGAAGCCAGATTTCAAGTTCAAAATGTAGAGAGGCTGAAAGCTCTAAGGAATGTTTTCAAATGTTTTGACCTCTCTTAGTGTTTAGTACCTTGCTAAAATATGGGACTAGGCTTCTAAAAATTTTTAAGACTGATTTGATACAATCTTAAGGTAATCTAAAAGAACCAGTGGATTAATAGGCCTACTAGGGCTAGTCGAGTTGCCAGGTGGAAATTTTTATCTTTTTCGAAGGTAAAATGTGTTATGGTCCACCACCAACAAGTAATAAAACCAATCAGGGAATTTTTTGGGGTTTTCTGAGTTTTTATGTGGTTCTTATGGTTTCTGGAGTCATAAGGAGTACTTAGTTTGTCACTCACTCAGAAGGTCCCACCATGATCGCCAAGATGTTGGGATATTATGATTTGGAAGATTGGAATACCAAATAACAAGGCAACATGGAACCAATCCTTAGAGTTCTAAGACCTAGCCTTCCTAGACTCGAAGAGGGATCTCTCACGTTGTTTTCAAAGGATGTGTGTTTGTTTGCTTTTAAGGGTTGATTTTAGGCTAGTTATTAAGTACAAGGTTTGTTTGATTGTTTTGATTGGACATAATTATCAAAGAGCATAGATAGAATGGGAAATCTCTAAGTTATTGGGCAATGGAGTCAAATGAAAGTCCTGATAAGTTTATAAAAGGATCGGGGAGTATCATAGGGAAAATCTAACTTGGCCAATGGATCTTCAAAGTTTTTGGGATAATGAGGTGAACATTAAGGATAAGAATGAAAAGTAGGACAAAGAGAAATTAATAATTCTTTATCATGTACTTTAAACAAGAGACGTCTTTTAAGGTATTTGTTTTGAAGCAAGCCAAAGGACAGGGAAAACTATAAACTTCTTTAGAAAGAATTTTAATAAGAAAACCTTTCATACAAAAATCCAGCAATAAAAGACTACTTTTAGATAAGAAAACATGTAAGATAACAATAAGAGTAGCCTAAGATCAAATAGAAATAATGTAATCCGCTTTTGACTAACTCTTTAAGGATATTCAAAGAAAATTTTAAAGGCGGACCAGAGGACAGGGCACACCATAGACTTCCCTGGTTTAGACTCTACTAAGCATACTTAATAAGTTTCATAAACAATTCTCAAGTTGTACTCAAAGAGCATGGACTTACCACTAAACTTCCTGGTTTCACTCTATTGAAATCATTCCTCAAAACAACCTCTCAAGCCGTACTCAAAGGAACATGGACTTACCAAAAGAGAAACTCCTTGGTTATACTCTATTGAATTATTTCTAAAATAAAAATCTATATGGAACTAGAGGGCAATTAAGAATCCTCCAATCAGACCTTGCAAAAGAAAACATTAAGAAAGTAAAGAGTAAACAGAACTAAGGTGCTTTAAGAAGACATTTCTTAGCCTAAAACCTTTACTCTACTGTAACAAAGAAATATGAAAATAGGAAATAACAATAACATATAGAAGCACTTCACCAACAACCAAGCTCAGGGATCTAGTGATCTAGCCTCCTCCATCAACAAACAAATCAGGGCATCCACAAGATCCAAGACATCAATTTTCCTTCAATTTCCAAGAGACTATGTATTACTTCAAAGAGTCATCAAATGCCAACAATACAATGATTATAGATGTAGTATTTATGTTGCAAATGAGGAGGTGGAGCTCAAGATAGGGTTTGAGTGTCATTAATTACAGAGTAAATGCATTCCTAACCTTGAAAACTATGCAAGGCATAAGGCTGGAATATCAATAGCTACTTCTCTATTTTAATAACTATGTCTTAACTTATAAAGAAGAAGATGTAAAAATTTTGACTTTTAAGGCTTACAATAACTTTTACAATAATTGCCTTGACAGATAAAAATATCTTCTGACTATGTAATAATTGCCCAAATGCCTTTATGGAAAGGAAACATGCTATAGGTGGTAGTTTGATCTTTTGGAGGAGTAACTACTTCCTTGTTGAGCTATTCAAGGCTGTCTTTGGGTTATCAGTCTCTGTTTTAATCGTAAATCTATCTTTTAGGCCTTCGAACCTTGATTTTGTTTTGATAATTTGCCTTACTGTCTTTATTCTCTATTCTGCTTTATGACTATTTTATTCATTTATCCTTTATCCTTAAACCTTTGACTTTTCATCTTTAATCATTGTCTTTAAGGGCTAATCTTCTTTTTTATCCTTTGATATGTAATTAGCCCTTTCGATCCTTCTGTTCTTCATTCATTTATTGATGCTTCTGTGGTATTTTTCCTTTGTGTGCAGAGAGGGTTTCTCCATGGTATGAGGGTTTATAACTCATCAATGATCATGATTCATCGAGGGTTAAGTTTTTATGTAAACCCTCTTGGCCTCTTTTTATATGAATTTATCTCCTGGATCGTCATCCAGAGGTTAATCTCATCATTCCTTTGGCTGTCCAAATGCATTTTCGGGGCATAATCGCCATTAAAACCTGCACAAAACACAAAACAACGTTAATTTAAAACCTGCAGGAGTGGAAAAAATGCATCTTTTGAGGTTTGGAGCTGTCGGGGGTGATCATCAGAGGAGGAGAGTGTGTAGAGGGAAGGGTTCGAGAGGTGGAACATGGCGGAGAGGTGAAGAAATTCAAATTTTGGCGTGAGGGGGAGAAAGGTGGTTTTGGAAAACCACGACAGTTTATCGCGTAGGTGAAAGGCGGTAAGTGGTATTGGGCCAGGGTTGCGTGATTCCACTGACCGACTGCGATGTGGCAGGGCAAAACCGCCCATTTCAAGCAGGTCAGGATCGTTAAATATCAGTGCTGATTTCTGCGTGATATTGTATTTGGACCGTCAGATCTCAAGGGGTGAGATCGACGGTGCGGAAGGGTGGAGGGACTAGTGCGCAAGTCTGGGGAGTGGAGCCTAGGACAGGTGGCGAGCTACGGTTGGTCGACAGGGGGGTAGTGGAAAGTGGGGCTCGGCTTGGTGACGTGGTAGTTTTGTCGTGTTGCAGGGTTGGGTTATATGCGGGGTTGAGGAAGGATATGGGATGACCGTTGGATCGGGGGAACAAACATCGATCAACGGTGGAGATTTGCCTAGTAAAAGGTGTGGGTGGAAGAGAAACGAGCCCTATTTTTAATGTTTTTCAAAGATTTGGGCGGGTTTTTAAGGTTTGTGAGGGTTAACGAAAATAAAAGGGACGGAGCTTTTTTTAAAAGGAGAAGGGGTTGGGAAAGCAGGCGGAGGCCTTGGTCTTATGGGAGCAGAGGGGACCGGGGCTGAGACGAGAAAGGGCTAAAGGCCTAATTTATGAAAAATGCGCTTTTAACATAAAAACATAGTTTTTATGAAAATTTAAAGGGTCTGATAGGCTTATGAGTTAGTTTTAAACGATGTAAAAAGGGTTTTACATTGTTTAAGGGTTTTTTAGAAGAAAATGATGTGTGAGGGGAATTTTTGAGGGCTTTTGAGAGGGGAAAAAAGGGAATGAATGAGGGTGTAAGCGAGGTAATGAAAATGAGGCAAACAAGCCTAGAAAATGGAGTTTTCTTTGCAGCAGGGTAAACTTTGAGAAGGCAAAAGATAAGTTTATAATGGAACAGTCAAGTGTAGGATGATGAAGGCAGCAAGATTTCTAGAACTCACAATGTTTCCTTAAATATTGTTTCTAGAAATCTAGGATTTATAACTTAGTCATCCTCTAATATCAGCAAAATTTACTAATGACTAACAGGTTGTGTGAAATAGTCAAATCCTTCTTGATAGCTTCTTGAGCACAGAATTCCTTGAAGGCATCCGAGGTGTACTTGCCTCCATTATCTGACCTCAATGTATTGATATTCCTCCCTATCTAATTCTCAACTAGAGCCTTGGACTCCTTGAATCTGTTGAAGACCTCACCCTTATTTTTCATGGAATAGATCCAGGACTTCCTGGAGAAGTAAAAAATGAAGATCACATAATACTGGTACCCACTCAATGATACTCATGACATGGGCCCACACACATTTTAGTGTACTAGATTCAAAATCCCTTTGGACCTAGTGTCGTTGCTTGGAAAACTAGTCTTCGTATATTTACCCATCGCTCAACCCTTACACGCCTCACATTGATCAACATTCAGTTTTGGAAAACCTATCACTATCTCCTTGAGCACATTAAGTGCTCCATTACGAAGATGAGCCATCCTTCTATGCCATAATTCTCCCAGCTCTTTGCTACAACTTACCAATGCATGCATTGGCTCAAACTGCAATTGAAACAAGTTTCCTTCCTAACCCTGTCACTTTTGTTGTCTTTGAGTTCTTGGGTCGAATATACACTTTACCCTCCTCATATGTCATTATGTAACCCTTGTCCTCCAAGGTAGCAACTAAGATCAAGTTCGTTGTCATCCCCAGAATGACAAAGATCAGGTGCCCGAGGACTTCTTACTATATTCACTCTTGTAGATCTAAATATGAACTAAAGAATGTAACCTGTAACCATTTATATGTTTCAAAAAACAACCCACATTAGCTTATCATATAATATTCAACACTATATTTTTATCATGAGAAAAATAGGTTATAAAAAAAAAATATAGAAACAAATCGTTCAATAATTAAGACCCGAGCCTTATTTAATTGCAAAAAAAAACTTATGTAAATGTACACTTTGCAATAAAGAAACTTGCTCTTGTAGTTATAAAAATGCAAATGCAAGCTATATACGCAGATATTTCAATATGATAACTCATGAATCAGCTAAGGCATAAATAATAAAGGATCCCTTGTAGTTCAATGAGAAATAATGTAGTAATTTGAGTATTTCAGCCATAGAGTAAAAAAAGGATTACCATCAGAGATCTACAATCATGCCTTTTGAATCACAGTCATCCAACTATGATTAATAGCTCTAAGACATGAAAGAAACTTTACTTGCAATATTAGAAACACCCAACACATAAAGAATCACATGTTTCCATGTATAAGAAATGGAATGTTGTTGATATAGAAAGAAAACATTCAAGGGAAAAATTTTATCACTTTAATCTTCATATCAAATCCAAATCTAAATGTCATGAACTGAAAAAATTCGTAGGCTCAACAACATACGGTTTCAAATTTGCACTCTTGCATCTTTTGTATTTGAAGAGTCATTCAAAACAAGGTGAAACACCAGACTTCCGGACTAGGAAATAACCAACAGATCCACTGAATATGCAAGCCATACCTTCAGCTATATTAATACTAATGTCCAGATCTACACATCTAAATAGAGAATGAAAAAGAGATCAACAAGTAGGTTGGTGGGCCCCATCCAACCGACTCGTTGCCTTAAAAATATTAAATCACAAAGAAAATAAAATCACAAACAGTAAGTAAAAGAAGTGAACATCAGCAGCCTTATCGATTAAAACCACAATTTAGATCAATAATTCCACACAGGAGACTGATCCCCAATGGTCACCACTGTGGATCATTCCACATATGACAGAATCCCATTTGGAGCTACTCTTTGAACCCTTTCCAAACCCCAATTTATTTTTCCCAAATATTTATACAAAATCCCTTGTGGAGCTACTCTTTGAACCCTTTCCAAACCCCAATTTCTTTTTCCCAAATATTTATACAAGGTGAATTGAAAAAATCTTCCCAAAAATTACCCAACAAATCATGATTGACATTACAAAGGATTGGTTTGTTGGTGTCTTCAAATAGATATATGATCAGATGGGATCAATTTAGCATTTAACCCGCTATATATGATTCAATAACGAAGTACCCAAGTAGTTATTGCCCAATTTTCTGACCCCATAACCCTTAATCCAATAGATGCACCAGTGATCTACGTGCAGATTTGAAAAACTAAAGCAGAGAATCACATAACACAGTAGCTTTGGAAACAATAGCACAGTAGTATTTATTAGAGAGGGAGAGATGAGAATTTTATAAATAATGCAATCATTAGAATTTTCATAAAATCAAATGCATTATTAGATAAAGCAAATACATTGAGATGTTTCTTTCTTTTCCAGATTTTTAGATGTTTCCTTATTTTCTACTCTTAGATGTTTCCAAGGAAAGAGTGTGTTTTTTCTTGGTTTCCCAATCAGTGAGAGGTTGCTTATTTTTGTGTCCTTGGTTGCCCAATTCCTCCATGTTTAGATCAAGAAGCGTCCCAACTTCCTCCCCCAAATGAGGGAAAGTGTGTTGCAATGTTTCTGCAGACATCCATTTTGCCTGCATTGGTGTGTGTCCCTTCTGACCAACCATATATGAGAAGTATGGCGGCTGGCGTGTATTTCATTTCTTGGAGTCCAGAATTGTATCTTTGAGCAGAGGAGGCTGAAAATATGAAATATTATCAACCAGATGACAAATTGTAACGGATTCCTCAAGGAGAGGTGGCTCAAATAGTTTGAGATTATTAACATTAAGCACATCGTGGATGCCAAGCTGGGAAGGCAGGTCCAAGTGATATGCATTTACTCCAATGCGTTCCAGAATAGTATATGGGCCAAATCACAAAGGGTGCAGCTTATGATGTTGGCCCTTGAAGCATTTCTTGTCCAACAAGAGCCACACACGATATCTAGGTTGAAAATACAAGGGTGTTCGCTACTTGTCATGCCTTTATTTGGCGTGATCTTGGGCTGCTTGCAAAGCATCAGTTACTTGAGCTTGGCATTGAGAAATGGAGTGTATAAAATGATGAGCTGATTTTTGTTCCTCTTGTTGATTTGCAGACCCAAAAGGGGTGATAATCAGTGGCATCTCAGAGGGTGTACCTGGCTGAAACCCAAAGCAAACCTCAAAAGGTGAGAAACTAGTTTAGGAGTGTGTTTCTCGATTGGTCATTCCAAATGGCATTACCAACCATTAAAATAGCCCAAAATTTTTTTTAAAAGTATTTTTCCATGTGTTGGCTTCATACATGTTGATCCAAAATACTTAGCTTTGATATGGATTAAAGAATTACATGTAAAATTTCATCTTAACCATGAAACTTAAAAGGAATGAACATAAGAAGAGAGAAGCACATAAAATCAAGCAAAGAATACAAGAAATTGATAACGGAGTTCGTCCAGGAGGGACTACGTCTCCGAGCCTTGCTCAATCAGTTGGGAGGCCATCTTTCATTAAGTGGCACATAAAATGAAAGTACAAGCATCAATGCAAAATTACACCCTTATACCTCCATATTTGAAAGTGCTCGAAACTTGGAGACCTCTGATGAAGAAACAAACATCATCGTTGGTTTCGTGTCGCCGAGAGGTGCAGAATCCATATAAAATTTGCCTAATTCTGACACTGGACAAATATGGGCCCTCTGGAAATGAGCTCAATTCATGGTTCTGCCCCCCTCCTGCAAGGCGCTCAAGGTTCCACTTTTCCTTGGTAAGCGTATCACTCCAAGTCTGCCTCGGCGTAGTTCTAAATTGTAAGTTTAAATACATGAAGGTTGGGCAGACTCCCAAAGGGAGACACTAGCTGAGTTGGTTGAGATCCAAGGTTTGAGGGAGAGGGTCGAGTGGTCAAACCTTTCCCCCTCCATAAAGAGGCAGCATATAGTTTTAAATATTCGTCGTATTTTTTTTCAATACATAGAATGGGGGGGTCGGACCTGCATCGGGCGACCTGCACCGAATCCACTGTCGGCACCGTATACATGTGGTAGAGTGGGTTGGGGCCGCGAGGTCACAACCATTAGCCCCACCCATTAATTGTATGATTATTACTGCAGGTTTGGTAGTAGCGGGGTCATGGCTGCCAACCCCATTTTTTAAAATATATTATTGATGTATGGTTGGAGGGAGGGCAGGGGTCATGGCTCGCCCTTGCCCTTTTTTTTTTTTTAAATTGTTTTTATAATAACAACTCATTTGGTTTAAATCTTCTCGATTTTGACCGAAGGAGTGCTTTTAACTGTCCCACAATTCCACCCAGATTTCGGCCAGAGCTGGCCGGAATTTGGCCACCGGAATTTGGAAAAAATGTTGCCTCCTTAAGACTGCCACCTCATCAATTCAACCCAGAACTTTGACTGCTTCTAACTCCTCCATACAGACTTGGAATTGAGTGTCATCTACGCCATTGGAATAAAAAGGATGAGATCTTCAACTTGACACTGATATTGCCACATTTCTAACACCTTTATTTTTTAGCCTTTGTACTTAAGCCACTTGTTCTTGGACCTGTATAATCCTCCTGGATCATTCCTCCCCACTAAAGAGCTTTTGGACCACCAAAAGCCTTATCAATCAACATGCAAGTGAGGGAATTTCTCCCTCACTTTCTCCTTTTCTAGCCATTTAGCTTTACTTGGGTGCATCCCTTTGAAACCAACACGGAGATATTCCACATCTCCCCATCGTGAAGTCCTGGTCCTTCGATCAAGAATGATGTCTTCTGCCAATTCATCAAGATACTCTAGTGAAAATTCATCCACTATAGGCATTGATCCTACCTCCTCGGTGTCCATAATCAATGGTGGTTCATAAAGTTTCAGATTTTCGACATTCACGACCGAGTACATCTGCATGTATACAGGAAAATCGAGTTAGAAAGCATTATTCCCAATCTTCTCCAATATGGTAAATGGACTATACCGGATTGGTCGCAATTTCTTTCCTTCCCCCTTCATTCGATCCTTGCTGATGTGGAACCACACCTTGTCACCAACCTAAAGCTGGTGGTCAACTCGGTGCTTATCATGTCGGGCCTTATATCGAGCTTGAATCTTTTCCAACTTCTCCTGCTCTGCTTGGTGAATGATCTGTATCTATTGGATGAACCATTGTGATTTGTCCCTATCATCACATCCACTAGCATCTTCATCCCTTCCATAGATCATGTCAAAAGGGTCCTTTGGTAGGTAACCAAAACATTTCTCAAATGGTGAACGTTGCGTAGACGAATGCACTGCTCGGTTGTAGGCATGTTGCACATCTGGAAGATGCTCATCCCACAACTTGGGATGTTTGCTGCAATAGCCCCGCAACAAGTGTACCACGGTATGGTTGATGACCTGTGTCTATCTATCGATTTGTGGATGGAATGTTGTACTTCTCTTCAACTCGGTGTCAATAATTTTTCCACAAGCTGGTCCAAAACTCTCAAAGGAAGTGAGAGTCTCAATCTGGCATAATCATTTTAGGCAACCCAAAGTGGACCTAAACAAAATGAAAGAAAAGATAAGTAGTCTGCTCAGCAGTAACTTGCTTTTTACAAGGCATTAATATGCACATTTTTCTAAAACGATCTACGACAACATACAAATAGTCGTGACCCTTTGTAGACATAGAAAAACCTCCTTCAAAGTCCATCGACACACTTTCCCATGGATGACCCGGAATATGGAGTGGTGTCTTGAGCCCAAGTTTTCGATTATAGGGCTTTGAAACAGAGCACAATCCCTTTACAAATCAGGTTACAATGTTTTTCATATGAGGCCAAAAGAAAAATCTTTGTAAATGACATAAGGATTTTTCGACACCAAAGTGACCTGATACAAGAGAGGTGTGTGCCTCTCGAATTACACGTACCCCTTCTGTTGTGGGCATGCACAATTTTCCAAGGTGATATAGTAGCTTCCCCTACAAATGATAGTTATCCACCCGTGATCCATGAGTTAGTTTTGCATATATTGCTTTAAGGTCATCATCATTAGTGTATTGTTCAGCATAACTTTCAAAAGACAACAAAGCATTATGAAAAATAATAGAAGCAACAATAGGAGGGTGAGAGAGCATATCTGCTACTTTGTTGCTAGTGCCCTTCTTATACTTTATTACCAGATGAAACTGATGTATAAAACCCATCCACCTGAAATGATGAGCCTATTGTAGCTTGTTATGTGACTGGAGGTATTGCAAGGGCTGGTGATCCATATGGATTATGGTTTCCTTGCCGATCAGGTAGTGTTTCCACTTTTTCACACTTTGGACCAAGGCATACAATTCCTTGTCATAATTGGGGTAATTGATGACAACTTGGGAGAACTTCTCCAAATGGTAACATATCATCTTCTTTTGCTGCAATAGTACAATCTCCATGGCATACCCATTGGCATCGGTTTTGATCTCAAAAGGTTGTTGGAGATCGGGTAAAGCCAGGTATGGTGCGGTGCTAATTTTCTCTTTTAGTGCTTCGAAGGACTTTTGCTGCTTTCCTCCTCATTGAAAGGCTTGTTTTACATTTTTCATTGTGTGTAAGGGTGATGCAATAATAGAGAAGTTGGCAATGAATCTCCTCTAGTACCGTATTGCACCTATAAAACTACAAACCTATGTTACATTGGTAGGCTTAGGTCAGTTTAGAACACCTCAAATTTGGAGGGGTTTATTTTTAATTGACCATTACCGACAATATGACCTAGGTAAACCAAGGAGGTTTTCCCGAACTTACACTTTGACAATTTTACATACAGTTCTTCCCTTTTTAATACATTAAGAACTTTCTTTACATGGCATACATGCTCATCCTAAGTTCTACTAAAGACAAGAATAT
The DNA here is from genome assembly GCA_034641835.2 of Pinus albicaulis. Lineage (NCBI taxonomy): Eukaryota > Viridiplantae > Streptophyta > Pinopsida > Pinales > Pinaceae > Pinus > Pinus albicaulis. The sequence goes on along the minus strand of CM076574.1, from coordinate 781,232,210 downwards.
CATCTAAATATACAAAGACAAATTCATCAATGAAAGGCCTAAAAATATCATTCATGACCCTCATGAATGTCACTGGAGTGTTGAATAGTCCAAATGGCATCACCATCCATTTGAAAAACCCTTGTTTGGTATTGAAGGTGGTTTTCCACACGTCTTGCTCTGCAATTATGACCTGGTGATAACCACTATGAAAATCTAGTTTGGTGAAATATATAACATTATTTAATTGATCTAACAAGTCATCAATGCGAGGGAGAGGGTATCGGTTCTTCACCCTGATTTTTTTTTAGCGACTAATAATCCACGCACATCCTCCATGTTCCATCTTTCTTAGGCACTAACACGATCGGCGAGCTGCATGGAGAAGTACTTGGCCGGATGACCCCTTGGTCCAATAATTCCTATAATTTCTTTTTGATCTCCTCCATCTCGATAGATGACATATTGTACATACTAACGTTTGGCAATGGAGCATCATGTTGCAAATGGATCTCATGTTGGATTTCTCGTTTTGGAGGCAATCCTTTAGGTTCCTGAAACAACTCATCATAGTTAGAAATAAATTCACATAACTCCTTTTTATGAGCTGGATCACATCCTCAGAAAGTGTCAGATGTTTTTGCATCTTTTTCTCTCACAACCATGAGAAAACACCCCTTGCTGGAATTCGGAAATCTCTTCATCTGTCCTGCACTTACAAGACTGGCAGTGACCTTGGTTTGATGAGCTCTTATAATATGTTCTACCTTATCTTTTTTGATTTGGTATTTATTATCATGTCGAAAGAAATTTTATTTCCTATCGTAAAGATAGGCAATCCCTAAAACAATACCACATATATCCAATGGTATGACATCCAGTTGTACTTCATCCACTAGTTTAGAAGCAATTAGAAATTTAACCTTACATTGCTTGGTTACATTTAATTTTACTTTGTCATGTATTCATCCAAGCCGATAAGGTTTCGGATGAGGCTTAACTTCTAAGCCTAAAATTTTAACTAAGGATTCTGAGTTAAATTTGCTTAAGAGCCTAAATCAAATAGAGTTTCTACTTTTGTATGATTTATGACAACTCTAATATGAAACAACTCAATTCTCTTTCGTTCATGGGAAAGAGGTTCATCTGTTGAACTAGTGATTTCATGCGATTCGAAATTAACATGAAGAGAAAGAGTACCTTTTGTGCCTGCTACTGTGATCAATGCCTCATCACCAAAGTCGGATCCAAGGTGTTGCTATGTGGTTGCTACCATCTTTTTCTTACCCTTTCCACCATATCTCTTTCTCTTCTTTTTTAGATACAACTTCCAACAATGATCATTGCCATGACCTTCCTTTTTGCAGTGAGTGCAATAAGGATTTTCTCCTTCATCTTTATTTGTTGATGTTGTCTTCTTTTCATTTCCCTTTCCTTTCCCCTTGAATTTTCCATTTCAAGGTTTGAAAGGTGGTTTCTTTGAATGATCATCTTTATCATTTCTGCCCCTATTTTCAAGATGAATGGCCTTTACACTGGTCAAGTCAATAGTAGTAGGTTCAAAAATTAACAATGAATGTCTAATGTAACTATGTAATGACCCAATATACTTAGTTACCACTTCAGGTGAATCTAATGAAATTACCAAACATAGTGATTGTTTTCTAAATTCCTTGGTAAAGATTTGCACATTTTGGCCTTTGCCTTGCCTTAGGTACTGCCACTCCATTAAGGCTTTTTTCTTATAACCCAAGTGATAGAATTGATCTTTTAGTGCAGCAATAAAATTTGACCATGAGGAAAGAAGGTTACCCAAATTATTGCTGCCTTACAATTTTATTTCCCACCAGATAAGAGCGGTGCCATTCAGTCGAAGAGAAGTCAACTAGATCTTCGCCTCTTCCTCCACAATCTACTGAATCCTACAGTAGAGTTAAATCTGCCTAATCTAGTTGTTAAGCTTCTATGCATTACTTTCACCATTATACATGGGAAGATCAAATTTGACATCTAACTTAAAGAAAGGTTTATTAGATGCATTTCCCGAATTCCTATGATGATGGTGAGAAGAGGAGGAATAAATTTCACTCGTGGGAGGAGGAGTTGGACCTCCTCCATCATCTCCATGTGCTGAACCTCATCCCTCTGAAGCATTCTCCCTTGCTTTCTCTAGTTTCTCAAGCCTAGAGAACAAATTCTCGACCCGATCTTCCATGGTGTAGAATGTTTTGCGGAAGTTTATCTCCTCCTCATTTCTAACATCGTCATCCATGTTTCTTCTTCAATGTGCACGTCCCTCTTCGAGATCAAAAGACTTTAGTTTCCCTGCGCCTCTTCGTAGCCTATTTCTAGTTAGCATACAAACATGAAATTCACATCTCCCTGCTCTGATACCACTTGATCCAAAATCTTTAGCTGTGAGATGGATTGAAAAATTACATGTAAAATTGCATCTTAACCATGAAACTTAAAGGGCATGAATATAAGAATAGAGAAGCACATAAAATCATGCAAAGAGGATAAGAACTTGATAACGGATTTTTCCCAGGAGGGACTACGTCTCCGAGCCCTGCTCAATTAATGGGGAGGTACTCTTTCATTAAGTGGAAAATAAAATAAAAGTACAAGCATTAATGCAAAATTACACCTTATACCTCCATAGTTGAAAGTGCCAAAAAATTGGACACCTTTGATGAAGAAACGGACAACACCAGTGGATTCGTGTCACCGAGAGGTGTAAAATCCATATAAAAGTTTCCTGATTTTGACGCCAGACAAGTCTGGGCCCTCTAGAAATGAGCTCAATTCATGGTTTTGCCCCCGTCCTGCAAGGCGCTCAAGGTTCCACTCTGTCTTGGTAAGCGTTTTGCTCTAGATTTGCCTGAGCAGACTTCTGAATTGCAGTTTTAAATACATGAAGGCTGGGCGGACTCCCCAAGGGAGCCGCTAGCCGATTTGATTGAGATCTAAGGTTTGAGGGAGGGGGTCGGGTGGTCAAACCCCGCCCCCTCCATAAAGAGGTGGCATATAGTTTTAAATATCCATCGTATTATTTTTAATACATAGAATTGGGGGGGGGGGGGGGGGGTCAAACCCACATTGAGCGGCCAGCCCTAAATCCACCGCTGACACCGTATACATGTGGTAAAGTGGGTTAGGGCCATGGAGTCACAATCATTGGCCCCACCCATTAATGGTATGACTGTTACCGCAGGTTTGGGGGTGGCGGGGTCATGGCCACCGACCCCATTTTTTTAAATATATTATTGTTGTATGGTTGGAGTGAGGTGGGGGTCATGGACCGCCCTTGCCATTTTTTTTAATTTTTTTTGTTTTTATAATAACAACCCATTTGGTTTAAATCTTATCAATTTTGATCGAAGGAGTGCTTTTAACTATCCCACAATTTTGCTCGGATTCCAGTTGGAGCTGGCCAGATTCCGGCTACTGGACTTTGGAAAAAATGTTGCCTCGTTAAGACTGCCACCTCATCAAGTCAACCTATAATTTTGACTGCTTCTAACTCCTCCATACAGACTCAAAATTGAGTGTTGTCTGCACTGCTAGAATCAGAAAGATGAGATCTTCAACTTGACATTGAGTTTGGCACATTTCAGACACTTTGATTTTTGAGCCTTTGTACTTAAGCCACTTGTACTTAGACCTGTACGATCCTCCTGGATCACATGCGAACTTTATGGTAGCCTGCAGTTAAATCCATCTTTGTGAAGAAACAAGCCCCATGTAAGAGGTCCTAAAAATCCTCAACACAGGGAAGGGGGTAGCGGTTTTTAACAGTGGCTTGATTAAGGGCTCGGTAGTCTGTCACGAGGTGCCATTTAGAAGTATCCTTTTTGGGAATAATAAAATCTGGAGATGCACATGGCGAGGATGAAGTTTGAATATGATCAGATGTCAAGAATTCTTTATTTTGGCATTCTATCTCAGCTGCCTCTCGAGCAGCAAGGCGATAAGATGGGGTATTAAGTAAGGAAGCACCAGGAATAAGATTGATATGGTATTCAACAAAGCATGCTAGAGGCAGCCTTGTGGGTTGGGTGAATACATCTGCAAATTCTTGGAGTAGAGGAGCCATTGTAGGAGGGACTAGATTAGTGAGGTTGTTTTGCTTGACAGGGTGAACCAAGCACAAAGAAACACCTTGGTTTAAATTGACTCTCATAATGGGAGCTTTGTCAATAAAAGGTTGGGATGATGTGCTAGTTGAGGATGTGAGCACATAGGTGTGCCCATCGTGCTGCAAGTGGTATTGGTTATTTGTAGCATGATAAACAACATGTCGAGCCTCTTGGTATGGAATGGCTAGCAATAAATTATCACATTCGAGAGGAGAAACATCACATATCACAGTATCATGGAAAGGTCCAATAGAAAAGGTGACAACACAACATTGGGAGATGGTAAGACGAGGACCGTATTTTTGGACCCAACCGAGCTAATATAGGTGTGGGTGAGGAGTGGTGGGAAGGCAAAGGTGTTCAACCAAGTCCTGTGCCGCAAGATTCTTTTGACTCCCATTGTCAAGAATAAGTGTGGCTAACTCATGTTTTATTTGACAATTATGGGTAAACAAAGGGGTAACAAAAGTGTTTGTTGTATTAGCAGTCATGAGGATGAGAGAGGGGTCCACCTCAGTAGGATTTTCGAGAGAAATAGCTGGAATTTGGGTAGTGGAATTTGGTTGTTCGACCTCTATAAAAAGAGTCTTTTCAGGGCGTAGATTTTTCAGTACTCGACAATGTGTAGAAGCATGTGAGTTGGTCTTATGAAAAGTACACCAAGGGGTATTGCGAGGTGTGGGGGATTAGGCAAACGTGACATCAGAAGAACTAGAGGGAGATGGACCATTTCTGGCTTGAGGAGATCATATTGGAGTACCCACGTTGCGTTCCACATCCAGGGCCCGAACAAAGCCCTTATCTAATGAATTACTATCAAACAACTCAAATTCACATCGAAAAAGCATTAGCAAACCAGAATTAAATTTGATAATTAGTACTTCTTCTGGATCAGAGATATGGAGTTGAATGTGCAACTTGCAGAAGACATCAATGTAAGATTCAATTGATTGATTGGGTAGTTGTCGAGGTTGTAACCATTTGGCAAGGAGATTTTGGATATATCCTGGAGTATAGAATTAACATTCTCTTAAGGCCTGGAAAAAGAGATCTCAAGATGTGATAGGTGTCGATTTGGTCTCGTCTAGTTCTCCAAGTTAGACAACCAGGGACATATTCTCAAGATGAGTATCCCACCATTTTTGTGCTAGGCCTTCCAATTGTAGACTAGCGATTTGAATTTTTATCTCCTCTTCCATCATTGGACAAGTTGGAGAATTTGGGTAGTTGAAAGCATGTATCAAGCTGCATTTTCCTTCAAGGATGTTGTTATTGCTACAACGTAATTAGCTCAGCCCTATATAAGTCATTTACTGGAAAGTCTGGGGTGGAGGACTCTTGATGTATAAATTATACAAACTATATGTATACCAATGGATTCAATCCGATCATGTGATATGCTAAAAAAAGATACTGAATCCTGCTAGAAATTAATTTGTGGAGATTAAACACAATTGCACAATCACACCAAGTAAGAGAAAGAAGAAAATCAATCCAAAACAAAAATATTTTTCTTGGGGAAATCTTGCTGCTCAAAACCCCTCTATCTTCTGTTGTATATTCAACCAAGGAATCATGAAACAATACAATGCACTCTTCTCACAAGAGTTTGCTGCACTCTACCAACTGTCTCACAATGATCCAGACAAAATTGACCAACACTTAGCCAATTTCCTGCCTTTGCTCAACCTTCCGTGCTTGCACAATTTCTCTAGAATTAAATCCCTATTATTTAGGAATTTTATCCTTCCAAAACTGCGCAATGATCACGGGAAATCCTATGGGTGTATTACTGCATGCAGGAAGTTTTCTAATAATACAACTGATAGATAACATCCCTTTAACCCCTATCTCAACTGGGTCTTCATCAGAACTGACATGCATGCAACTATTAATAGTAAATCATCAATTACTCAACAGATCACTATGTTATCACTTCGCCAAATTCCCAAGGCTGAAGAAGGAATCCCAACAGAGGTAACTACAAACCAAGCTTTTGACTTGATATCTAGCCCTATCAAGTCAGATAGAGCTCTCTCCAAAATGGTAATAGTCAAGAGGGCTGGAGAAATTAGGATTCTTAGGCTAGATATTTTGTGCAGGGGGTTGTTTGAATTTGATTTGGTTGGGGAATCACTGGATGAAGGAATTAGGTCAAGGAAAGCTAGGTCAGGGAAAATGAGTTAGGGTTGCAGGGATCAATAGGGAAAGGTAGGTATAATTATTATCACTTGAATACAATTGTTATGGAATGATGTTGAAGCTGAAAGAAATCTAAGAAAAGCATAGGAGATGTATTTTTCTCAGACAGAAGAAGATGAACATAATATGATCAATTACCCAAAACACAACATGTGCAAAAATGTATTCTGATTATCTAACATGTAAAAGATCATAACATAGAAATGAAGTGAACATGAATACAATACTTTCAAACATATGACACTGAAGAAGAAACATTACATACATTCAATGCCACAAGTATCCCAAAAAGTAGTTGCAACTTCTCTTTATTAGCTGGCCAAACTGAGTACAATTGTTTCCTTGATTAACTAGCAAACATAAAAAATGATTCCAGCCCTTCACTAGTGTGAATAAAAGAGCTAAATAGACATCAAAACAATCTTCACTCATCCTCAAGGGTCGAATCTATGAGTTGAGGAAGAGATCCACTAATTGTTGAACTGAAAACTGAAGTGTAGGGTGGTCCAAGTGACTCACTCCTCATTACATTCAACTGCTTCATCATGACTCATTAATGAATTTTACCTAATGAATCTATCCTAGGTAAGTAATCTCAAATATAATTACATTTTACTATCATGAATTACATGAGTAGAGAGAGGATTTTCTGAAGAAAATTCAAAACTTGAGAGAAAATTTGAAAAAATCAGCAAATTTGACATTTGTGTCATCCACTGTGCATTTGTGCCATCTATATTTAGGGCCAGTTTTGGATGCCTTCCCGATGTCAAAATGAGGCCCAAGATATCTTGTTGGAAATCCCTATTTGTCCTCTTTCGAAAAGTGCCTCAAGTTCTGAAAATGGAGGTCATTTTCTCCCTAAAAAATGCAATATCCAAATACTGGTATTTGTGCAGCACCAAGGTGAAAAAAGGGACAGAAAGGTCATTTTTAGGTGGTTTTTTGGGTTTTTCACCCATCAAAAATGAAAACCAAGGCTAGAAACATGGTTTTATGATATGTATGAGTCATTATTAATCCAATGGTGCCTTCCTTTTCCTCAAAAAGTGTGCCAATTATTTGCGTAGTGCCTAGGGCACTGCGCAAATGCCCAATTTTCTGCTAATTAAATGCCTAAAAAAACACAAAGTTTTCCAGAATTTGACAAAAAGTTGGAAAATGTCTCAAAATTTTCTGAATAGCTGAGGATGATATTTCTAAGCTTGGAGGGAAGCCTTAGAAAGGATTTACAACTTATTTTCCTCCTCCTTGGTCAACTTTTCAATTTTGGCATTGGCTCTTTTGAGCTTGGCCAATGAAATTTTCTCTTTTAGGGCATGAAGTTTGACCTTCCTCCTCAACAAATCATTATCCTTATTGGCCTTCTCTAGCAGCTTATCCAAGTGTTGGTTGGCTCTATCAAGCCATGGCTCCCTGTTCTGATTGATTTCTATGGAAAGCTGCTTATTTAGGGTTAGCTGGTCAGCAAGCTCAACTTCCCTTTGTCTCTCTAAAGCCAGAGCTATTTTCAGCCCTCTAGTTCTAGGTCTTTGTCATGGTACTTGTTCTTCTTCCTCATCAAGAAACCCATACTTATCCAATGCTTCATCTAACATGACTTTCACCTTTCGAGCCTCCCTTTGAGAAGTGAAGTACTTCACCTCATCAATGACCTGCTTGGTTTTCAACTACTCATTTTATTTCTCAAGAAAGTTTATAACGTATATAGCCCTATCATGATTAGTATGTAGCTCAATAATCTTGGAATCCTTACCTTTGATTGTTTCATTTGTGATTTTTTCCTCTTCATCTTTGTCTAGGTCAACAATATGAAATTCTTGCTCAGTTTCATGATTGTCCTCCTCATCATGAATGAGTGGCTAAATGACCTTCTCTTTACCTTTATCTACCTATTGTGTTATGATGAAGGCATGTCCCATTTCACTCCAAGTGAAGCAAACACATGCTTATAGCCTCTCTGGTCGGTTTTTGGCAAAGGCTCAACCTCAACCAAACTAGCCCACTTAGGATCAATGTCATATATCCTGCTAGGTGACCCAAAATCATGATGAGATGGAGATGAAGGGTCATGATGAGATGGAGATGAGGGAGGTGAAGGAGGCTGATCTAATGATGATGAGTGAACCATGGGTTGAGATGATGAAGGGACATGTTTTTCATGTTTAATGGATGGCTCAATGAATATATCATTGGCTATGAAGGTGCTCCAAGCAATGTTCAGTTGATTAAGATGGTAGATGACTATGATTTTTATGAGGGAATGATGGAATAGGATTTTCATTTGCTGTTCATAATCCTTATTCTGAGCAATGTAGGCCATCTTCTCTATACTCCGGAAAAGATAATAGGGTATGTTAAGCATTCTTACCCTAGTGAAGTGCATCAAGAGCTGGATGTGATAGGAATAGAGCCTTGAAAATATGCCTTCACATGAGAAATATTTCATTATAATCTTCATCATAGGTGCATATTTGTCCAAGAGGTGTGAAAAAGGGAAGAATATCTTTGTTTGATTTTGATGTCTTCGTTTGAGGAGGAATTCATAATCTTGTTTCTTCAATCTGCCTTTCTTGAATCATTTCTCCCCAACATTAGGGATCCATATAGCATCTGAAATGGAAACAGTAGATAAAGTGAAAGTGACCCCAACTATTTTAACTTGTTTTTCATAAAGTCCTGATATGAATAGTCTAGTTAGCATGGGGTGGTGTTTAACCCTTTTAACTTTTTCACAAAAATCATAGCAGCCAACATGTTTAAAGCATATGACAGTCAATGGAGAGGTTAGAAGTTCTTTGGTGTTAGTAGGCTTAATTAGAGCACTCTTCCTCCTCTATGTGACCTCCGTATCTGTGTTTCCTCTGCTTCAGTGAATGTTGTGTTTTCCTCTTCTGTTTCCATAGTGTTTTTGTTTAAAACCCTAGGGATTAGGGAAGGGAAATGGTAAAGGGAGATGGGAAAGGAAAAATAATGGAAATATTTGATAGGGATATGTGATATGGGGAGGTGATAGGGAGTAATGTTTAGGTATATGAGGAATAAGGAAGGGAATAGGAGAAAGAGTGATGGGAATTTGGATTTAGGAGCCTAGGTCTAGAATAGCACCCATGGCTTAGGGTTTTAGGGATTAGTGATTTAGGGATGGGGTTTATGATAATAGGGTTTAGGGAATGAATTTTAAGACTGTAGTTATGATATGGAGTATAAGGGAAATGGAGTTTTGGGAATTATGGGTGCGAGGGAGAAAAACTAGGTTTTACTTCAAGAAAACACCAAATCACAACTTCAACTACAAATTTCAACACATCTAACTTTAGGAAGATTATTTTGATGACAAATGCCTCTTAGTGGATTGCTAGAGGTGAATGGCTAAGTGGAGAATCTTTGGAAGCAGTTCTGATCATTTGGATGGTTTGCTAAGCTTGTTGGTCATTTGCACCTTCAACAAGCTATTTGCACCATAAGCAATGTATTTGCGCCCTATTCAACTAATTTGCGCCTTGTTCAACTAATTTTTGCCCTCAAAAATTGATTTGTGCCATCTCTGGACATTTGTGCTCTCTAGAAAGTATTTGTGCCCTCGTTTCAGGATATTTGCGCCCTCTCTTCTGCTCCTTTGCTAATTTTGCTCAGAATTTCGAAAATTTTCATCGTTGAAGTGTTGGCTTGATCTTTAAAAGATAAAAATGAATTTTATTTGATGTATTTATTCATTAATAGCAAAGTGAATTTGAATTTAAAATTTGAAAACCCACTTTTCTAATGTATTTTTTTCATTTTTTAGAAACATTTGTTGATTACCCTTTTCATCTAACTTTTCTCTCTTGCGGGATGGAGTTTTCTAGAGTTTATCACTTCTCTCTTTCAGTTTGGCATGTGTTTTTCAAGTTGGAATCTAGGGATTTAAATTATTACATATAGAAAACATAAAATTACATAGAAAATTAAAAAAAATTTACATCTCCGTTTTCATATCAAAATGACATTTTGATATGAAAATCATAAAAAATCAAAATTACAAACTTAAAAATATCATATTTACATGTTGATAATCTTATGTAGATTAAAATGAAATGTTTATTGAGTCACTCTCACACATTTAATGGCTTTATTGGGATGAAATGGTGCATTTTTGGACCTTGAAAAATAAAACCTTATGAACTAATGGGACCTTGAATGACCTGACTTCCATGATTGACTTTGACTGAGATAATACATGGTGAAATGATCTTTTCAAAGTGTTATTATGCTCAGCAAGACATGAAGGTTAGTCGAAAAATGTGAGTTTTTGAGGGAGAGTGAGGTTTTATTGAGTAAGACTACCATCAGTGAAATAATGTTTAGCATGAACTGATGGAATGATATAAAAATTTCAGAGTGGGACACCTAAAATGAGAATGAAAAGAGTGATTTTGATCATTGATGGAAGAATGCATATTCTAACACTAACAAACTGCATATGAATTAAATCTGATTTAATTCACTTGACCTCTCATTAGTGCAACAATCAGTTACAACTAGTTAAATTGATTTTCACTCAATTAATTGAGTTAACTGATTTCTCATGCATTAAACTAATACAGTAACTTCAACTTGGACTCCAAAAAAAATAGAATCACTCTACATGCCTCACCAACCACCCTCAACTCAAATTTCATGAGCTAAATGAGTCTATCACACTCAGTTAACTATTACAAGTGATTATGAGATAAGATTACAATTTATTTTCCAATTTAATTAAGGGAAAATTAAATTAGACACACATTTATTGTTGACTTTTCAACACTCCCTCTCAACAAGAAAGGGATTATCAACTACCCTGATCCTACCTTTGTGGTATTCGAATTTTATCTTGGCGAGCGCCTTCGTCAGAATATCTGCATCCTGATCCTCTGTGGGAATGTAATAAAGTAACATAATGTGTCTCTGAACACAATCTATGAGATGGTGGTATCAGATGCCTATATGCTTGGAACTGTCATGGAATACTAGATTAAACGAGAGTTTTATGCAACTCTGGTTATCACAATGTATCATCATTAGATCCATCTGATGACCAAACAACAAACAAGTATCTTCCTCATCTAGATGGCCTCACATGTAGCTTGACTGGCTCTCATGTACTCTGCCTCAACTGAACTGAGTGCAACTGATCTCTGCTTCTTGCTGCACCAAGAAACTGTTGTCAATCCTATGTTGAAGATCCCTCCTAATGTGCTCTTTCTGTCTGATGGAATACCTTCCCAATTTGCATCGGTTAAGCCTTGAAGCTTCACTCCCTTTGTCCGTCTGTACCATAATCCATATTCCGTAGTGCCCCTGAGATATCTCAAGACATGTTTCCCCGCCTTCCAAAGAGCTTGTTAGGCTTAACCATAGCTTGAATAAGTTGGTTAAATGTGTAGCATATGTTTGGTCATGTGTTCACCAAGTACATGAGTGAACCCACAAGCTGCCTGTAAATAGTAGCATTCACTACCTCACCTGAAGTAGCATCCTCCTTTCTCTAGTTTCCTAGAAGAGGATTCTCCATGGGTTTACAACTATCCATGTGGAACTTCCTTACAATATTTTTGGAATACTTTCCGTGAGAAACAAATATCTCCCCATCACGCTGCCATATCTCCAAACCAAGGAAATAGTGAAGGAATCCCATGTCCTTCATCTCAAACTCTCTTGCAATATACTCTTTGCAAGAGGTTATGAGCTTCTCATCACCTATCAAAATAAGGTCATCAACATAAATTATGATAATAAAAGGCTTACCGTCAACCAAAATCTGGTACAGGTTTGCATCCGCTTCACTCTTTGTGAAGCCCAACTTGGTGAAATAGCTATCAATCTTGGTGTACCAAGCACGAGGTGCTTGCTTTAGTCCATATAGTGCTCTCTTGAGTCTGCACACATGCGACTCACTGTCAAAGGTCTCAAAACCTTTTGGTTTCTCAATGTACACTTCTTCCTCAATAACTCCATTTAAAAATGTAGTATTCACATCCATCTGATGTATCTGCCACCCCTTCTGCGCTGAGAATGCAAGGATAGATCTAATCGATGAGTACCTTGCAACTGGTGAAAAAGTCTCCTCATTGTCAATCCCCTCAACTTGTGAGAATACTCAGGCTACAAATATAGCCTTGTACTTCTCCACACTCCCATCCATTGCCTGCTTCACCTTATAGATCCATCTAGATCCAACCAATGATTCCCGACTAGTCTTGGGACAACTTCCCATGCACTGTTCCTGACGAGGGAGTCATACTCCTCAACCATGGCATAAACCCAATTTGGTTGTTGCACTACTTCCTCAAAAGAGGATGGTTCTGTCACATTACACTTGCTCATAAGATCCATGTATCCAGTAAACCTATCTAGAGACTGTCTTTGTATGTGTAGTGATGTAGGTGCTCCTACATGTTCTGCCGCATCAAGTCTCAATCTGTCAGCTTCTATGGTGAGCCTCCTACCATGTCTGGTGGATGGATCTGCATGAGTGGTTTCTACCACTCCATGATCCTATGCATGTGGCTACTCCACATCTTAAGGTTCATCCTTTGGAACCAAGAGTTCCTCATCTGCATGCAAATCAAGCTCCCTCTTAAGGGACAATCACATGGCTTTCTCCTCATCAAATTTTACATCTTGTTTGACAACTGTCATCCTGTTGTTTGGAAAATACACTCGATAGTTGTGGGGAGTATCAATGTACCCCACAAATATCCCAATCTTTGTTTTTGGTTCTATCTTCTTTCTAGAATATCTAGTCACATGGAAATAGACATATGAGCCAAGAATTTTAAAATATGAAACATCAGGTTTTTTACCAAAAAAAGCCTTCACTGGTGTACTCATGCCAAGTATCCGATGAGGACTACGGTTCCGCACAAATACTATTGTGTTACATGCCTATTCCCACAGATGTAACGGTAGGCCCCGATCATGTAACATCACTCGTGTTGCACCCACAATTGTTCTGTTCTTTCTTTCTGCAACCCCATTCTAATGTGGGTTATGAGGTGCAATCAGCTCTCTCTGAATTCATTCTTTGGCACAAAAGTTCTTGAATTCACTGGATATGTACTCACCACCATTTTCGCTCCTCAGAGCCTTCACATGCTTCCTTGTATCTTTCTCAACCAGTGCTTTGAACTCACAAAATTCTGAGAACGTATGATCTTTCTTTTGAATGAAGTATATCTAACACTTTCTAGAAAAATCATCAACAAAAATCACATAATACCTATGCTTTGTTGTAGAAGCCGTAGAGAATGATCCACAAAAATATGAGTGAACTCTCCCAAGGATTTGCGTTGCTCAGTTCTCCTTCTCGTGAAAAGTGGCCTTTTCATACTTCCCCATGGTACATCCCTTGCATGTGTTTATCTACACAAGAGTACACTTTGGAAGCCTCGTAGAAATTTGCTGCATGACCTTCAAAGCACGGTGGTGTAGATGGCTCAATCTCCTGTGCCATAACTCACCCTCATTTCGACTCACCACTCTGTCTTCTTTACTCATCAATGTTGCGCAACCATCTACATCAATTTTGTAGAGATTTTTCACACGAATCCCAATATTATTAACTTCTCCTATGGCTTTGTGATGAAGGAATGCTTTTCCTTCATTGAAAACCACATCATATCCTCTATCCTCCAACATAGCAAATGAAACTATTTTTTTTCAAGCCTGGTACATGCATGACATATTTTAATAAGAAAGGTTTACCTGACTATCTCTAGAAAGTAACTGTACCAATCCCTGTAGCGATATACCTCCCTTCATCACCCATCTCAATGTGCATTTGAAGATCCTTCTCCTCCAAACTACTAAAGAGTTCTTTGTCTCCCATCATGTGGAAAGATGCACCACTATCCAAGTACCACACTGATCCCACCACACTAGACACCATGCATGCGATGAGTGAGAAGTCCAACTCGAACTGTGAAGCCAAAGCATCAACTAGTGTAGATCTTGAAGCCTTGTTGTTGTTGTTTTTATTATGTGAAAAATTAGTGGCATAATGTCCATGCTCGTGACAGTGAAAACACTTCACTCTGGACAGGTCACGCTTCTTTCCTTCTTCGCTAGTCTCAGATTTGGAATCACTGTCTCTGGATCTTTCTCTGCAGTTTTCTCGGTTTCTTTCTCCATTTATTTCCTTGTCAGAGTGCGTGACTTCGTTGGGGTAGGTGGTGTCAACCAGGCCGATGACCATTCTACTATCACACATAGAAAATCATCTTTAGTCACTAAGTATGGAAACTCATATCATACTCCCTCTACGACGCCTTTTGCGTGGATGTGTATATTATGGAAGCTATCCTTGAAATATACTACCATCTTGTACTGATCATATAATATAGGTGATAGTCACGACTTTGACTGCACTGCTTGGTTCAAGGTAGCATCATATAGAACCCAAAAAAATTTATTTTCCTTAGCACGCACCGGGTTTGAAGAGTTCCACGAGGTTGCATAGCGCACAAATTTGCATATATTTAGCTCAATGTCTGCGAATTTTGTATCTTCTGGGGTTTTCCATCCAATCAAAACAATAATTAAGAGGATCCAAACATACTGGAAGGGATTGACTTCCTCCTATGCCTAGCACACATTTTCTAATAAATCTTTACACAGGTAACTACAACAAGTTTAAATCACGCCTTTTCCACAACATCCTATGAGCATAATCATATGCGTGGGAACCTCCTTGGGTTTTCACTTATGCATCCTCTTGCAGGCCAAGATGATCAT
This sequence comes from Pinus albicaulis, assembly GCA_034641835.2. Classification (NCBI taxonomy): domain Eukaryota; kingdom Viridiplantae; phylum Streptophyta; class Pinopsida; order Pinales; family Pinaceae; genus Pinus; species Pinus albicaulis. Next base: position 781,217,133 of record CM076574.1, on the reverse strand, counting down.
TCCAAAGCGTACTACGGGGTCATTAATTTCCTCCACCACAAATCCTCGTGTATTCCTTGTGATGTTACACTTATTCTTAATTTGTTCTACCACAACTTTCTCCCACGCTTTACCACCAAAGTCAACAATATGGTTTTCCCCCTTAGCAGGTAGACTCGTGATTCTGTGGATTAAGTCAACATAAATAGGGATGCACTCTCCCAACCAGAGTGTGCCATTGTGAACTAAGGCAACAACTATCTGACATAGATATCATTTATGGGGCTGCGCCAAAAATGAAGGATTTGTAGGAAAAGAGTAGGCCTACCTTGTGTAGACCTAGCACCCCCCTTTTTGGCTCGAGGCACACAATGCCTCCTTCATAAGTGACTTGATCCAAACATAGCTCTGGCGCACGTTCTGGGAACTTATCTACATACGCGATGTCCCAATCGTTAAAGCTTAGCTGCGGAATATTTGCAAACATATCCCCTTCCATTGGGACATTCTCAGGGATCATGGGTATTTGGATACCCACGCACACCTTGTCCAGGTCCTTAGGCACTTTTACAGATGGTTTGCGCGGTACAATTTAGCTTGGCAACCGCGATAGTGGGGCCACTTCGACCACCTACTTGTCTTATTATTAAATGGTTTCTGGGACTTCTACCATGGGTCTTTTCTTCTTCTCTCCCGCTGAAGGGTGTGGTCTTGGGGTCTTCTCTCGAGGATATTTGTGCATTCCAAAGGATTGCCCCTTCTTAGTCTTAAATGGCAGGGGTGTTTCTATAATTGGAAATTCAGGTGCAATAAGGTCATCACTTGGTCTTGTGGCTATCATTTTTTCAGTAATTGCATATCCTAACTCTACTTGGTGCAATGCATCCTCAAACCCTAGATCCAAACCAAACATTTACATAGCAAATGTAATGGGAATCAAAGAGCTCAAAGCACAGAAATCACTCAAAAAGAAAAGGGAACTATTGCGGCACCCTAGGTCATATTTATACTTGTGGTGCATCTTCAACGACTCCTTGTGCATTAATGAGGCTCCATTACTGAAAAAAATCCCAAATCTGGAAAAATTCCTTCATTAAATGCATCCCAAAAATGGTAATAAATCTGTCTTATCCAGTTTTTCTGTTCCAACAGTTAGTTTTTGACACCTCTCCAACCCACTCAATCTCCTCGTGAAGATACCACGCGCACGTCACACTTTACCCCACATTCATCATCCCATCTATGCAGGTCTGATACTCTAGCCATATAATCATTTGGTAGGCACGGGGTCATCCCTGTATGGCTTCAGACGACTTCCATTGACATACCCTAGAAGGTATTCACCACTCAACGTGGCCAAGCGCACTGCTCCTCCCTCAGTGATTTCCTTAAAAAAATAGGGCCTTAGCCAATGCATATTCATTTTCCCTGGGTGGCATGCAAACTTGATGTCATAGAGGAGGACCAAATCATATTCCTTGAACACATTTTTCCTAATATGCCTTTCATGCCATGCTTTTTCGCGCGCCTTTTTAACATGTTGGTGATAATTTGCAATAAAACGATCTTCTTCTAGAGCAACCAATTGCGAAAACTGATCTTCCAGAGCATCTTCCTCATCCATATTGGTAAATGCTGCAATGCACAAACTAGGAACAATGAACTCCATGGGAAACACAACCTCTTGCCCATAGACCATCCTTAAAGGTCTTCTTCTAGTCAAATTTTTGCAAGTAGTCCTTTATGTCCATAGAAATGCAGGCACTTGCTCATACCAATCATTTCTATTAGCATTGCATACCTTAGTGAGTGTGGCCTCCAATATCTTATTGAAATATTCAACTGCGTCATTTTATTGAGGATGATAGGGAGAGCTCTTCTGATCGCACATCTTGAATTATTTTGTCAATGCTTCAATGGTGTCATTTACAAAATGTGTACCCTGATTTCTTATCAGAGTCTTAGGACAACCAAACCGAGTCACTATATTCTCAAAAATAAAATGCACAGTTGTATCAGTAGTAAAATCCTTCACTGGCTTGGCTTCAGCCCATCGGGTTACATAGTCTTTCGTAGTGATGATATAGGGCACACGACTCTTCCTTCTTGGAGGATTAATAGGTCCCACAAAATCTACGGATTCAAAGGAATTTCATCTCTATACGAAGGATTTCCTGTCCTTTGATAGACATCACATGCACAACAATGAGCATTAGCATCATTGTGCAGCGTGGGCCACCATAACCCAACTCGTAAGATCTTCTACGCAGTGGCCTTACCTGCATAATTACCACCAAAAACTCCTCCATGAGCTTCATTTAGAATTTCATGCCTCTCATATTCTAGGACATACCTTCACAGGAATTCATCTGCCCCTAATTTGTACAATTGTCCAGAAATAATGGTGAAATACGCTCCACGTGCCACAAGTTATTTCTTCTGCTGAATTGTATACTCCTAAGGTGTGTTTCTAGTAGTCAAAAATTGAATGATATCAGGGAAATGCTCATCAACGACCTTTATCACAAAAAAAATGTGTGTCTGGAAATCCATCGTCTGAATTTGTAGGTTCCTCTCTTGTTTCAATGCGCGATAGATGGTCTGGCCCATCATTCAATCTTCCTGGTTTCACCATAATTTCAAAATCATATTCCTAGAATAAAAACAACCACCTGTAGATCTTCCCCCCCAACACAGGCTTGTTGACCAGGGATTTCAAAGCAGAATGATCAGTGAACATTTTAAAGTGACCTCCTAATAGATAGTGGAAGAATTTCTTCAGCGCATACACCATTTCTAGCCCTTCCCTTTTCATGGTTGAATAATTATTCTCTGCACTTGACAATTTTAGGCTTGCATAAGCAATGGGATGATCAATTTCTCTTTCTCCTAGCTGCGCTAACATAGCTCTGAGCACAATACAAGAGGCATCCACATGTACATGAAATGCATTTGACCAATCTGGGAAGACCAGAATGGGTGTTGTGACTGTATTTTCCTTTAGTAGCTCAAAACTTTCTTGACAGTCCTCATCCTAGTAGAACGTTGCATCCTTCTTCAAAAAAATTTCCATGGCGTAGTTATCAGCGTATATCCCTGAATAAACTTCTTGTAATACCCAGTATGCCCCAATATTGAGCGCAATTTCTCAATATTCTAAGGTACTTCCAAATTGACTATGACAACAATCTTGGTAGGATCCACCATCAATCCCTGCTGGCATAACTGTATATTGGAAGGATCCCCATTCAGTAGAAAAATTGGTCTTACTCCTATATTCTGGCATAATTTGTATCTGATGATATCCTGAAAACCCATCTGTAAAAGAATATGCTTCTTGACCTCCAACATTATCCAAAATTTCATGTGAGAATGGAGTTGGGAATGGATCATGCACACAAGCATCATTCCGTTTGCACAGAACGACATAGATTATGATTTCTCCCTTGGTCTTCTTATCTTGCACAACCATTGGACTTATCCAATCATATTCTTCCACAGGTTCAATGATGCCTGCTGCCACCATTTTTTCCAACTCTTCTTTCACCTTATGCTTATATCTTGGGTTCAACCTGTATGGGCATTGTTTTACTAGGTGCACATCAAGATTTAATGTGATTTTCATCACTCCAAGTTCCCCAATGATTCCTTTCAACTCTGAAAAAATTTGTAGGGAACAAATGTTGATATTCTGTTAGCAACTCGACAACCTTGCCTACTATATCATCATCCCAGTAGTCTCCAATATTTGCTAACTTAGGTTGTTCTTCAATTCCAATATTCACCTATCTTAGCTTTAAAGGCTTTGTCACATCCAGCGAGGTGATTGAGGGCCCAACCACTGCGCGCTGTCCCTCATATTCAGGGATCATAGTATTCCTTGGACCCTCATCATTTTATTCCACTGTCAGGTTTCTACAATTCACAATGGCTTTCATCTGTGCATCCCAAGCTGGTGGTGCACACTCAGTTACAGGCTTTGTTGTATCAAATATTACTTCTTGAATATTATGCAAAGATTGACCAACTATATCAAATCCACTTTCAAAGATAAATGTAAGAATAAAACTCTCTGTCAGCATAGACCATTTGCTAGTGCCTCTGCACTACTCTATCTCCACGTACCATTCAGTAGGCACCTTTCCCAATGTCTGAATAAACATATGGACCCATTCAGGTCTTGGTTCTATAGCCCATACCTGATTCCATTTTTCGAAATTTCTACGTGGATCCTCTTGTTTAGAGTGTACATCTTCCATTTTAATAATTGGAAATTCAAACCACAACTACATCATGTGCGCACATTCCTCCTAGTTACCCATATTCTCCTTATGAGTTTCCCACCATCTTGCTGAAGTAGTGCGCAAGCCAAGATCCAAAGCATGGAATATCTGTCCTTCAGGCACAGTCCTTTCCAGCTCTCCTATAAACATTTTATCATCATTTGAGCCATAATAATGTGGTAAATCATGTACCTCATATTTTATAAAATGTAGAGATCGGGTCACGCGAATACAACACAGCGCAGACACCTCATGCAATCGGTTCTACCAATTTTCTAGTGCTTCATCAGAGTCGGAAAAAAAAAAGAGCTATCCTTCTCCCCCTTAAGATTCCCATCTATTTTTGGATTAATCCAATATTATTCACACAAAGTTAGCTTATAGATTTGATCAATCTCATCCTCAGTGAGCATTGGTTCAGTATACCTTTGGCCTTCTGCAAGATCTAGAAGAATGATTACCCTGACTCTGTTGCTTTCAAATTCCATCCTCCTTCTCTTCAGATTGATAACACCATCCATGTAAATGTCCCAATCCAATCCTAATAGTGCAGGATAGGGATCAATATCATCTACAATTTGTAGGAATTCAAAGTCTGCCATCACCTCAACACCCTCAATATTGACCACAACTTTTGACAACCTCCCTACACGAATTATCTTCTGTTGATTGGCCATGCACAATTAGATAGTAGACCACTCCAGCTTTGGCTCTCTCATGCGATGCCATGTTTTTTTAGGTAGAACAATAGTATCTTATCCCAGATCTAAAATAACTTGGTCCATTTCATAAGCACCAATCTGCATGGTCATACACTTCTCCCTACCCATTCTCTTATATATATATATATATATATATATATATATATATTGTTGACCACTTTCTGGTCTATCATGGTGTAATATTCCAAATTTTCCATCAGCTAATTGGAATATTAGAGTTCTTACCTTTCTTATTTAGTTAAGTAAATAAAAGGGTGGAGGGACCCATAAACCCAGTAGATGAATAAAATCCACTTCTATAGTGTGAATGTGGGTTAATTGAGTAGTGGAGTAGCATTATGGAGTAGTGGAGCAGCATAATAATGAAGAAAGAGTGGAGGTCATAGAGCATTAATGAGGAAGATGAAGGAGATAGTGGAGGAATAAATGCAATATAATGGAGATAATGGAGAAGCAATTGCAGAGATGATGGATGAAGTGGAGAGTAATTGCAACAGTGATTGAGATCATGGAGGATAACACATACTTATGGAGGGTACTGGCCACATGTGCAGCACAGTTATGAGGTGGGCTAAGGCCAGGGAAGGCTCACAACCATAAAAGGAATATGAGGGTAGAAAAGGAAGGGTGTTTGGATTTTTATTGTTGAGTGTCATAAGACATTTCTTTGCACGCTTCAGCTGTTTAGCTAAGTCTGTTGTGTTGTTTAGCACCGGGTGTTCCCGAGTGGGAATCCCACCCTTACCCATGGGGGACTTCGAGTGCCTACTTTGGGAAGGTTTTATTGGGCAGAATTCATCATTCAACAACTAGTGCCACTTTCAACCACTCTCATTTGCACTTCCAGCTACAGGAATTAGGCATTCCTGAACTTGGGTTTTAGAGTTGGGAGGTTGTTCTCAGTACTTTAGTTGAGAGACCTATGGAGGGATCATCCTTCACACTATGGATCCATTGCAATCTTTCGGTATTTTCATTGACATATCTTACATTAGGCCATCCATCTATTCTCTTATGTAGCAACATTTCCTGCAGGAATTGCGTAATTCTACAGTGAGGGTTTGAGGAGAAGAGGAAGTTCCAGGAAACTCAGCTTGGAATCATGTGAGGGATTAATCCTTCACTCTGGGAATCACATCAGCAGTCTAGGATCAGCATTTTATTATCTATCAACAGGCCACACCATCAGCCCTCCTAAACAACGCAGTATTACCCAGCAGTTGTGCATGCAATAGTTGCATTTTCAATGGAGGAGCTAGATCAGAAGTTTCTCAGCTTGGTATCGGGAGAAGGGACAAACCCTTTAGTTATTGAGTTAAGTGGGTGCTATTGTAGCAGATAGATAATTATTTCAGCCCTAGATCAGCAGTTTTCTTCAGGGAGTGCATACATCAGCCTGCAGGGGTGTAGTGTGCAACCCAAAAAGGGCCAAAATTCCAAACTCAAAATTTTTGCCAAACCATTTCTGGGTTTTTCTAGGTTTTTCAAGTGGAGTCCATGGTTAAAATTTTGGATCTTTATGAGAACTCCAGCAGCCTCTTTCACATAGATCTTCTTCCTAGTAGCAGTAGTTTCCAACAACATCAACAATTTTTACTTTCCAGTGCTATTTTTCAGTAGAGTTGTTTCAACCATATTTGGATGGCTTGAGTGCATTCCTTTTTGGAGAACTATGTATATTCATTTTCTGTTGATGCATAATGATATGGATCAATTTTTTCTGCTCATATGTATGATGTTTTGATGTATTCCAAATTTTTTCCAGTTTTATATGTTTAATTCTTACTTAGAATTGTGCATATGTTATATATTTCCGTCTTTCCCATTTTGGGATATTACAATGGTATTAGAGCATGATCTTTGGCTCATCTTGTTGGCATTTCATGACATTAGAGGAATAAGAAGAAGAAGCAGAAAAAGAAGAAGTCATCAATGGCAGAAGGATTGAGTTTTGCCACACTTCTCTTCATATCTATGCAGGATCTCACCATGGAGATCAAAGAAATAAGAAGGGAAAGGCAAAAGGAAACCTCAAGGGGGTTTCAAAATGGAGAAGTTCTGAGCACTTCCTATCAACAGTATAAGCAACTAGTAGTGCAAAAAATTCCACAACGTCCTACTATGCCTACTTTCCTTGCAGAAGGAAATGAATGTCATGGAGATGGAGGATATTTGGAGCGTGAGACTCTAAGTGATTATCTTGCAGATTACAAATCTAAATCTAGAGCATTCAAAGAGAATCTGACTTTCTAGCAATTTTTCCAGATTAAAGAGAACCGGAGACCCCACAGCAACAATAGAAGAAGAAGGCATATGCATAATAGATTATTTATACCTACATTTGATGGGTCATCCAAAAGCATGCCAAAGGCTTGGATGGAGAAATTAGGTGATTTCTTCCATCTACACCTAGTAGAAGAAGAAGAGACTATTCAGATTGCAGCGCTAGACCTTGAGGGTGAAGCAAAGGAATAGTGGTTCGACAGATTGAAACATGCAAGAGTGACTGCGTATGCAGAATTCACTCAAATATTGGTAGTGAGGTTTGATAGAAGAAACCCGGAGGCACATTCCATTGAGAAATTTTCCAAAAATAAAGAGAAAGTGTATGAGGAGCAGAAGGAAGATGTCAGCACTGATACACCAAGAGGAGATCAACTACCACCAGCAGCAGCAACAAAAAGAGTACTTGCACAGATTGGAGGAGCCCTTGCATTTTGGCAAGATTTTCCCAAGACTTTGACATTGATTCAGGAGGTGCACGAGGAAGAGGAAGCATATACTAGTGCTAGTGTAGCAGTAGAGGAGCAACCATCACCATCACCAGTAGTTGGAGAAGAAATTTCACCGGTTGGAGGAACTCTTGTAGTTTTGCAAGATGTTCCCAAGCATCAACTGATCCAAGGTATGCAAACATTTCCACCCCATATTATATAAGCACATTAGATTGAGGTTTTTGGGGCCATGCCATCAAGGAAAATATTGCATGACCAAGGGTTAGAGCACATTGCTGATTTGGAGCAACAGACTATCACTGTGCAAAGGACCCTTGATTGGTTCAAGGAGAAGATGTATAGCTATCCCAGTTTGACATTGTTGAGCTGCACACAACACTTTGTGTTGGAGTGTGGAGTTTCTGAGGATGGGATTAGCATAATCCTAATGCAAGGAAGCTATACAATAGCTTTCGAGAACCAGAAGTTATTGTGGCATGAGTTGTCATATTCTATTTATGACAAAGAGATATTGGCCATTATGCATGCATTGGTAAAATTCATGCAATATTTGGTAGGCAATATATTTTGGGTGAAGACCAACCACCATAGTCTCTGAAATATTTTTGAGGAGGAGCAGTAGCTGCAGAAGAGGAAACAACGGTGGATCAATACAATGCAGGACTATGAGTTCAACATTGTGTATGGAGAGGGCCATGTGGCAGTAGAAGCACTATCATGTAGATTAGTAGTGTTGCCACTGAGGAGAAGTGATTGTTTGAGGGCCCAGTGATTATTTGAGAATTCTGATGACCACTTCACTTATGAAGCATTGGATGGGCAGATGGTAGATGGTAGACATCATGTAATGGATAACATATTCCATTATCAGGACAAAGCCTTCTTGATGAGCACCTCACAGCTTAAAGAGAAGTTTCTGCATGCAACATATTCAAAACCTCATAGGTTCTACTAGGCCATCGGAGAGAGGTTCTCATGGAGAGACCTCAAGGAGGATGCACTTCGACATATCATGGAGTGCAAATATTTTCATGGGATTGTGGAGGATGGTATTGTCAACATTGACCCGCTATGGAGGTATGCACATTGCTTCGACATTTTCACACAGTACAACTCTTCACCCATGACCGTATTATCTTTTCGGGATATCTTCATACTTCATGGTCTTCCCAAAGCCATAGATAGTGATGGGGGTAGTTATTGTATGAGAATTTTTTGGTGAGAACTTCTCCATTAGGTGGATAATGAGTTGGTGCATGATATGATTCATCACCCACAGTTGGATGGATAGATGGAGATGATGAGAAAGTGGATGGAAAACTACTTGCAAATCTATGACACAGGGCAGCAAGAGGCATGGCTATGCTAGCTGCTCTTGGGTGAGTATGGTTACCACCCGACATTTCAAATTTGTATGTTCCATTCCTTGCATAGTACTGGTGTGATGTAGCAGCAGGAGGCATGGTTGCGTTGGTTGCTTTTGAAAGAGTTTTCCCATCACATGGCATATCACATGTCAATGGCTATGGTATTATTTAGGAATTTGCATTATATTCATATGATGTGGCAGCAGGAAGCCTGGCTATGTTGGTTTCTATTAGGAGAGTCTGGTGTGACATTCTAAATTGTCAATCAATATATCATTTCTTCATGCTTTGCATTATGATGATGTTGGGTGGCAGCAAGAGTCATTTTTGCGTCGGTTACTCTTGGGAGAATACGGATTGACATTCTCCCATACCATGCATAATGATGATGTGGGATGGAAATATGAATCCTTGTTGCGTTGGATTTTGTTAGGAGAGTATGGCCACCATAATTGGTATGATAATGAGGTGGTGTGGCAATAAGAGGCATTGCTGCGGTGGCTGCTATTGGGAGAGTATGGTTCAACATTTCACTCATACCCCATGAAAGAACACTCATTTTTTGGTGAAAGGGGCTTGAATGGGGTTCACAACATGGTCAACATCATCCCCAAGATGTGCATCTTGTTCATATATTTCACTACTGGTCAAAACCCATGGAGGAAAGGTGGCGTTGCGCTTTCTCACTGGCGTTGTGTTTTTGCTAAAGGTGAAATTTAGAGAGTTGGGGGCTTTGTGCGATTAAATAAAGTTTCTAAGGAGGAAGCTGATGTTTTCTAGGAATTTTCACACATTTTTAAGTCATTGATAAACTCATGGAATGAACGTAGCTACTTCAACTATGGAGCACTACGCTTTACTGCTGCATTTTTTTGTTTCTGTTGAACTAGGAGGTTCTGTCGCGCTTCCACACAATCATCGTTTTGACCAAGTTTTTAATGTCAAAACCTCTTGTAACTTGTTTTTTATGATCATGGTAAATATTATGAGGCATATGAGGGTTCTTAAGCTCAATTTAGACTTAGAATTTTGTGTAAATATAGTTGAAAAAAATTTGGTCAAACAGTTCCTAATTTTCAGAAAAAATAGTTCCATATTCTTTGCATTAGCTAGAAACATAAATCCTATTAAGGAATTTGGTTCCTAGATGTGGGAACTGATTTTTTTCAAATATTTATGTTACCATTGTAATGAAGCAAAGGTTTTGTTAGGTTTTAGGAGATAGAACACTGTGCATATTTTATTTTCTTGATTTTCCAGTGAATAAAAAGGTCGATGTGATTTACAGGGATTCCTGTGTGAGCACTTGATGGTGTTATGATTTTATCATGTTGTAATTTAGTTTAACAAGAAATCTATGTTTTATTCTTAAAACAACATTTATAATTCATTCCATAGTTTGATGCTCTATATGTTGTTTTCATCATACTTATACTCACCCTCCTACAATGAATTAATTTGTTTACACCACCAAAAATTCATGCCTTGGCCCTGTAGAAGACCCTTCATATCTTCATCCTATCATTGGAAAAATAATGAACTTGACAAGACTCCATGTCCAATACGATTTTATTCTCTCCTTTCAGCAAACCTTTAAAACCTATATCCATCTGAGCACCATACTTAGCCTAACATCTAAGTGATTGAACATTTTAGACAGAGAGAGCCATCTTTGAAGTTGGAAGGGCTATATTCACACTTCTAAGTGGTTTGGGGTTACCTCTGAGTTTCTCTCCTCATCTTGGAGAAATTACAGAGTGCTAACATAATGGCGCCGTTGTCTGGGATAATTTTTTTTTCACTGGAAAATATATTAAATTAAAGAAAAATCTGTTTCTTGAGGGTGACAGATAGCTAGATACCAATAGGCTGAATATTTACCCAAATTTTAGTGATTTTAAGACCATCTTAAATCAATTCCTGTAAGAAAAAATGGCTTCAAGGAGAGCACACACTAGGCATCATCCAGATCCTAATCCATCTAAATTTTTGAATAGTCTAGAGAAATTGTTTAGAAATAAGATTCCTAAAAAAGAAACAGATATCAGTGTCATAAAAATATCCCTATCGCTACCTCAAAATGTTGAATCAGTGGACCATATTCAATTTGATTTGAAGTTTGAGCAAAGCCTATTTGGATCTAAATTAGAAAATAGTTTGATATAGAGAATTTTTTATCAGTAAAAGTTCCAATCCTCTGTTCCTTTTCAAAATTAAGGTGCATTAGAAATAGATAAATAAATTTGGAGAGATTTCCATAATCTAGAACACCTTGTACATCATTTTTAGGAAGTTTCCACTAAGTGCTCCAAATTACAACATTTTGTCCCAACTGTTTATGTCTCATCATTCTCTACTCCCTTGAACATCTCATTGAGTTTTGCTCCTGCTATGTCGATTTTTGTTACTCCTCCCTCATAAGCTACTCAAATATCAGTCCCCTTACCTTCCTCATATTCATTTCACACTCCAAAAATTAGTACTATTCCATCTTATATAGTCATTCCTTCTCGTTATGCTTCGTTGAACCTACAAGGCCCATTGCACAATTTTCCACTGAACGATGGTCGGAGATTGCCTCAGTTTGATGGTACAGGTGTTATTAAAACAAAAAAACACATTGATAAACTAAATGATTTTATATGTTTGGAAGAGGTGGACCATGAGGCTGCCAAAATGAGGCCTTTTGCTCAGATTTTTTCAAGAGAATCAAGAAATGGTTCAGAAGTTTTTCAGCTACAAGTATTGCCAATTTCCAGTAACTTGAACAAATATTTCTTACTAGGTGGGAATTCAAAAAGATCTCTCTTTAAATATTGCCTGAGTATGACAACTTGAAGAGAGCTCCAAGAGAATCATTTAAGTATTTCTTAGCAAGATTCAATAAAGTTTGCAATTCAATACCAAATGAACTAAAGCCCCCTCCAAGACTATATTTGCTTCACTACCTAGATGGTTTTAATGCTAAGATTTCCTACCAACTTAGGGAAATGAATCCAACCACTTTGGAGGATATGAAAAAAAATGTTCTTAGAGTGGAGGATAATTTGTTGAACAAGAAGGAAAAAATGAAGGCTGAAAAACGAGGAGTTAAAGAGGAGGCACCATCTTCATCGGAAAACAATCCAGATGTCATGGTGAAAACAATGAAAAATTTGGTGGAGATATTTACCTTGGAGAACAAAGTTGTTGGCAGAGATAAAAAAGATCCTCTTCAAGTAAGATATCAGATTTTTGGAGGCCCCAAGTACAGATAAAGAAAAGAGATAAGATAAACCAAGGATATCAGTAGCAGATCATGCCTCCTTTTCAAGAGAACTATTCATAATATGAGGAGGCAATAGAAGATCAAGATCAAATTGAATATTTAGGTGACGAATAAGACAATTTATTTTTGACAAAAGAAGAACAAGACATGTTTTTTCAACCACAAGAAGACATCATTCATATGGAATCATAAGATTACAAGAAGGGGTACCAAAATTCCATCATGGAGGTATGAAGACAATATCATTTGAGAAACAGAAAGGTCCCAATAAATATTCCAAAGAAAGGCCAAGTTGATGCAACTACCTCCATCCAGAAGAAAGTTGATCCTTCGAAGGAGATTCCTGAAAATAAAGATGCAAACACCAAAGAGGTAGAAAAATGTTAATCATATTTCAGTTTAGAAAATGAGATATCCAAAAACAAAATTTCTATTCCATTTAATGAACTGATTCAGAATGATGTATACAAAAATAAAATTTTCAAAGCATTAAAGATAGGAGAAGTTTCAAACACTGTCAATTTGAATGATGATCATACTGAATTGATTTTTGGTTTCAAAATTTGATTGAGATTTCAAGATGGAGATGTCCCACCTTTTTATGTCATTTTGAAAGTGCATGATTTATTCTACACAATGAAATGCTAGAGTCATGTGCATCAGATAACTTAATGCTGAAGGTTTTCATAGAAACCTTGGTTTAGATATAACAAGGCCATACAAATATCTTTTCTCATTTGATTCAAGTAAGGTGAAATGTTTGGGTTTAATCAAGGATTTGGTGGTATCTTTCACTCAAATACTAGAAAATATATTAGTAATGGACATAGTTGTTGCTGACATTCCTCCAAAATTTTGGACATAGTTGTTGTTGACATTCTGCCAAAATTTTGGTATGTTGTTGTCAAGATCGTGGTCTGAAAAATTGAAGGGTACTCTACGGATGGGCATGTAATATGCTACAATTACTATTTTTGGAAAACTAATGAGATTGTACCAAGAAAACTTAATGAAGTATAGGGTAAGTGGCAAGGAAAGGCATAATAACCATCCTATTTATTCGATGCATTTTGATATGGATTCTTTCCTTTTATATAATGATCTATGTTTGGAGGAAGATGGTCAAAATAGGGACAAAAAATAAGAGGAGAATGTAGGTGAATTCCAGGAAACAAAATCATAACACAATGAAGATGAAGAGGACATTTGGAACATGGATTTTAATGGAGCAGTCAGTAAAGAAGGATTTGGAGCTAGTGTGTGGATAATGAGCCCAAAGGTGGGAAATTTAATGCTATGTTATTACAAATTATCCTTTGAATACACAAATAATATGACCAAGTATGAAGCACTGATTATAGGAATGCAGACTTTGAAATATTTGGAAGCAAAGAGGATTTCGATTCATAGCTATTTATTAAATAAATTAAAGGTTTGTATCAAACCAAAAAATCCTAGGATGAGGTCCTATAGAAATGCTGCAATTTTTTCCTGAATATAATTTGTCATTGACTCCTAGAGAGCATAATGCAATCGATGATGTATTGGCCACCTCATATAGTACATTTAGGATTCCTATTTATCCTAATAGGAAATATGAAATACAAGTCAAACATAGGCCAATAGTCCCTGATAATGTAAAGTATCAGAAAGTGTTAAAAGATGACAAGCAACTTGTTAGTTTTTTGCAAATGACTGAAGAATTTTCTGATTCATATATAGATCAAGATAAAAAATTTTTTTGGGTGGGCGGTTTGGTGCGATTTAGATTTGGATGATTTTGTAAATCATATAGCATGTATCGATGCTATACAGATGAAGAACAACACAATTCTAAAAGGTTTGGTTCCTCTTGAAGAATTGTTTGACCAAAATGATGTAGCATAGAATCCTAAAGTAGTTCCCACTGAAATTATAGTAGAAGAATGAAATATAGGGGTAGAATAAAAACCTATTATTGTAAATCTTTCAAGATCCATAACTCTTTAATTCAAAAATAAATACCTTGATCTCATGAAGGAATACTAAGATGTTTTTTGCATGGGGGTATGAGGACCTCAAAATCTATGACAAGAGCATCATTCAAAATACCATCCCAATCAAGCAAGATAAAAATATTTCAATTAGAAGCTTCGAAGAAATAATCCTTTGTTACTCCCTGTTATTAAAAAGGAAGTCAGAAAATTGTTTGAAGCATAAATTATTGTTCCTTTGAGGTTTTGAAAACTGGTTTCTAATTTGGTACTTGTAAGGAAGAAGACTGGTGAGATAAGGTTTTGTGTTGATTTCATAAATCTCAACAAGGTGTCTGTTAAGGAAAATTTCCCCTTTCATAAGATGGAACACATACTACAAAGGGTAGTTAGTGAAAAAAGGATTTCCATGCTTGATGGGTTTTCAGGATATAATCAGATTTTGGTGCATCCCGATTGTCAAGAAAAGACATCTTTTATCACTCCATGGGGAACTTTCATGTATTGCAAAATTTCCTTTGGGATGATGAATGAAGGGAAAACCTTTCATAGGGTCTTCAATATTACAATCAATGATGAAAAGAATAAGTTTATTGTCATTTATCTTGACGATATAACTATATTTTCATATTCTGATTTTGATCATTCGAAGTATTTAAGAATTTTTTTTTAGAAATGCAGGAGGTATGGCATATCCTTGAACCCAAAGAAGTCACATTTTACCATGGAGGATGGCAAGTTTCTCTGGCATATCATCTCAAAGGATGGAATCAAAATTGATCCAAATAATGGTTGTAATTCATAAAATTGACATTCCGAGGAGTAAAAAGGAGGTACAATCACTTTTGTGCCGAGTTAAAATTTTGAGAAGGTTCATTCCTAATTTGGGAGAAATTATAAGGTTTTTAACTCACATGCTAAGGAAGGAAATTGAAATCAGATGGGATATTGAAACTAAGAAATATTTTGAAGAAATAAAATTGGCCTGCGCCTAGTGCTCCTATTTTGGCAAGTCCGGATTATGCTAAAGATTTCATCATTTTCTATTTTTCATTTTAACACACAATTGAAGTGGTCCTTATGCAAAAAATTTCAGAAAGGTAATGAGTAGCCTATAACCTTCTTTAGCATAGGTTTGAGATATTCTTCCTTCAAATATAATATTATGGAGAAGCAATCATATGCATTGGTAAAGGCTTTGAAGGATTTTAGAATTTATGTGCTCCATTCCCATGTGATTTCCTATGTCATAAATGTTGTTGTGAAGGAAATTTTAACTCAGCATGATCCTAAAGGTAGAAGAGGAATATGGATAGCAAAAATTTTGGAGTATGATATGGAGATCAAGCCTACCAAATTGATAAAGGGTAAAGGATTGGAAAATTGATGGTAGATTCCAATCTAAGTGTGTTGGACATAGATTTCATAGTTGGTTTTTCTGATGATAGTAGTGAAAAATCTTCTCAACAGGTATCTGAAAGGTTCCTTTCTTCTCCTTGGTATGCTGACATAGCTTATGTTTTGCAACATTTACATTATCCTCCAGAGTTGACCAAAAAAAAAAGAAAGGTTTATTAAATTGAAGGTTGTAAAATTATGCATTTTAAATTAGTTTTTCTATTGGAAATATTTAGGAGGTCTATTGTTAAATTGTTTCTTAGAGGATGAGGCAAAACATGCTATGGAGGAATTTCACAAAGGAGATCGTGGAGGCCACCATTTTTGGAAAGCCACAGCTAATAAAATTTTGAGGGCTGGTTTTTACTAGCCAACATTATTTGTTTATGTGTAAAAGAGGGTATCAAGCTGCTATGAGTGCCAAATTTTTGAAGTAAAGAGAATTATCTTACCCTTACTGTTGGCTTGAGGGGTCTTGACCCAGGTTTAGAGTGTTCTGCACAACCAAAAAAACCCTCCAACTACTTGCCCTTCCGGCAATGATCTAATTGCGCAAAATAAAGTCTCACCCAAAGCAGTATGGGGGGGGGGGGGCGGTGATGGAACCATGTTTCAGAACCTTGAGGGAGAATTTGATGTGTGGTTTAACCTTACTTATCAAATTTAATGCTTATCAGCATGCATGAAACTTTGCAGAGACCAGATCTAAGCGCAAATGACACCCTTGACCAATATGCATTCACAGATAAGCATAAATAGATTATAATTTAGCTAGATCTAACTTATAAAAGTAGAAACCACACTTCCGTAATCACACAGATAATTTTTCTAGTAAAAAACCTTAACACAGAATTAATCCTTGCGCGAATACAAAGATCTTCCATATATACTTAACTTTGATAAATACACATTCAATAGAAACAAATTAACTGAGAAGCAACATAATCATGCATAACACATAGAAATTGCAATAGATTTCACCAAAAAATCTTCTTTACTGATGGATATTCAAATCAGTACAATCCTTTTCCGTCTACGCATCCAACAGTAGAGTCCTTGCACAAAACTCAGGACTAGGTCTCTGCGCACACACCCAGAAGGAGCCTTTCTACCCAGACCGATCATAGACTTGCACAAAACTCAGATCAACACATACATTGACATAAAAATCTATCTATTTATTGATGTCCTTACTCGACTCAACTCCTACATATTTATAAGACTTTGACGTGTACACACCATGGTCTCAAACCATGGTTTGAGACTCATGGTTTCCTTTTTACCCATTACAATGATAAAGGAGCTTTGAACCGCCTCAAAGCCCCTTGAATTCTCCTCGTAATGCATTTCAAAAAAAATTAATCCCAAAATTATACAAAAACTTTCCCTTAGGGGACCCCATCCCAATAGGCCCCCAACACAATCTAGTGACTCGTCCTGAGTCACTTGGTCCTGGTTCCTGCATCTTGTCCTTCAGTACCTAAATGGAAGTATTTAGTGGCTGAATGACTTATTTGATCTGTGCTGCAACATTCTATACTTCCTTAACCATTTTTTTTGTAGTTGGTCCTTCGGTTGCCAACTTGATTCTTCTCCAATACTTGAAAAACTTCTTTTTTTTCATGTCCCCTCTCACAACTGTCCGGGGAACTAAGACACTTCTCTAGAAATATAGTCATTTGGCACATGCAGGAATGGGACAACCCCTGTATGGCTTCAACCAACTTCCATTCACGTATCCAGAAAGGATTTCATCACTTAAGGTAACCAGACGTACCACACCTCCTTCTGTAATCTCCTTGACAACATAGGGTCCAAGCCAGTGCATTTTGAACTTACCTGGGTGGCGCACAAACTTGTTTTCATATAGAAAAACTAAAACATCCTCCTTGAAATCCTTTTGTCTGATGTGCCTATCATGCCAAGATTTTTCATGCTCCTTTTGTACCTGCTGATGGAAACCAACAATGAATCCGTCCTCCTCCAACACAACTAGTTGTGATAGTTGCTCTTCCATGCTATCTTTATCAGACATAGTTACTGCTCCAATGCGTAGGCTAGGGACTATATACTCCATCATCATAAAAAATTCATATCCATACACCAACCTAAAAGGGGTATGTCCTGTCAATTTCTTAGAACTAGTTCTATATGCCATAGAACTGCGGGGACGCACACATCCTAATAGTTCCGATTAGCATTGAAGAACTTTGTGAGTGCATTCTCCAAAATATTATTAAAGGCTTAGATGGTGCCATTTTATTTTGGATGATACAGTGTACTATTCTGATGGTGCATCCTAAACTCCATTGTCAAGGCTTGAATGGTCTCATTCACAAAATGTGTACCCTAGTCACTCATTAAGATTTTAGGACACTCAAACCTTGTCAAAATATTCTAAAAAATGAAGTATGCTTATGTCTCTACCCTGAAATCCTTCATAGGCTTTGCTTCTACCCATATGGTCAAATAATCCATTGCAGTAATGATATAGCGCACCAGTCTTCTTCCCAGGGGGGTTGATCGGTCCTACAAAGTCAATGGCCCATTTATCAAAATCCTGCAAAGGTACTTGTGGTTGCAGTGGAATTTCATCTTTGTGCGAGGGTTTCCCCATTATTTGACCCACATCACAAGCACAAAAATACTCTTTTTCATCATTGTGCACCGTAGGCCACCACAAACTAGCCCTCAAAATTTTCTGTGCAGTTGTTTTTCCTGCATAATGACCTCCTGCAACCCCTGCATGTGTTCCACTAGGATGCTTTGTCTTTCAAACTCCAGAACATAGCACCTCAATACCTTATCATCTCCCATCTTATACAACTGGCCAACAATCAAATTAAATTATGTTGTGCACAAGACCAATTCTTACTTCTGCTTAACTTTATACTTTGTAGGCACGCTTCCAACTGTCAGAAATTGGATAATATCTATGAAGTGGTCATCGACTACTTTAATGGAAAATAGTTGTGCATCGAGTAAACCATCTTCCAAAATAGTTGGATCCTCTCCACTTTCAATGCACAATAAATGGTTTGGACCTGCATTCAATCTCCATGGCTTTATAATGACCTCAAAATCATACTCTTGAAATAATAAGATCCATCTACAAATATTCCCCCCCCAACATAGGCTTGTTGACTAGGTATTTTAAAGTAGAGTGATCAGTGAACATCTTAAAATG
Organism: Pinus albicaulis; assembly: GCA_034641835.2. Classification (NCBI taxonomy): domain Eukaryota; kingdom Viridiplantae; phylum Streptophyta; class Pinopsida; order Pinales; family Pinaceae; genus Pinus; species Pinus albicaulis. The sequence continues at coordinate 781,198,221 of CM076574.1, read as the reverse complement.
TCCTCCCAGAAAATAGTGATGAAACTTCTGTAGCGCATAGACCATAGCTAACCCTTCTCTCTCTTTTGTCGAGTAGTTACGTTCAACACGACAATTTCCTGCTTGCAAATTCAATTTGGTAATCAATATCTCTAGCTCCTAGTTGCGTGAGTACAACTCCTAGCGTGATGCACGAAGCATAGACATGTACATGGAATTCCTTTGTCGAGTCTGGAAATACCAATATAGGCGTAGTCACCATTTTCTCCTTAAGCAGCTCTAGAATCTTTTGGCAGTCCTCATCCTAGAAAAAAGAGGCATCCTTCTTTAGCAACTTCTCCATCGGTGTAGTAATTAGCGCATAGCCTTGAATAAACTTTCTGTAATATCCAGTATGCCCCAAAATCGAATGAAACTACTTCACATTTGTTGGAGTTTCAAAGATAAAAATAATATTAATATTAAATGGATCGACCATCAATCCCTATTGACAAACAATATGACCCAAAAAAATTCCTGAAAGGGACACGAAAAATGCATTTCTTCAGATTCAGCGAGATCTGATGCTTTTGAAAAGTATCCAACATCAAGAGCAGCCTTGAAACATGCTTCTTCAGCAAGCCAAATACAGTCTAGCTGGCCATTCTTCAGACCGAACGACATTACTGTGTATTGGAATGATCCCCATTCTATCACAAAGGTTGTCTTACTTCTGTCTTTAGGCACGATTCATATCTGGTGGTATCCAGAATATCCATCAGTGAATGAGTAGGCATCCCACCCTCCCACATTGTCCAATAATTCATCAGAAAATGGAGCTGGAAAAGGGTCATGCACACAAGCATCGTTCAATTTGCGCAGATCCACACAAATATTGATTTCTCCTTTGGTATTATTTTATTGGACAACTAGGGGGCTTAGCCAATCTAATTCTTTTACTGGTTCAATGATCCATGCAGCAACCATTTTTTCCAGCTCTTCCTTGACCTTCTATTTATACTTAGGATTCAACCTGTAAGGGTGCTAATTGATAGGCCTATCATCTGGCTTCATAGTGATTTGTATCACACCAAGGTCCCCGACAATACCCTTTAACCATGAAAACTTTGTGGGAAATAAGTCTTGATATTCATTGCGCAGCTCCACAACCTTAGCCATTGTATCTTCATCCTAATAATCCCCTATTTTGGAAATCTTAGGTTTCTTATCTGTTCCAATGTTGAATTTCCTAATCTTCATGGGTCCCACCACATCTGGTAATTCAACCACAAGACCAGAAACTGCGTGCTACCCTTCAGACTCAAGGATATTGATGTTTCTTGGGACTTTGTCATTATATTCAATAGTCATATTCTGACATTCAACTATATCCTTCATCTGTGCATCCCATGCTAGTATGGCTCATTCTTGTGGTTTCTCGGGCATGTCAAAGACTGCATCTTGAATCGTGTGTAAGGAAATGTTGATGCATGGGAATCTACTCTAAAAAATGAAAGTTAAAACAAATATTTCCCTTAGCGCGGCCCATTTCATCATGCCTTGTCACAAATAAACCTTTAGATACCAGTTCATTAGTATCTGGCTTAAATTATGGATGAATTTATGCTCTTCTTCCCAAGCTGCAGTCCACTTGGCTAAATGGATGTGTGAATCTTCTTTTCCTGCATAGGTTCCTTCCAACTGGGCATTGGTTTTTCCGAATCATATTTGCATCACGTGGGTACATTCTTCCCAATCTGCAAAGGTGTCCTTGTGTGTTTCCCACTAGCGCACTGGGGTTGAGCGCAGAGCTAAGTCAAACGAAGGGAACCGCTGTGTCTCTGGAACATCCTTTTTGAATTCGTCTAAAAAAAAAATTACATTTCCTACACCATCATAATAAGGTAATCCCCTCACTTCGGAGGATATGTGTCGTAGAGATCTGGTGACTTGGTTTAAGCATAGTGTAGAGACTTCATGCAAAAGGTTATGTCAATTCTCCAATTCCTCATCTCAGTCTGAGTGATATGAACTATCCCTATCCCAGATAAGCCTACCATATGTTGTAGGATTGATCCAATATTCATCTCTCGCAGTTAGTTTGTAGATATGATCAATGCCCTCTTCTGTGCGCACCAGTTCTGTGTATATTTCTCCTTCCGTAGGGTCCAGTGGGACCACAACCCTGGTCCCATTATTTTCAAACACCATACTTCTACGCTTGAGGTTGATGATAGCATCCATGTTAATAGCCCAATCCAGACCCAACAGTGCAGGGTATGGATTTGAGTCATCAAAATTTTGAATAACTTCAAAGTCAGCTAGTGCCTTAACTCTTTTGATATCAACTATGACCTCAGAAATTCTACCCATCAGAATAATCCTCTGTTGATTTTCCATGCGCAACTGTAGGGCATACCATTCCAGTTTAGGCTATCCCATTTTCTGCCAAGTCTGCTTTGGTATGCCATTTTCATCAGAGCCTAGATCCAAAATGACCTGGTCCGTTTCAAACTCACCTATATGAGCAGTCAAGCACATCTATCAGCTAGTTCTTCTCTTATTCTTGTACATCTTATTGACAACCTTTTGATCCATCTGGGGTTGTTATTTCTCAATATTCTCAAATGCCTTCTTATTCTCAAATTCCTTCTTGAATATTCTCAAATGCCTTCTTATTGCGTATAAGCTTGAAGATTCTCAATTGCCTTCTTACTGCGCAAAATATTGAGACAGGCCTACAAAAATGGTTTCATCTCTGCAGACTTAGCCCCTTCGACGATATCCGTGGTAGGTTTTCTTGGTACTTTAGATGTGCCAGGATCTGCAAAGTCCTTCATTCCCGTGACAAAGGTTTCTTTGTCCCTTTGGAGATTAAACCCTTCCTTTTTCTCAGGAGCATTCCAGACCCAAACATTAGTAACATGTTGCTTACCTTCTGCTTTTTCTTCTCCAATTGCTACACCGCTCCTGGTCAAAATATTTATGCTAGTATCTTCAGTGCATGGTTTCACTCTCATCATTTTCACATTCTGCATAGGTGTCTACGGCTTCTTTTCCTGCATTTTTGCAAATAGTACAGGGAAATATTCAAGAACATGATCAAATTGTCTACAATACCTGCAATATTGTTGTGTTGGGTTTAGAAAGTCACGTACATAATGACCATCCTCTCCAAAATTATAACAAATTATTTGTCCCCTTCCACGACCAGCTCCTCCTCCTCTTCCTCATCCTCTTCCCGGAAATCCACCATGCCCAAACGATGATGCAAACAAATCTGGTCCTCTACCCTCAGCTTGCAATCTATACGAAGTAACCTGCTTAATCATCAGATCAAAGCTGCGACATTTCTTCTCATCATGTCCCATAGAGCGACAAAAGGTGCAGTAAGGTTGTTGTAGCTCTGGAATATATTTACCCAACCTAGGGTAGAAGTCTGTCATGTGCAGTCCATTTTCTTGACAAATCACGCACCATAGTTTGTGACCTTCACTAGGCCCTACCCCAGTCATAATTGGACATGGTCCTCCAACCACCAGATAGTTAATATATACAGGACATTGATCCCTGTGATTCCCTTCAGCTCTATAGCATGTGCACCATACTCCTGCGCACACATCCTTTTCTTTCTCTTTTCGCAGAGTTTGTATCTCTAAGTGTAATGCAACTAACTATCTTTGGATTTTCTGAGCCAAAACTTGTTTAGCTTGTATAGGTGAGGCTTCCAATTTCATGGTGATCTCCTTAGTTTCAACGTGTGTCGCAATATTTTGTTGGTTTAAGGACTGGTGCAAATGCGGCAACATCATTGCAATGAACCATTATTTGTGCTGTGTTTCATCGATAGTAAATCCTCCATCCCTGATGGTGCGCTTCCATCGTTGATCTGCCTCCCATACAGATTCATTCACTTCTTGGTGGATCTCCTTTAATTCGATCACACTTGAAGAGTGCGATTTTGTCTTTTTGAACTAATCCTTCAATGTGGTTTTAAGCTCGCCAATAATTTCATTAGGGTTGGTTTCCATATACCTCATGTACCAATCCAACATGCGTTCTTGAAATGTAGTAGCCAACTGCAATTTCTTAACATTATTATTATTGATCTGCTATGATGTCCACACAACATTTGCGACAAGCCAAAATTGGTCAACATATTCATTCCCAACACCCTTGAAACTCTGTAGCTTTATAGAAGTAGCCATATCGACTTCTGGTGGTGGAGGTCGAGTGTATGAATTACTAGTATGAGATGGATTTGGACGTGGAGTGAATGGGATCTGTGCTATGGCCACTGACCCAAAAATACTTTGATCTTGCAATCCATTTTCTTCTGAGTGCGTAGATTCACTAGAGCTAATTGTTTCAAACTCCTCGTCATTGTTAGATTTAAATTTGAGAGGGATATAAAAAAAAACCTTCTTCGAGGTCGTCGGCCTTCTCCCTGAGCCTCCACAATCCTCCGGAACTTCCTCTAAATCAATCCTTATTCCTATAGTTGTTGTTGTAATTCACTAACACTAAATTCTGGAAATTCTCGGCCTCTGGCACTTGAAACCTCCTACTAAACCAATTCGAATTGCCATTTTGAGGCTTTGTGCAACCCCTGCATAGCCTCCTGGAGAAATAATACAACCTCCTCTATTGAATCTTCCAAAACCAGAAACTCCTCTGGAAATCTTCTACTTACCCCTTTGACACTTGCACTGGATCACTAGCTTGATCTCACTGTTACCCCTTTGACACTTGCACTGGATCACTAGCTTGATCTCACTGTTGAATCACCTGCTACGGGGAAGTCAAATTGGCTCGATCACTTAGTATATACACTGGTGTGTTCTCCATCTACCCCATCGACCTCTTCTTATAGTCTCCAGTTGAGACTTCGACGACCATGATTAAATCTTGATCGATCATTGAGATCATCTCTAAGTCTATCCGTGCAAGTTTCTATCCAATTAATTCAATTGAGGTATCTCCAGATGGAATTTTCATAAACAATTTTTGGGTTTTGGAGATCTCATTGTGAAAATTTCTAAATCAAAATCCAACTGCAGCGACTGATATTATGTCTTCTACTTATCATTCCAGTAACAAGTTATTTACAAAAATTACTTCAGTAAATATCGAAATGAATTCTACTGCAGCCTTCACAATTAAAATACCAAGACAAGATATAAAGAAATACAAGCACAAGAATGACACAATTTTTTTTGGACAATTTTCCTCGGAAAAACCCAATGTGGGAAAATAAATGCAGCAGATGAGGGTTTCTTTATTATTCTTCAGCAAAAATCTCTTGTACAAGGAACTGTTGAATCTCTAATTAAACTGAGAGGGGGGGGGGTGAATTAGTTTAATACATTCCTGATCTTTTAAACTTTTCAATAAACTTATTTACACCTTCATTTCAAACTCTATTTAATGTGAGAGTAATCTTAGAATGTAATTTGAAAGTATTAGTTTAATAGAGCAGTAGACTTAATTTGAGAGCAGCAGGTATTAAGCAAATGATACATATCAGATCAATACATAAATATCATGCACAAAGACACGAGATATAAGTGGAAACCCATAAAGGGAGAAAACCACATCTTATTATTGTTGTGATGCAAAGGCAAGCTCCAACTCCCTCTCACCACTGTTTTTCTGCAGGCACCAACCTACATGAGGCTCCTACCTCAATTCTGCTGGCTTCCCAACGCAAGGAAGCACCAAATCCTTCATTTCTGCCAACCTACGGGAGGCTCCAACCTGCAGTGGGAAGCTCACAGCATAGGCGCGACTATCAAGTTGCAACTTGATAGGGAAGCTCCAACTTCCTCAATTTATCAAAGCGAAAGTTTGCTGATTTACCTCAGATATTAGCTCGTGCCTTAGCTTCTCATACGTTGATTTTTTTAATCTTCTCTGTCTTACTCTTCTATATTCTGCCTTCTCTCGATTTACTCTCTCCTTTTTTTGAATATCAAGATGATATTATTTATAGATTTTCTCACATGACTGTTTGTATTCTCCTTGGAATTCGAAATGGAAAGTCATGTCTCTTTTCCTTCTGCCTTCTTACTCCTTTTATCAGCTTATTCAGAAATTATAACTGTAGCTGTCAATTTTAACATTACAGTGGGAGTTTGTTTTCTCTCGAAGACTTGCCAATGCATCGCAAACAATAAAAACAATTAAAACATTTACATTCGAATTACAATGTGAATTCCAGCTCACTTATTTTGTCTCTTGGTTTGCTGCGCATTTGTCTTTTATCTAAACTTGTCTCTTTGTCACTTTCTCTTCTCTTGTATGCCTTTAATTTATGGGCTAACATGTAACTCCTGAATTAATAGGCGCATTTTATTTTATTTTTATACAGCGCTTTATATATAAATGAATTTCTTTGTTGTAATTCAATCCTTTACACGCAGCAAGTGTCTTGTTGATGTGGCGAGTTCCGCAAGCCGGAACATACATATATTACAATTGCATTACATTAATAATTGCCCTACCGTTAAGCTGAGGCCCGTGGGTCTACAGACCATGCGACATGTTTTAATACAACCACAACCACTTTATATATATATATATATATATATTTATATTTATATATAACAGCGCCTTCACAAATTTCCATTTACGATTAGAACTGGAACTCAAAACACTTGTTAATCATAGTTAATAAGCCCATCGGGTCCGGGCTTCAATCGCAACGTTTTGCAAAGTCGTGCGATCAATCGGAGAGTTCCGATTATGATTGAGATTCCGGATGCGATTTGCATATATCAACTCCCGCTTACAACACGATCGGGTCCGCCATTTCAATCGCAGCGTTTTACAAAGTCATGCGATCAATCGTAGAGTTTCGATTGCGATCAGGACACGGATGCGATTTGCATATATCAACTCCCGCTTATAACTGGATCGGGTCCGCCACTTCAATCGCAGCGTTTTACAAAGTCGTGCGATTGGGACTCGGATGCGATTAGCAATTAACTGTGGTACATAACTCGATCGGGTCTGCCACTTCAATCACAGCGTTTTACAAAGTCATGCGATTGGAACTCGGATGCAATTGGAAATTAACTGTGGTACATAACTCGATCGGGTCCACCACTTCAATCGCAATCGCAACTTTCTGTTGCGATGTTCCGCTGCCCTTGCGATCTCCGATTGCGATTGGGTGAGGGTCCCACTTTATATTAATTCCTTTCCATTGATCATAACATGCTCCACTTAAATATATATCAATGTATATTCCTTGGACCATTGCAGAATATGAAATGCGTGACATTTATATGTATTGTGATGTATATTATATATATATATATATGTGTCCGCCAGCGGGTTAGGCAATTCCCGGAATAATGTTTATGAATTATGTTAATTCTATACTGCCGGTTGGAGTGTGCGATTCCCGGAATTTGGTTTTGCATTATATGCATAATGCCCGGCTTGGGGTATGATTCTCGGAATTATATATCTGTCCTCCGGGTTGGGCGATTCTCGGAATTATGTGACTCTCTTGCCTGCACTCAGCGGTTGGAGTCTTCTTTGGAATTTTGTAACTGCTCTCTGCCTCTGTCTCTGCTTCTGTCACTCTTCCTCTATCTCTATCTTCCAATAACGGTTCTTCACTATGCTTTTATGACTGTTACATTTTGACTTTCTTCTTGCTGCCTCTATTGCTTTCGTTGTGCCTCTTTTGCCTTCCTTTGCTATAGCGCTGCCTCTTTTGCCTGAGTGCTGCCTCCTTTGCCATCAATGACAATATTTCCAACAGTCTCCCCCTTTGGCATTGATGGCAATCCACTTTCACTGTTTGCTTTCTCTTTCTCTTGTTGCTTGCTCTTCCTATTTGCTATTTGTTCTTCCTCCCCCCTTGACATCAATGGCAAAGGATGACTCCTCATCTCTCTGTAGGGGTTCTGTCATTGTATTTCCTTTCTCTGAGTTACGTTTAGGTCCTCTTCCGCCGAAATTGGACTATGTTGTGTTTCATTTGTAGTGCCTATAATATGTGCTATATTGCAGACAGAGATGCTGCATTTTACGATTGAAAGATTCTTGTTGCTTATGAATGCCGATAATATTGATAATGCTGATAATACTGATAATGCTGATCCTGTGGACTTGTTTTATGCTTATCTTGCTGGCTGTTCTCCCCACAGGTGATATCTTCGTTTTGTTCTCCCCACAGAAATTTGTGCTTTCCTCTTCATATTAGAAAGGGGTATTCATCTCCCAGTCCCTACCCCTAGTTTGTCTCTCAAGTATTCGAATGGTTCTCTGGCAAGTGGTTTTGGTAAATACCACTCCTTTCTCTGTTCTTTCGTTGATACATAGTCCAGTTTAACTATCTTATGAGCCACTTATTTCTAGGAGAAAATGATACTTTGATTGGTATATGTTTAGTTTTTGAATGAAGCACGGGATTTTTAGATATACTTATAGCACTTGTATTATCACATTTTATTGAGATAGGTTCATTAATGCTTACCTTCATGTCTTGAAGAGTCTGCTTCATCCACATGACTTGTGTACAACATGCTGCTGCTGCTATATATTCTGCTTCAACTGTAGACAGGGAGATAGATGTTTGTTTCTTGCTTAACCATGCCACCAGACTTTCTCCTAGATATAATGCACCTCCACTTGTACTCTTCCTATCATCCACACAGCTGGCCCAATATGCATCTGTGTATGCTGTCAAAGTGAAGTTTTTGCCTTTAGGATACCAAATTCCATATTGTGTTGTTCCTTGTAGATATCTGAATATTCTTTTTACTACCAGAAGATGGTTTTGTTTAGATGTTGCTTGATATCTAGCCACTAGTCCTACTGCTAGCATGATGTCAGGTCTTGAAGGTATCAGAGTACGAGCGAGGCTTCTGTCATGGATCTGTAGAGTTTTGATCTACATTTGCGAGACTTATCATCAAACTGCAGCTTGCATCCCGTGATCATGGGGGTTGTCATTGGTTTGCAGTCCTCCATTTTGAACTTTTTCAACATTTCTTTTAAGTATTTTTCCTGTGAGATGAATGTACCTGTGTTCTTTTGCTGAATTTGAAGTCCTAAGTAGAAGCTGAGTTCTCCAATCATGGACATCTCAAACTCTGATTTCATCTTCTCAGTAAACCCTTTTTCTAGTTCATCTCTGTTGCTTCCAAACATAATGTCATCAACATATATTACAACAATCAGGAGGTCATTTTCATGGGCTTTTATGTATATATTGTTGTCTACTCCACCTCTCTTAAATCCTTGTTTTTGCAAATATTTATCCAGTCTTGAGTACCAAGCACGAGGAGCCTGTTTCAGTCCATATAGAGCCTTTTTCAGTCTGCACGCAGAGTCTTCTTTGTCTGTTAAAGAGAAACCTTTTGGTTGTTCCATGTAGACTTCTTCTTCTAGATATCCATTCAGAAAAGCAGATTTTACATCCATTTGATATACCTTGAAGTCTTGATAGCATGCAAATGCCGGGAACATTACATTAACTTCCATTCTAGCTACGGGGGCAAATGTTCCATCATAATCAAGTCCTTCGATTTGTGAATATCCTTTGCAAACTAGTCTGGATTTATTCCTGATTACCTGTCCTTGCTCATTCATTTTATTCTTGAATACCCATTTTGAGCCAATGATATTTTTCTCAATTGGTCTAGGAACTAGTTCCCGGGTATTGTTCTTCTCAATTTGGTCCAATTCTTCATTCATTTCCTTTACCCAATACTTGTCCTTGCAGGCTTCTTCAAATATTTTTGGCTCTATCTGTGATAACATGGCTATGTATACCTCTTTTGTTTGTTCTGTTAGCTGCCTTCTTGTCTGGACCCCTACTTTCTTGTCTCCTATGATCTGATCTTTAGGATGATTCTTCTGAGTGTATCTTGAGGGGACTTTCGAGCTCAGCTCTGTATCTTCTGTTGTCTTGCTTGTTTCATCATCATTCTAGTTTTCTTCTTCATGGTTGTTTGATGGACTGCAGCAGTCTGTATCTCTTGCATTGTTTGGAAGTTCTTCATCAAAACTCACATCAATACTTTCAACTATTTTTTGAAGAGTCTTGTTGTAGCACATGTACCCTTTACTTTTGGAAGCATATTCTAGAAAAATCCTTTCATCTGCTTTTGCATCAAATTTCCCAAGATTTTCATCATTATTCTTTATATAACACTTGCTTCCAAAAATTCTAAAATGTTTGATTGAAGCAGGCTTTCCATGCCACAATTCGTAGGGAGTCTTGTCACTGCTTGGCCTTAAGTGAGCTTTATTAAGGATATGTACTGCTATGTGCACTGCTTCTGCCCAGAAGGTTTGAGCAATATTATTCTCTTGCATCATGGCTCTAGAAATTTATTGAACAAATATGTTTTGTCTTTCTTCTACTCCATTCTCCTGAGGTGTCCCTGCAATAGTAAATTGTTGTTTTATGCCATGTTCATTGCATGGGTATGTAAGTGTTAATGCGTCAATTCTCCTCCACAACGTCAGTACATTTCGGCTTATCCGGTTTGATTTCTGCTAATGCTCTGAATATCTTAAATTTTTCCAATGCTTCTGATTTATTTTTGAGAAAGGCAACCCATGTCATTCGGGAGAAGTCATCTATTATCAGCATGAAATAGGATTCTCCACTTGGTGTTCTAGTCCTAGCAGGTCCACACAGGTCCATGTGAACAAGCTAAAGTGGTCTTCTTGTTGACAACTCCTCTTTAGATTTAAAGGATGTGCGGGTCTGTTTCCCCAATTGACGGGATTTGCATATGGTATTTGGAGGTCTTTTTATTTCTGGAATATTTCTGACAGCTTTCTTCTTGCTCAGTCTGATGATATGTTCGAAATTGAGATGTCCCAATCTCCTATGCCATAACCATGACTCCTCAAGTTTGCTAAGATGGCAAACTTCATCCTCCTCTTTCACTATGTACACATTACTCTCTGTTCGAACACCTTTGATTAGAGTCTTCCCTGTTGTGCTTGACCTGACTACACAATCTTGTGCTCTAAAAAGAACTTCACAACCTCTGTCACACATCTGAATGACACTCAGTAAATTTGCTTTCAGCCCATCTACAAATAGGAAATCTTGGGCCTTTCCTTCGCCATTGTCTATGCTGACTGAGCCTTTTCCCTTGATCTTACCTGATTTGTCATTGCCAAAAGTAACATTGCTAGATTTCTTTTCATCAAGAGTTATAAACTTACTTTTGTCTCCTGTCATGTGTTTGGAGCGGCCACTATCCTACCACTGGCTTTTCGGATCTTGACGGGGAGAGCCGGGTCACGGTTATTCACCTTCTTTATCCACTCGAGGCCCCCTTTTGAACATTTGATTATAGTTTTTGCAGATTTGTGAGCATGAACAAAATTGCTTTGACTCATCAACCTCCTTGAGGTATTGAACATCAGTCTTTGTCTATACTTTCTACATTCAATAATTTTATGGCCAAATTCCTTACCATAAAAAAAATAACCATAGAAATTATTTTCATACCTGATGTAAGGTTGTTTTCTCCATTTTTTTGTTTGAGATAGCCTCTTCACTGTTTGCATCTTTTGTAGGTCTGAATTACTCTTCCTTGCATAACAATATGCGACAATGTGTCTGTGTGAGGACATAGCGGTGGCATTCTTCATAGGAGGGAAGAATTTCCCTCTGATGACTTCCAAATTTGATATACTTGGGGCATATGATTCTCTTTACGCCATCTTGGTATTAATTAAATTCTTTGTTACTAGAGTTTCTTCTGCTCTTTGTCTCTTGTGCAGTTTCTTCTTTTGTTGGAATTATTTGAGCTACTTCCTCATCCTTCTTTGCTTTTACAAAATAATCTCTCTGTCAACCTTTTCTTTTCCTTTACTTAGTTCTCCTTCGTAGCCTATTCCGGTCTTTTCATAGGGGATCTTTGAGCAACCAAAATTTCATTCAATTTAATAGAGCTTGTTGTTTGAGAAGGGTATATAGAAACTTTCTGTTGAGCATTTTATAATTTCTTTCTCAGACACAGAATTTCTTCTTCCAGGTTCTCTTGTTCTCGAGATTTATCTTTGATTTGCTGTAGTAACATCTCTTCTATCTTCTTGGCTTCTTCAAGCTTTACCTTCAGCTCCATGAGGACTTCTGAATTTTGTTCTTATTTCACACATTTGAGGAGAATCTCTTTTTGTTTTCTGCATTTTAGTTTGAGTCTGTCAATCTCCTCCAGAGCACTTCTGAGCTCCCCCTCAAGGTCTACTTCCCCTTCTTCTTCTTCATCTTCTAGTAGGAGTCCCTCAAGATCTTCTATGGCCATTAATAAAAATTCTGAGGTTCCTTCTTCACTTGAGGGTCCATCTGAATCTTCAGATGTACTGCTGTCTTGTTGAGCATAGAAGGATTTTCTGTTGAATTTCTTTCCTTTCTGCGAGTTCTTTGATGTGTTTTTCTTTGATTCTTGAGCCTGATTCCTTACTTTCTTGTGAGGACACTTAGCAGCATAATGTCCTACTCTTCCGGATTAAAACATTTGAAGGGAAGTTTACCTTTGTATCTACACGAGCCTCTATCAATTTCTTGACAAATTTAGCCTCTTCTTCATCGGAGCAAGAGCATATTTCTTCCTTTTCTTCTTTCTTCTTTTATGTTTTGAGAGCCTTTTGCTTCCCTTGTACTTGGCTTCTTAGTTGTGGGAGCCTCATTTTCATAGGAGTACATTAGATTTCCAAGTATCAGATTCATGGTCAAAGTCTCCCAATCCGCCGTCTCTTCTATTGCAGATACCTTGGGATTAAATCTGGGTGGGAGTGATCTTGGAATCTTTTGCACAACTATACTTTCTGGTATGGTTTCTCCAAGAGCTTTCATATTGTTAACAATTTTACTTGCCTTTTTAAGAAAGAAGTGCCAACATCTTCATCATCATTCTTTTAAGTTTTCAAGCATACTCTGTATCTTTTGAAGTTTGGTAGTTTTTAATTTTTGGTCTCCCTCATGTATGCCTTCAAGAGTATCCCATATTTTCTTGGCAGTGTCTTTGTGCATTACTTTAATAAACTCTGCTTCACATAAACCATTCAGGATGGAATTCATGGCTTTTGCATTAGCTACAAAGCTTTCTTTAGCTTCTTTCTCTATATCAGTTGACTTCGGGGCATATCCTAATTGCACAGCAGCCCAGACTTCTACTCCTAGTGACATTATGAATGTCTTCATTCTGATTTTCCAGAAAGCATAATTTTCACCAATGAAGAAAGGGGCTTTATTGGTTGAGAATCCTTCTTTACTAGCCATCTTGGGAACCTAGGATCTCCTTTCAGTTGTTAGACTTGTACAAAGGAACCCGCTGTGATACCAATTGTTGAATCTCTAATTAAACTGAGAGGGGGGGGGGTGAATCAGTTTAATACATTCCTGATCTTTTAAACTTTTCAATAAACTTATTTACACCTTCATTTCAAACTCTATTTAATGTGAGAGTAATCTTAGAATCCAATCTGAAAGTATTAGTTTAATAGAGCAGTAGACTTAATTTGAGAGCAGCAGGTATTAAGCAAATGATACATATCAGATCAATACATAAATATCATGCACAGAGACACCAGATATAAGTGGAAACCCATAAAGGGAGAAAACCACATCTTATTATTGTTGTGATGCAAGGGCAAGCTCCAACTCCCTCTCACCACTGTTTTTTCTGCAGGCACCAACCTACAGGAGGCTCCTACCTCAATTCTACAAGCTACAACTTGCAAGGAAGCACCAACTCCCTTCAGTTTTCTGCAGGCACCAACCTACGGGAGGCTCCAACCTCAGTCGGCTACAACTGACGACTATCAAGCTGCAACTTGATAGGGAAGCTCCAACTTCCTCAATTTATCAAACTAAAAGTTTGCTGATTTACCTCAGATATCAACTCTGTTCTGTAGCTTCTCCTTCTGTTATAATCTTATTAATCTTCTCTGTCTTATTCTTCTATATTCTGCCTTCTCTCGATTTAGTCTCTCCCCTTTTTTTTTTTTTTGAGTATCAAGATGATATTATTTATGAATTTTCTCCATATTTGTTTGTATTACGCTTGGGTCGAAATGGAAAGTCATGTCTCTTTATATCTGCCTTCTCCTTTTTATCAGCTTACTCAGAAATTATAACTGTAGGTGTCAATTTTAACATTACAGTGGGAGTTTGTTTTCTGTCGGAGACTTGCCAATGCATCACAAACAATAAAAACGATTAAAACATTTACATTCGAATTACAATGTGAACTCCAGCTCACTCATTTTGTCTCTTGGCTTGCTGCGCATTTGTCTTTTATCTAACTGTATCTTTGTCCCTTTCTCTTCTCTGTATGCCTTTCTGTTTATGGCTGCTGTGTAACTCCTGAATTTATGAACTGCATTTTTATTTTATTTTTATACCAGCGCTTTATATATAAATGAATCTGCTGACCGTAATTCAATCCTTTACACGCAGAAAGTGTCTTGTTGATGTGGCGAGTTCCGCAGGCCGGAACATACATATATTACAATTGCATTACATTAATAATCGCCCTCCGGTTAAGCTGAGGCCCGTGGGTCTACAGACCACGCGGCATGTTTTAATACAACCGCAACCACTTTATATATATATATATATATATATATATATATATATATATATATATATATTTATATATATGTATTTATATAACAGCACCTTCACAAATTTCCATTTGCGATTAGAACTGGAACTCAAACACTTGTTAATCATAGTTAATAAGCCCATTGGGTCCGGGCTTCAATCGCAACGTTTTACAAATTCGTGCGATCAATCGAAGAGTTCCGATTGCGATTGAGATTCCGGATGCGATTTGCATATATCAACTCCTGCTTATAACACGATCGGGTCCGCCATTTCAATCGCAGCGTTTTACAAAGTCGATCACGATCAGTAAATCAGGATTCAATTGCGATTGAGATTTGGGATGCGAAACTAGTCATAGTAATTACATAACTCGATCGGGTCCGCCACTTCAATCGCAGCGTTTTACAAAGTCGTGCGATTGGAAATCGGATGCGATTAGCAATTAACTGTGGTACATAACTCGATCGGGTCCGCCATTTCAATCGCAGCGTTTTACAAAGTCGTGCGATTGGAACTCGGATGCGATTAGCAATTAACTGTGGTACATAACTCGATCGGGTCCAGCATTTCAATCGCAATCGCAACTTTCTGTTGCGATGTTCCGCTGCCCTTGCGATCTCTGATTGCGATTGGGTGAGGGTCCCACTTTATATTACTTCCTTTCCATTGATCATAACACGCTCCACTTAAATATATATCAATGTATATGCCTTGGACCATTGCAGAATATGAAATGCGTGACATTTATATGTATTGTGATGGATATTATATATATATATATATATATAGATATATATGTGTGTGTGTGTGTGTGTGTGTGTCCGCCAGCGGGTTAGGCGATTCCCGGAATAATGTTTATGAATTATGTTAATTCTATACCGCCAATTGGAGTGTGCGATTCCCGGAATTTGGTTTTGCATTATATGCGTAACGCCCGGCTTGGGGTATGATTCTCGGAATTATATATCTGTCCTCCGGGTTGGGCGATTCTCGGAATTATAACAGCTCTCTGCCTCTGTCTCTGCCTCTGCTCCATCGGTTGGAGAGTACGATTCCCGGAATTTTGTAACTACTCTTTGCCTCTATCTCTGCTTCTGTCACTCTGCCTCTGTCTCTATCTTCCGATAATGGTTCTTCACTGTGCTTCTATGACTGTTACATTTTGACTTTCTTCTTGCTGCCTCTATTGCTTTCGCTGTGCCTCTTTTGCCTAAGTGCTGCCTCCTTTGCCATCAATGACAATATTTCCAACAGGAACAATCAGTAGTAATGTAGAGAAATCTCTTTAATAACACTAGAGAAAATTTTCTCACAAATATAGATGAGAACCTGATCCTTGAGAGGCCTTGCTTCCTCCTTTGCGTCACCTCTCTGTAAGGACTCCACAGTTTTGTGTCACTGCACTGCGTTGTCCCTCTGTTGCTTCTGCACTATCCCTTCTCTACACTACGTCACTAGCTCTTGCACTCCTGACTGATGTTGATACCTTCTCTCTTCTCTCCACCTACAACTCTTCCTCAAAATCGAATTCTTATTTCTGAAAAATTGATCTTACTCGGGCAACTAAATATCTGCCTGGTGTATTTTCCAAATGACCCTTAAGCTTCTAGTTGACATTCAACGACCCATATTAGAAGCAAATCAATGGATAAGATCATTTTGACTTGATCCTCGTCTTCTTCTAGAAGTTACACCCACAGTTTAGATTAATACCCATTAATTATTTTAATTTCCTAAGTTTAGACGGGTCCCATTAAAAATAATTAATTTATCAACTAAAACTATCTCCAAGTGGAATTTTTCCAACTATTTCTATGTTATCTGGAATACATGTGTCGAAGCCTCTCCACAAAATTTGAGACTT